>VWZG01001536.1:1204-36401 GCA_013396735.1 Grallaria varia
CCCAAAGAAAATCAACATTTATAAAAACTGTCTCTATTTAGAACCTAGTTACTGTAAACCTGCTGCTTTGAGCACAAACTTTACCATTATGCCAGAAATCGAATCCTAACAGCAGAGCTCAGTTACAGAACACAGCGTGTATCTGTGACTGATGAAGAATTTTCAATATGCTCATCTTCACTACTACATACCTAAGACCATCAATTTGCCTTGGTGTGACATAGGAACTTGGGACAGTGGGGATTTTTTTTTACTATCTCCAGTTCATATGTCTGAAGAACTAATCTGTGTTTCCAACTGAAATGTCTATTCTATTCTAAAAAAGTAGAGCTTAGAAACTACAGACTGCATGTGACTGTATATATGAACTTTCAACCAGAGATGGAAGCTTCACCTATGTACACAATCATAGAATATCCTAAGCTGGAGGGGACCCACAAGTATTGCCAAGAACTTTCTTCTGCGCACAGAGGTAACTTTGGGTTTCCTTCAGTTTAGCGTCCACTGGCTGCTCCTAAATCCTGAGTAGATTGTATCTATGTGGTATAGTTGTCAACTGCTCCTGTTCCAGTCCCTATGGAGATGGAAATAAAACTGAAATGATGCTCAAAAGTTGCTAGGAAACAGCCGGATGATGATGATGAAGAGGACAGTATCCTGGACTCTCTTATTCAGGATATTTGTCTATAATTTGTCAATCAAGATTGTTATGGACAATTTAACAATTACAGGTGCTGCTAAAGAACTATATTTAGAAAACATCAGGAATGCTTTTCATACCTGCACTTAGTAAGACAAATGCAAAATTATCTTTTTGACAAGACTTTGCTGCTTTTCTCAACTGTACACGGAACTGCTCTTAAAATTTATTCTAACTGGGGCTGATTCAGAGAGCAGTAGATTATCTGACAAGTTATATGGTATACTTGTGATACTTCATATATCTCTTTATAGCATACTTGCAAAGAACATTTGAGTGTCTTCCAGTAGTGCATTAAGCAATGTGACTAATGCTGGTTACATGTTTATTCTTTCATTCCGCTCCCCAGGGGAAGAGGTGTCTACTGTGCAATGCTTTATTTTACAACATATAATGCTTGTCTGACTGTTTGTCTAAATGTTTATGTTGCAGAAGGAAAGGTTAAGAAAATCCAATTTACACTAGGAAAGGAAGGTGGCACTCAAACTTGAGCTGGTCCTTGCCGCCTGGAGGAGTCAATTTCTCAGTCTCAGACCGGCCCCAGCAGAAGCATTGTTTTCTATTTACTAAGATTTACTGTCCTTGGAAAGGTTTCCCTTCGCCAGTAGAACAAAATTGCCAATCACTCTTTTCATTCTGGGACTTCAGTTTAGATAACCTGGATCCTGACCACATAAAAAACCAGTGCAACGTTGAATCTAATTCAGTAGCTGGTGAGCCTGGAAATAACACTTTGTAAACTACAACAGTTGCTCATCAGCTGGAAGAGTTGGAAATTCCCACAGCTTACCAGTCTACTACCACAAAGGCTGTTTCTCTTGCCCCACAGTGTTACTGTCACCTGCAAAGGCAACCAGGATTGACTTTTATCAAGAGTGTATTTTTTTTCTGATGGAATGTGTTTTGGGGGTAATGCTTATTTGTGCAGGAAGCTTTTGAATGTGAAAAATATAAGGATTGGCAGCATCTAGACCCCAACAGGAAAATCAGGTTGCGGAAGGAAATAGTTGGGAAGGAAAAGAAAGGATTTGTTGTTTTGTTTGTTTTGATATATTGCGGAGAACTACTTAAAGACATACCTTCCCTGTATTTTCAATATAGTACAGAATTTCAATACAATGTAGAATTGTTTAATAATTAATTAATGTCACGAATCATAAGTCACTAGATTCTGATTTTAAGTCTTTCCTCTGCTAAGTCTGTAGTGAGCTGCAAGCAATTTTGTAAAAGGAAAGTATGAAGGATATATTAATTTCCGTTTTACCTTTATTTTACACGTATAAATAGTAGAATTTCATAATAAAGTTCTTACTTCATAGTCTATGATGGTTTTATACTTTATTTGTATTACTGTCATTACTGTATATTTTATATTTCAGAGAATATAATGTTTCTCAGAGCAATAGCAATGTCTTTCCTGGTAACAGGCAGTATCATAAAGATTCCTGAAGGTATGGCATAACTTCTGGCGATGAGCTTTGCAGTGCTGCAACATCCTGAATGGCCATGAGGCTCAAGATTTGCATACCAGTGAAACTGAAAACAAAGAGTTTCAGCAGACTGTTAGAAAATTCAGCAAAAAAATTACCTATATGCAGCAATGAGTGGATCGGTGTTTGTTGATACACATCTCTCTTATTTGTCTTCATTTTCAGATGGCAAACAGTTTCTCATGTCTTGTTTTCTTTCTTTACAACATGCAATTATTTTTAAAACACAAAGGAGAGTAATGGATCAATCAGTTTTTCACAAGTATTTTCCAGGTAAAAAGTTATGTCTATTCTAAGAGAGTAACATTTTTTTCTTCTCTGTTCTCCCTTGATATTTTAATAGATATTAATTATAGCTTGTCAAAACTGTATCTGAAATACCTGGTTTTATGAAGGAATATAAAAATAAACCTTTGTCTGTTATACTATACTACAGAAAATAATATGTTCTTTTTTTATGTCCTTTAAAAAAGCATTGACAGGATATATGAAGGCAAATTAAGACTCCTTTGTGCATCTTCTTATACCATGAAATATAATTTGATGTTGGCAAATGTTTTTCTCTAATACTAAAGTTTTTTTCATCTCACTAGCAAGGTACAAGTAAAGCAAATTATGACAGTCAATGACCTATCATTTACCACAGAATAGCAGATGGGTCCCATGGTTTAATTAAATTATGTTGCTGTGGGCCATAGGATTAAACAGAGGTGTTGAAAAGAGTTAATTGCAACTTCAGTGCTATAGAATTTGCTGCCAAAAAGCAAATTGCAAAAATGAATACTTGGGAAAAAATGTAAGAGGAAAAGTCAAAATTACTTTGCACTCCACCTTCAGAAAAAAATCTACAGAAAATCTGGAAATTTGCAGGTGTTCTTCTCCTTACCTAGCTATCCTCTTCTGTGATATTCCTTTATGCTTAACTCCATTCTCAGCTGAATGAATGAAAATAACTTTGTTTCAATTTTCTCCTATTTCTTATCTGATTCATACCAGTTGCAGCACCATGAGTCTCAGAGGACTAGTCCCAGAAAAATCTATCTGTAGTGGAGTATGTTTTATAGCATGCACCTTCAAAATCTTGTAATAGCGTCTTTTGTAATGTCTATGTAACATCTGACATCATCTAAACCTCACCTGTTTACTTGCTTATCATCTTTGGGTTTGATTCTTTCATTGGGAAATTTGCCATCGTATTTGTCCAAGTCTGAAAAACAATTAATGATTTTTTCCCCCTATTTATATCATGAACTGTTTCTGTCTCAGGAAATAAAATTTTCCTTGATAAAATTTCATACACACATTTTGAAATCTGGTAGAGGCTTTCATCCCTCCCATTTAGGTGAAATTTATTCAGTCAGAAAAAGCATATGAAAAATGGTGTTATGATGATCTGAAGAAGGTTGGCTGTTCTCTAGGAAAAGTCAAGTGACCTAATAAAGAGGAGAGTGAGATGGTTTGTGGTGACATTTTATAAATATCTAATAGTAAAAATGGGAGATAAATAAATACTTAAACTGAAGGACGACAGACACATTGATAATTTAGTAAATGAATTCCTCTTAGAACCTGCCATACCCCTAATTTAAGCATAAAAGCTTTCCTGTTAATTGAAGTTTCAGGTTTCTTTTCTGTGCAGCTGAGAATTGGGCTCTAACTTCAGACCTGACTCATGACCTGTTGCTATAAAATAAGTCCCTCCAAGAACTCAGTCAAATATTATTAATAATAATATGTTTTGTTATTGTTTATGAATTAAGAGTTCTACTACTAGTCCTGCATATGTATCTTGCCCCTTTCTCCTACACACTTCTCAACATTAAAATTAGATTCCATCTTTCTGAAAGATGTTGCAGATATATATTTTTCATTCAGAAAATCAAAATGTATGCTACAATCAAGCACTATGGAGGTATTTTTTAAATCAAATGCAAGCCATATAGAGTGGTACAGCCACAGTAGGCTACAAACAACAAACTCCAGTGCATCCTTGTAGAGTCCAAACTCCTAGAATGACAATAGCTGTGAAAAGTAGTAATATAAAATTACAGGTATCCTCTTATTTTTCAAAGATATTCAGTTTTTACATAATTTATTAGCAATGGAACTATTTGCACATACGATTATATTAGTGATTTCATGGGGAGATGATGTAATAGAGATATTAATGGAATATTTATTCATCAACTGATAAAGTCTCAGTTTAAAACATGCACACAAAATAAATGGGACAATTACTGTCCAGAGTTGTAACCATGGGGACTAAATATGTAACTGCTGCTACCTTTAAAAAAAAAATAAAGTAATAAAAGTGGTCATTACCACTGTTATTGAACATGTTGACTGCATCCCAATTCAATAGCAGTTCAGCAAATCTCCTATGGTATATCTGGTCTTCAGTTTCAATAAGAAAAGATGTGAACACAATTTTAGATTGCTGGCTAACAGCCAGTTATCTCTTTTTTGTATTCACCGTCACCAAAGCATTGCTTTTCCTTGCACATGCTTCAAAATGCTACACACAGTGCTTTACCCCTGCAGCCCAGAAACGGAGCCAGACCTGCAGTCACTGCCTTGGAAATCATGCTATCATCATTAAACTTGTGAGGATGTTACTAATCATTAGTGGACTATAATTCAGTATGATTTCTGGTTTGGGACTTACCAGAATTCGATGACCTGGGTAGAGAGACATAAGTAATCAACATGATGATGATCTGAAGAATTAGAAAAAATTTGAAAGAGCATGGAAGTGAAAGAATTGACAGACAAGAAGGACAGAGAATAATTAATTAGTTAATTAAATGGAAGGATGGAATGAAAGGAGATGGGATTCCAGAAAATTAGAACTAAGCTAACATCAGAATAATAATGAGCAGTTGTTGGAAGAAGTTGTCAGTTCAAGGGAGAGTAATGAAATATATTTAATTGATGAAAATAGAATCCTGAAAGAACTTGAAATTGGAGTTAAAGAACCACTTAAGCTTGCTTTGTGCTAAAGGTGAAGGAAAATTATAAGACCAAGTAACCTGGAACTCGCATTTTGAAGAAGAATGATAAATTCTATATAAGTGGTCAAGTCCATCCTCAAAACCATTTTGTGCAGAAGACAGCTCAGACAAAGCTTGACCTGTGGAGCTGATCTCTAAATTTGAAACAACACAAGAGAAAACAGTGTGAATTATCTGCAAAGTATTGCTCCATACATATATATTGTTCCTACATTATTATTATTATTATTCGTGGAAAAAGGCAAATGGATGAAATCATATGTACAATTTACAAGAATGCAGTTTGAGTGTAGGGTCTTGTAAAATCTACCTGAAGCATTATTGAAGGATCACTGCCTAAGGCCTGGAAAGTTAGGAAGCAGAACAAGTATCAAGCTTCTAAATATTATCATTAAGCAGGAAATACATATGCAACTAGATCATCTAAATTTATGTACCAATTACAAGCAGTGTTTGCATGCTTAGCTGGCTTACCAATCAGGCTTACCCACCTCTTTTTATGCTCCTGATTACACAGACAATTGCTATTATTAGGCAAGAAGTGCAGATGAATGTGTCAGAAAATTTAAGTTGCAACAGGAAGGAGAAAAAGATTGTTGGGAAGTGTTAGGTTTTTTCATTCCATCTCAGGCAACAGGCTCTACAGGTTTTGAAAAGTACATATCCTCTCATGTCACATATCTGAAATAGAATTCACGTACTTCTTAAACTGAAATCTTACCCCATTGAAATGCATGGGAGCTACACCACTTGCTCCCTGTCCTTCCAGTATCAAAACAGGTCCTCTGGCAACATTCTGCTGGAGAAGACACTGAAAATTGAGTAATAAAGATGCCATATTTTTGTGTTAGCTTTTGTTGACCTACAGGCTATAAGCAAACAAGACTATAATTTATAAACCTAAAAACATGTGCAAATCACCAAAAGTTTGGTAATGTAGTACACAGATATTTATAAATAAGAATGTATCTTATAACATTCTCTCTAAGATATGATTGTTTCTATTTCCAGTGAATTGGGGATGATTTCTATGAAGTATAGAAAAGGAAAATTTCAGGGCATATTAACATATGCTTGTTAAACAGTTTTTTCTAGTATTTTAAAATTTTTTAGATTAACTATGCAATGTTTTTGGTTTATTTGAAGAAATAATCTTCTGTGCCATCACATGGCATGTGGAAGACAACCAGAGGATTAGATCCAGACAGCATGGGCTTATGAAAGGCAGGTCCTACTTGACCAATCTGATCTACTTAGTGGATGAGACAAAGGCTGTGGATGTAGTCTACCTGGACTTCAGTAAAACCTTTGACACAGTTTTCCACAGTATTCTTCAGGAGAAACTGGCTGTTCATGGCTAGGGCGGGTGCACTCTTTGCTCGGTAAAAAACTGGCTGGATGGCAGGGACCAGAGAGTGGTGGTGAATGGAATCAAATCCAGCTGGTGGCCAGTCATGAGTGGTGTTCTCCAGGACGTACTGTAGGGTCAGTCCTGTTTCATAACTTTATTGATGACCTGGATGAGGTGATGAAGTGCACTCTAAGCAAGTGCTGGGTCCTGGACTTGGGTCACAACTACCCCATGCAGCGCTACAGACTGGGGGAAGAGTGGTTGGAAAGCTGTCTGGCTGAAAATGATCTGTGTCAGTCAACAGCAGGTGAACATGAGCCAGCAGCATGCCTAGGTAGCCAACAAGGCCACTGGCACCCTGGTCTGTATCAGAAATAGTGTCACCAGCAGGACTAGGGCAGTGACTGTTTCCCTGTACTTGACGCTGATGAGGGTACACCTTGGTCTCTTTTCCCAAGTAATAAAAAATAGGAGAAGAGTAAATGGTCTCAAGTTGAGCCAGGAGAAGTTTAGATTTGAGTATCATGAAAAATTTGTCCATGGAGAGGGTTGTTAAGCATTGGAACAGGCTTCCCAAGGGAGTGGTGGAGTCAGGCCCTGGAGGTATTTAAAAGCTGGGTAGATGTGGCACTTAGGGACATGGTTTAGTGGTGAACTTGGCAGTGCTAGATTAAGGGCCAGCCTTGATAATCTTGGAGGTTTTTTTCCAACCTAAACAATTCCAAGACATACAGCAGTGTTTTCATTTGCTCAGACAATCAGTGGATGCATAATTTGGGTCAAAGATGATGTATTGATCTCATATGGTACTTTGTAACTTTTGTGCTTTTCAGCTTTTTTTGAGTACATAAGATTGAAGAACAAATGAACAAAAGAAGTGTGCTGCCGTATTACTACAACAGACTAAAGCGAAAAGCCACTACGTGCTAACTTGAAAACAGATAAAACATATTATGAGCACCTGCAAAACAATAATAAAAGTTATAAAGTGGAAATAATTTGCAGTATTTTCATACACCATTCTTTGGAAAAGAGCAACCAAAGAGGGACTTCTCTGAGGGATTGTATTGGTTTCTTGGCCACTTCTAATCAAAATGATATTTAATCAGTAGCAGTAGATAAGACTGATATCAGCCATCTGGATAGTTTTCCCTGCTTATTTGTTTCAACATACTAGTTTGACTTGTTCCCTTCTTCATTGCTAACAGCTCTTCAATCACTTTTTCATGTCATACATCCTTCTGTGCTTTATTTCCTGTTGTACTGTGAACTTCACAGTGAAAATACATTATAATACAAGAGGAGAAAGCAGCCAAAGGAAGCAGCTAAAGCTGTAACACAAAACATGAAGGTAAAGCCAGCTACTATGTTTGACTTCCTCATGTAGAAAGTCATGAGGAAGAAGTAAGAAGCCTATTATAACTCCAAACCACCACTCCCAAGAGACAGGTCTTCCACTAATCATCCTACGTTATACAGCCACTGGATATAAAGATCACGAAAACTGTGCCGTTTGCAAAGTTATTATTGACAAGTTTCACTGTGCTTCCATGGATACCTCTTTTTTTTTTTGCCTCCCACACATGTTTTTAGGCATACGAAACAATAATAAGCCTTTGGGGTATGTCATAGGTTCAACTATGATCCTTTGTTAATCCGACACTATTAGTACTTAATAGAATGCTGCTTTTTATTGGGTTTGAATATCTTTGTTTAAGCATGCTTTATGTAGCAATTACTGGTGTTTGCTTCAAACCACCTATAATTCATATTTTTTTCTTTCTGTGCTTACATAAAATATGATAAGCATCTTCTTTATGTAAACAGAAAAATATGCAAAATGTATCAATAGCTGGACTGAAAAAAAAAAAGAAAGAAATTTTCCTGCAGACTAGTTTGGATTATGCCTACTTATTCTCCACATTTTTCAACCTATTTTCAGCTCTTAGAGGCACAAGACATTTTTTACTGTAATAGCTGCTTTCCTATTCTCAAAGGAAATAAAAGTGATAACAGACTTTTCTATTAAGCAAGCAATTAAATCAGTGCACTGACAAGAAGCTATTTTTTTTAAAGTTTTCTCATTTATTTTTTCTTATGCTACTTCATTGAAGGTAATTGGCCTTGTGTGCATGTGTGCGTAGTTTTAAACTTACATGGCAATTTTGTTGTCACTTGTTTTCCCAGTTTAAAATACTTGCAAATTCATCCATTAATACTTCAAATATTAGTTTAGCTATTTTTCACGTCATTTTTATACACTTAGTTTTTATTCTCTTAAAAAGGTTATCCTGTGTTACTGCTTCAAAGGAATGCCAAATCACTCAATTATGTCCTTAAATGTATTTTATTCTCATTTTGGAAGAAAGCCAGTTTCCCACCCTTTGCTCCCTCCCTCACTGTCCCCCTCCTCTAATTCCAGAGGTCATGAAAAGAGATTTTCTTTTGTGACTGCTTCAACATTGAGTGCTGCTCTCTTGTTAAAAAAATCAAGCATTTCCTACTAAAACTTAAACTGACATTTTTATTATACTGCTCATTCTGCTGAGTGAGAAGACCTCAGACAAAGGGCACTTGTACAAGGGAGCTGTTCACAGGAGGCACTTCGTTTCTCAGGAATGGGAAAAACTTTACCTAGTGACAGCTAAGGGCAGCAAAACAGAACAAAACTGAATGCAGTAACAGCACCTCAGATTACCCAAGCTGAAAGTGTGTGGGATCAGTTACAGGCTCCAGCACTGACCCTTTAAAGGTAGGAGATAATGAAGCTGAATATCAAACAACAAAAGAAGATGGGTCCAGACAGATGATGTGATATTTCCTCTTAGTTTTTAATGTTATGATCATTTAAAAAAGGTACAGAAAAAGGAAGACTGAAAATGTCATAACTGCAGAAGAGACATTAAACATATGGCTGTCCCCTAGTAAGAATATCAGCAATACTCAAATAAGGATGAAAAAATTTATGTGTCTTTGCTAATAATTCAAGACATAGAAATTACAGTTTTGCCTAATCTAGTATCAAACTATAGCCACCACCTTGAGCTAACTTGGCAGCTCATTTAGGATTAAAAAGAAGCAATTCTCCACTTGTAATATTTGGCTTTAAATAGAACTAGTGGTCATTGGTTTTACTATTCATTAATTTTGGGCAGCTTTAGTCATGTAGATTTAAATGTTGTTGCAAGGAGTTCAAGGATAAGATCTCACAGGGTCAAACATTATCCCTTATTTGGAGATATTCCTGCCATCCTGCTTTCTTCAACCACGCTAATATTTTCCTCGTGCTTATGGCCAGGACACAGGAATTACAACTCTCAGTATACCTGCTTCCTGACAATGATGATCCCTAAACCAAAGCATAAACAGATTCTAAGAGATTCCATAGATTCTCTAGATAAAGGACAGTCTCTTCCCCTTATTTAAATTTATCTGAGTGATTTAAGTTCCACTCAATGGAATAAAAATAAAAAAATCAACAAAAATCAGTTTTTATGTGGTACGATACTTCACCAGCAGTTTAGCACAGAATCCGAAATTTTGGTTAATTCCCTTAATAGAGAAAGTGGTATCTTTGACTACTTTCAGAAGTTTACTATAATAATTTTGGATTTATTATGCATGATTTCTTTAAATATATTTGAATATACAAGATTTATTAGATTTTCTGGAACAAAGAAATATGTTGAGTCCTGTGATGGGATTCCTGAATTTGGAAGGTCCTTTTCACCCCACTACTGGAATCCATACACTGCAGGTCCCCATAGAAATTTGGTGTGGATTTTTTAGCTCATCAAACTCTGTGCATGCCTAGAGAACAGCCTTCATTTTAAGTTGGCAATAGTCGGTATCTATAGACATGAAAGATGGGTGTCTAACTGGAAATTATATGTGGACCTGTGCCCTGACAGTGCGCACTTCCATGTTGTCTTCAAGAACAACAATCTACTTTTAGCGTAAAACAGGTTTAACTTTCCCCCTTGAAAAAGGGAAATGAGGAACATATAAAGCAAGGTAGCTAGCATCCATTAATACTTTAATATTTGAATCGTGTCATCTTATGCATATCTTAGGAGAAAAAAAATGCAGGTTATGATTCCCTTCTCACAGGTGGGAAAGGCAAAGTGAAACTTCTCCGCAGAATGAGGCAGCCTGGGCGAATCTGCCGTAAATGGCACTGATATGGACATGACCACTTTTGCTGCCAGTCATACTGGTTTTTCTACCTTTTTTTCTTTTTATCAAAGTCCAGCTTAGTCTTTTCAACTACCTAATATGTGACTACCCTCAGACAGAGATTTTGGATGAAATTTGGGTGAAATTTGCACTTGTATAATTCAGAAACCAGGCTGCCTAAGCCAGGTGTTTTTCACCTATCTCTTAGTAAATCATAGGTCCCTTAGAATTTATGTTAAATATTGAATTTTTATAGATGTGCTTTGCTTTCTTGCTATTTTTAAAGGTAATTCCTACTTCTCTAACTGGAAACAGATTGATAAATCATCTTCGCAATTCAGCCATTGGGTTTTCTACAATTTATCTGCAGTGGCTGTTGCAGTCTTGGATATTTATTTTTCATTCTCTCTCTTTGATAAGTATAAAGCTGTTTTATTTAATTTTTTTCTGTCTAACTGTTTTCTTTAAGATCCCTCTCTGGATAACACTTTTGCTTTGTTACCTGTTGCCATTATTTCTCATCTGTAATAAAACCTTTTAGATCACATGTCTTAGCAAAACATGGAAAGATCATTAAATCACCCACTCTGAATTACAGGTTCACTGTAATTTCTTTCTGATAAAAATCTTTAATCAAAAAAAGACAAATCCTCTTGGACATAAAGTTATCATTCATTAACCAAGTTTCTCTTAATCTTCTTAAAAAGCAGACAAGCCAATTCACAATTTCATAAGGCTGAGTTCACAGGGAAATGCTCTTTTCCTGAGGAAATGGCAGTGCAGGCATGCTCATAACCATTCAACTATAGTGAAATTTTGAGAGTCCAGGTTAAACAACAGAAATCTGAAGTCACATCTTAAACATGCCTTTATTATGACAAGTTCTGTTCCTTGAAAAAAAACCCCAAACTAACACATACCCACTCCCCCAATCTCTTAGGAACAGATAAAGAGTAAGAAAACTTCCATTACTTTAAACACTGAAGCACTATTTACTTTTCCTCTGTATTAGTCAGTTGAGTTTAAATGTCTTGGAAAACAGTCTGTGTGAACAGCAGAACAAGCTTTCTCCATTCAAAAGCAACTCACTAAGAGACTCTTTTGGGGTTGTTTTTGGTTTTTTTGTTTGTTTGCTTGTTTTTAGTGATGCCATTTGTATAAATAAAAAAGTACTAAAGTCAAAAAATGGATTCTTAATCATTAGTGCAATAATTTCACCCAGAAAACAGATGCCTCACATTTAGTGTCAGAGACCTTTTTATACTACCTCCAAAAATATATGCTGAACTGAGTTTAATTACAGTCTTAAATAAATAAAAATGATTGCTACAGTAAAGAGACTGTAAAGAATCAAAAGCAGAATAAATATAAAATACTGATAAAAAGATTATGCTGACCATACCCAAGCAATTTCCTAAAATTAGCCTTAAAGATCTAATGATATGCACGCAGTTTTACACACCATTTAAAATAAACGTATGTATAATTGACATAATTTTCCTTTAGCATCACTACAAATCTATATGAAGAAAACCTACTTTTTAAATCCAATTTATGGATCTGGACACAGTCATAAAAATAATCTTAATTTCCAAGGACTGAAATCTATTCCTTTTACCAAGAATTAACACATTCTAGAGAATGGATTGATAACTGTATTATGGCTGCAATACTCAGAAATCAAATTATGTTGAATGCAACAATTAAGTCCTTTTAAACACGTATGATAAATGCCAGTTGTGAAATATTAGGGGGATGTGCTTTCTTTTGGTTTGGGGAAAAAGTTACATTCCCTTAATTAGAAAGTAGTTTAGAAAACAATTTTATTCACAATGTGTGAACAGTATATGATCAGGATTTCTTGGAGGACAAATGTTACAGGAGTCTGTTCACTCCCTTTGAAAACAGGTGTATATACCGGGGTTTGTTCCGTTGTCCCTGCGAAGAAGAAGATCTGTTATTCCAGATCTGCCAAAACTATTTTGGGAGCCTGCCGTGATGCTAGTGAAGGACTGTGAGGTTAAGACTTTTCCCTTTATCTGTGTGGTAAGTTCCCTGTGACAGTTCCCCAGCTGATGAGTGTTTGCAGAGAAGCCTGGAGGGTACCTGGGGAGCTGTGCTAGCTGCTCTGATCCAGCATTACCAGCTTCACAGCAGCAGAGAGTAGCAAATTCTCAGAACACCATGGATTGTTTCTTTCTCTCGATGCTCCAACACATCTGTGATGCTCCGAGCTTCCATGAAGCAACTGGGTCATACAGAGCAGTGGGAATGATGCTGTGAGGGTGTTTCTAGGTGTTTGTGAGGCTCCCCAAATGGAAGACTACTAAACTGAAATAACAGGAAAAGTACAAAGCAAAATATGTTTCCTTTGATACTATAGTAAACCACAGCTAACAAAAAGATAGAACCTTTCAAACATGTATCCAAACTGAATATTCTCTCAGTTACTTTGAAGTCTGGTCTCCACTATGATTCTTCTGAACCTTATCCAGTGGTGCAAGAACTGGCTCTTAAAGGTGGTTAGCTCAATGCTCAAAATTCTTCAAGGACTTCCTCAGTCACGTACCAGAATGAAAAGGGTGAAATCAATCTAAAAATCTATATTTATCTGCATAGGACAAGAGCACAGTGATCTCTGAGTCATGTAGAGGATACACTGTTGGGCTACAAAGTTATCACATTACATGAACTGAGGGTTTCTGTTTTCAGAAGCCATTTGCCAAAAGGGGGAAAAAAAAAAAAAAGTCTGCAAACTAGACCTGATTTTAATGAGACTGTAACAAAAAACCCCAAACAAAAATACAAACCAGTGTGACTTAAAATTCAATAATCTGAATCAAATACAGCAAACCGAAAGTTTTCTTGAAAATATCAGGAGCAAAATGTGCTGCATATGGCCATGAAATCACTGATGTTACAAGTCTTCAGAATACCAGGGTCTGGAATGTAGTATGGGAATAAATTTCAAAATTGAAATTATTACTGCTTGTGGTTATTACCAGGAAAAAATATGAAAATGCATTAATTTTAAAAATTTTAAGTAGATAATATATTTAGTCTGGAATAGCAGTGTTGATAAAAGATGAAGAAAATCCAAATGCTTATGGAGTTGCCAGTTCCTAAAAAATACATAAAGCTAAAACTCAGATACAACCTTTTATGATTAACGATAAAAGAAAGTACTTAGTAAACATAAAGGGTAAGTGATAGAACTACTACTACCTTTTTTCCTTTGGCAGAACTCAAACAAGAACCTCTCCTGTGAAAGTGGGTAACCATCAGATACAGAAGACACTAAACAATGCCTTCTCTGTCCATATGGAGGACACAGAATGAATGCTGGCAGCACATGTCTAAGGACCTGAGTATTTTCCAAGGGAAAGCTATAGACAGAGGAACAGCTTCCAGTAAGTGGCATGTGCCCATGCGCAGACTTTCAGCTCTTTGTAATACTGACTTAGCTCTCAAAACTGCAGTAGGAAAGTGTACACGCCTAAGTATTGCGGCCCCCTTGCCACTACTTTTGTTACAGTTTAGCACCCAGTGACTCAGACACCTTTCTCCCATTATTTTCTTGAGTTACAATTTAAACTTGCATCCACTCATGCTTATCAAAACTTTCAGCAACTTCTGTTAGAGAGAAATAGAAAACAGAGATGAAAATACTTGGCCATCGTGGAACTTATGGCAGAATAAGTGTGATGAATGAAGCAGTAACAGACAAAGAGTAAGACCTAGCGAGCAAAGAAAATGCGAAGAAAATTAAAGACCAAGTGTAGAGCATTATGTTTATCAGAAAAAGCAGATGCTCAGGGAAAGCTGCAGCTCATGGCATCAAATCACGAGTCAGCATTACCAATTCCCCACACCCTATCCCATAACAGAAAAACACGCAGACTGACTGAAGATTTGAGTGTAAGGCTTATCTTCAGTTATGAAGCAAAATGAACAGTCAAGGGGACTACTACTTTGTGAAAGACTATAATTATGGCATTAGATATTTCTATGTTGATTACTCACCCTGATTTATATTCCTACTGGTGAGTAGGCACACTTGATGTCAATAGTATTACCTGCCTAACTACATGATCATCAAAGTATAGGAGGGAAACTGGGATTAAGATTCACCAAGGTTAAGGTAGTTCAAACTATATATCAAAAAGATAATTTCTTAACAGCTCCTCCATGAAAAGTATTCTCTGTAGAAATTGACTAGTTTTATTCCTACTCGCCTTGGGTTTTTTGTTGTTGTTCTTGTGTTTTTGTTTTGTTGTGTTTTTTTTTTTTTGTTTGGTTTGGTTTGGTTTGTTTTTTTTATGACAAGGAGAAACATTTCTCTAAGCCAAAAATTGCCTTAATTTATGCACAACTTCATAGTTCCCAAAAGAGGTGAGAAAAAATTACTTAAATATTTGTCAAATTTTAAAAAGACTATGTGTTAAGTAGAAAAGTCTCTTGTCTCATTTTTTAAGCCAAATTTTATCCAACTTCAGTGGATTCAATCAAACTCATTGTCGGTCTCTGGGTTTCATCTGAACTGTCCCACTGGTACAGATTTTTTTTGTAGAACTGACAAAAGAGCTCAAAAATCATAACTCAAACCGTGTAAGACTATAAGATGTGCTCAAAAATTATGTGATTCGAAAAGAAAGACACATGAATGCTTCTAAAATATGCTTTAGTCTTTTGTTTTGGTTTGATTTCTTTGTTTTGTTTCCCTATGGGATGTGTTTTGATGATATCATCTACACTCATGGTATCTAGAAAACAAGGATTTGGAAACACATCATCCTTCATCATCCTCTGGTTACAGATATGATTAACTTGATTAACTTCCACCTACCCTCATCATCTGAAAGTTATCATTTCTGTGATCCAGAAGTTCAATTGTTCACATTAGCGTACGCTTGTATAACTTGCTCATGGCTTGTTTCAGGGTAAAGTCTCTAGTCTAATTCAAATACTTCAAATAGTATCTGTTTGCTACCAGAACTGAGAAGACAATAATATGCTTAGAAGCTGTAAGGAACTTTGCATAAAAAGCGTACTGTTATTGCATATATTTCTAGCCTTCTCTTTTTTTCCCTTTTTTTTCCTGTCTAATGCCATTTGAGATTTTCATGTAATGATCTAATTTTCTAAGTCAGAACATTAAGAGAAAAAAAGTCATAGCACATATCACAAAACAAGGTAAGGTATTACCAGCCTTTCGCGGGACCTTAAGCAGTAGGGAAACTGTAAGGGTAAACTGAATGTAAAGATACTTCTACTATAAAACTAGCTTTAGTTCCCTTATTTTGTGTGCCTTGTTACTTTTAACTCAGAAGTCCAGCAAGATACCAGGGTGTATACAAAGAATTAAAGTCAACTTTCTTCCACAAGAAGACAGAGCCGGGTCTTAAATCTGCTGTCTCCATGCTTTTCTTATGGAGCAAAGGCAACTTAGGGAAGTAGAACAAGTTCAAATGCTCAGCTGTCCTGACAGTTCTCAGGAAAGGGCACCAGCAATTCCTTCCCACAAGTTCAGCTCCCAACTCATGTCTGCTGACAGTGACAGAAAAATTAGCAGAACCTTACATTTATTGGTTTAGGAATTCCTTACACATAGATTGCAATTTCCCAACATTTTTAGGTGAAACAACACAGAGTACTACTCGTGAAAAAGAGTAGTAAACCAAAAATGGAGAGCAGTCTCCATCCCAATGTTTCTTGGCAAACACAAATTTCATTTTACCCAGTCAAAATACTTTTTCTTACAAAACCCTACATAGCATTAAGATTACAGGGTCTAACTTTAATGACATCTATTCCGCTGTCAAAATTATAATAACTGTACAGAAAGTCAGACGTGCTTTTCAAGCTTTCAAAAAAGATTAGAGTTTTATCCTCCATAGTCTTGCAGTTCTTAAAGAAGTATTGATATGTCATGAACAGCTTCAGAAAATCTTATTTAGAATAGCACTGTGAGCATTGATTTCAAAATTTAGGTTGCATATCTTTTTGTTTTAGGAATAATTAATGACAGACACTTGTCTGTTAGCATTCAGTTTGCATTCATTCACAAAAATTAATGAAAGGACTTTTCCGTAATTAAATTAAGTTGCACTACTCCTCCAGATCTGAGTACGATGATGTTCTCACTTTTTTCCTGCTTAACATATTCTTCAACATAGATGTGCATACACATAGAAATCGGAGGGCAAAGGAACGATTGCATTGCTTCTCAAGAGAGCATATACTCTGCAACAGCAAATAGCTTGTACAAGACATCTCTAAGCTTGCTGAAAATTTGTGATGGTCTGTTCAAAACCAAGTAGGAAACTGAAAGAACATGCTAATCTGGAAGAAACCTGCTAAATATGTAGACTATTCTACTAGTCTATTTGCTATAAAGAAATGTCATATAAATTTGTGCATTCTGCCAGTGAATTAAGCTGATTTCAGCACTGTTTATTAACTCAGTGTGCAGTGCTGCATGAACACAGCTGTGCTGCTCTACAATAGCTTCCGTGCCCCCAGCTCAGGTATTTCTGTACCATACTCCTCCATATTCCCAACTGCAGCAGTAGCACAGCTTGCTCACCTGGCTTCTTTCCTCCTCTCTACACATAACCCAAGCCAACCACAGATGATGACATTGGAAATTGAAACTCTTAAAGAAATATAATTTATAGTCTTAAATACTGCCATCGTATTTTGAAGTATCAATGCCTAGTTCAACTTGAATAAATTGTATTTTTAATGACTTCAGCAAATCAGTTTTAATGCTACAAAAACCTATGTAAAATAAAATGTAAAAGCTAGATGAGATTAAGTAGAGCTATCATGTTTGTACATAGCTGCTTTCAAGGACACAGGAGCCATGAAGACTTAAAAACCATAAATAGGAAGAGCAACAAAGGGCTGGTAAAGACCTTTTTGAATAAATACCCTGTCAAAAATTAGTATCTATGGGAAGTGATATTTACTTTCATCTGAAGCCTAACTCCCTGAACTAAAACATTTTTCTACTCCTTTGGACATTAACTTATTTTATGCTTTTGCCACAGACATGAATACCTTTTGACAAAAAATGGAGATAAAGAGGTGAAGTAAGGTTGGCAAGCTAAATTATCACTCGCTGTACTATATCTCTTATGTGAAAGGAGAGAAAGTTTTAGTTCCACAAACTGAATACTAAGCACTAGCTTTAAAACATTAAACATACTGAATGTTTCCCTTATTAGTACCTCTCTGTATTTCTAAATTCTTCTAAATGTTGCTTTTTAATGCCTTAAAATGGAATACAAAGTCTATCCAGGGATTTAGTTGCCACTTTGGACCAAGTTGAGCACATCAGACACCACTAACACTTTCCAGCCCTCACACAACTGCAGCACAGTATGTCCAAGCTCACAGTGCTCATGCATCAGCTCCCTCAAGCCCTGACCCTGAACAAGGTTCTTGGACTCTGAACTAGCTTGTGAGAGGTAGCAACCTCACCCTGCAGAGAGAACCAAGACATTTTCTGAGAACATGCTTGGCAGAGCAGATGTCACATGCATGAGGCAAAAAAAAAAATAAAAAAAAAAAATAAAAGGCAAGAAGCAAGACTTTCTGAAACCACAGAAAATTAAATTCTCTCTTGGGAAACAGGCAACTGCACATCATCTGATCTATAGAGAGTATTAGACTTAAGAGTGTCTGCCTCCCAGGAGGTTCCCATTAACCAGAAAGTACTTGTTATTTGACAAGACAACTTTTTAATTTTCCCCTCTTGGAACTGCTCAGTTTGCTTTTAAATATTTATTCAGCCAAATAGCAAGCAATTGACTCCACAGACCAATGCTAGTCCGCTTTTCTGTTAAGAAAGGGGGTCAGGTTTAAGTTCCTGCTCCATTAGCTATTTAATCAATTATCCAAATTGGCAAGGTTTCAAGGGGAGAAAGTCACTAACTTCATCCCAAAATAACCATTCAGTCAGTAGTTAGGGCACATTTCTGACTTGAAAGTCTCTGTGAGTGAAATTTTTTCTCAACCCAGGAGTGCAGGTATGTTTTTAAAAGGTCATCCACCTCAATGGTGAGTGCTCTAATTACTGGATATTTGGTCATCAATTAGCAGCATGTTCTAATAACTTTGGAGAAAAGGTAGATTTAGCTTTTATGTTTATTTTTAGGGGACAGTAGACACTTCTCCAGTGCTTTAAGGTGTAGGCTGTATGTGTAGCACTGTCCCACCACACCTCCTTGAAGCTATCCTTCCTTCTGCTTGCTGACTTTTCTGGTTACCCCTCTGGCCCATCTCTCTCCTATACTTTGCACGGGCACCCTAACTCACAGTAGAGAAAGTCTTTATAAGCAAAGTTAGACATTGCAATGTTTGATGGTTGTATCCAAAAAAGTTGTTATGTGGTAGCTAAAAGGCAGAGCAATTCTTTTGGAATCTTGTCCCCATGTTAGATGAAGCATCCATATTTAAGTGTTTATGAGCTGGATAGGCATCGGCCAGGAAGGTAAGTGGTACAGACTGGAGAGTGGGAAACCCAGAGAACTGTGGAATGCCACAACACTGAAAAGGGAGTTTGAGACACAGGGGAACGTTAATCACAAAGTCTGTTTTAAATTTTATCTAGACAGAAGTTAAGCGCCATGTGTAAGCTTAGAAGGATGTGTGTCTACCTGTTCAAGCTTCAGATTTTTTTAGCAAAGTAGACTTCTTTTTTAATTGTATCTAGAAACTGAAGGGAAAACAACAAGAAAGGGAATAAAACTTTCTTTTAAAATAAAAAGATAAGAGAAGTGCTGGTGCTATCCTAAAAACCCTGGGATTAGATTTGCCAGCCAAAATGTTGGCACTCTGAGGTCAAATCTGCTGATACCCTGCTCTTACTACGGCACTGCAACCTACTACTCCCAGAGACTGTTCTGAGATAAAACACCAGCCGCACCTGTAGGAACCACATCACTACATGGTCAGAATGAGGGGAATAAGTAATTACTTGCCTGCACACAACTGGTGAATGATGGTTTAGCCTAGTGTCTAACACAGCTGCCCAAGGAATGAGTACCACATTGCAGTACTTAGTCCATGCCTCACCAACACTGCCTATGGAGACTTTCTGCTGCGTCTTTTGCAACCGGACTTGCCTGTCTCACATCGGCCTCTTTAGCCATCAGCGCGCTTGCAGCAAGCGTGGGTAGAGCCCTTCCCAAATCTTCGTTTGCAAAGCCTAGCCATGATGATGACGATGACTTAGTCCACGTGCCAGAACAATGAAATATTTACACAGTTCTTGAACTTATTCTGCCTTCAGAAGACAAAGTTCTCCTGGGGACATATAATGGGCAAATAATAATTTTAATGCTAAAAACTGAGTTAGGAATGTGAAATTTCAGGGCAAAGGGGTGATTTGTTGTTGAGAGCCTAGGAGATTACCATTTGACCGGGAGAAGTATTGTGGTTTTGCAGTGAGTCCCAAATACCAAACATTGGTTAGGCTTGCAAAGCAGACTTGGTATGCATGGATTCGATTTCTTTTGAAGCAAAGTAAATTGGAAACTCTGCTTACAGTCTGTACCAAATGTACTATAAACTGCAGTGGGGACAAAAGGATCCCAACTAATTAGTCCTTCAAATAACCTCAAACTACATTCAGGGTAATAACACTTGGTCTGAGACAACAAACTGGACCCAGAACTGGTAAAACATATCAATCGCATACTTAAATACAAGGACCTTCACACCAGGTGCTTTGATCTACAGTTCTGCTTCTATCGTGCTGAACTGGTTGCTAATATAGACAAAAACATCCAAGTCACATATCTGCTACCTAAAATCCTTAACAGAACTGTAAGTCTCTGCGTGGATTTTGCTCTGGTTCATCATAGATAATTGCTAGTGCAAACTTCAAATTTCCTTCTTTTTTTTTTTAATACCCCCATAGCAAGTAAAAAAATGTTTCAATAATTAAGTAAGAAGGGATAATTGGGGAAATGATACAAAGGACAAGATGGAAATCAAGAACCAAAATAAAGCAAATACAGGGAGAAAAATGCAGGAAGAAAGTTTCCTAGAAGTTAATGAATGATCAGTAATGACTAAGAGGGAACAAACTAGAGAGGAAAACAGGTGGCAATGAAGCAGGAGAAAAATACTATTTTGAAGCAATACTTTGTAGAAAGCTTAAAAATGTACATACTAATAACTCAGTTTGCTATTTAGATTGATTAGTGACTATCTTATCAATTCTGTATCAGCCTTTCCTCATTGCTGCTGAAATAGCCAGTGATTATCACATTTCACCTTTCCTTCATGGCATCAAAATTGTTGCCTGTATTTTGGGGAAAATCTGTGCTAAACCAATTTTGTACTATACAAGGAAGCATGGCTGGGAACTAGGAACATAGTGCCTTGGCTTCCATTTGTAGCTGTGCATCTCTGACCTTCAAGAAGGGATAATTCTGGAGTCATTTTTTCTACTTACCTGAAAACTATAGATAATCCATAACCATTACATAGCATTAAGCACTTACAAAAATGGGGCACAAACAACAAAATTACTTATTCTATAACAAGCCAGTGAAAGGAACAAATAGCTGCATAGTAACATGAGCAAAGAGAATTACAAATTAGGCCAATCCAACGAAGTTTAAGAAAAAAGATCAATTCATAAATCCACCACAGGGAATTACTCTCCCGGGGGAGAAAAATAAAAAAAAAGCTCAGTTTCAGAGAGGAGGATTTTAACCAGGCAGGATGCCTGAGGAGCTCAGCTGCTACTGTGGACCAGAAGGAAAAGGAATATATGTATGTGTGTGTGTGTGTGTGTGTGTGTGTGTGTATTTATTTATATACATATTACATATATTATATTATATACTGTATATATATACACACACATATGTATGCACACTAGAAGAATTATATGGTTAAGACACAGTGATTCTGTTCAGCAGATTAGACTGTTGCTTTTATTTACACAGAAAGTGCAGGTTTTCCCAGTAACATCCAATAGGATGCCATAAACTTCTTGTAGGTCTAGAGCTGCATGAAAGTTTTTTCAGGGGAGAATGAAAGACAATTTGGTATTTTTACACCAAAAAAACTCTTGGAATTGGGCAAATTTCAAGAAAAATTGTTTTGAAAAGGTATATTTTTCAAATTTCTCTTCTGAAATACCTTTCCACTGCAGTGTTTTTTCATCATAAAAATTAATAAATTTTATCATAATCAATCTTTTAAATTTATCTACAGATAGAGTGACCTAAAGCAGAATTACTGGCTGAAAAAACCACTTCTTAATCTGTAGAAACATTCAATTTATTTTGTTTTCTTTTAGAAAACTGGGGAAACTGTAAAGTTTCTATAAACAAAATCGTATTTTTCATATTGCTGAGTGCTTCATTGATAACTGACATTCTACTGTCCTACTGAATTGAGTTGATTCATTCATACTGTAGTTTACATGCACGCACACATAGCAACCATCTTCCTATTTATTTCATTGATTGCATGAAATTAAATTATTCTCAAGCTCATGCTGAATACTATCAACTGTGTAAAAATTCTCAGCTTTGAATTTCATAGCTATTGTATTTCACTCCAGTGTGCAAGCAACTTGGAATTTGTTCCCATTGAATATTGGTACCACTTGCCATGCACAGCTTAAACTTCTATTGTCCGGAAAGATCTAAAACGCAGATGTAATTATTGTTAATTTTTTTGTTGTTGTTATGATTGCTTTAAAAATACAGCTGCTCTCATCAGCTGCACTTGCCTTCCCTAGGATGCCCATGGAAAGAAGACTTTTCACCTCAGTGGGGCCTTAAGGAGGCACACTTCATCTAGCTATGTGGATTTTAACTGCCAAAATATTTTAAATATTATTTTGAATTTTTCTCATTGCTTTCTTCTTAAATATTCTTTACTTTGAATGTCAAATACTATCAGCTTGCTGCAAGTGGACGTGTGGGCTGGTGCTGGAGGCTCAACAGGTTAGGAAACTACATACAGAGCACTGAGGCTCTGCGAGGTGAAGTAATTGGAAATTTCGGCTTTGTCCCCCAGGAAGCTCTGCTGGGTCCTTGCGTTGCTCTCCAGGCATGCTGCAGTGCAGAAAGGGTGGCTGGTAAGCATCTGTAGAGCAGGCATGGAGACCATTTGAGAAATGGACTGTGATCCCTTCCCTGAGCTCCTACCTTGCAACTCTAATATCAATCTTAATACTCGCTGTAAGACATCAGCTGTCTCTTAGTGTAGCTGGTTGAGGCAAATGTTGTTTGAGGCAAACATTTTCACTTGAAACTCCCCTAATTATTGCAAGTTCTAGATTTAGCAAGTTTGTTATGCTCCTAAATGGCATTTGCTGGATACTATTGCATTTTCTTTCTCCATTCATCTAAAGGAGATTGCTTAAAAAATCTTTTTTAAGCCTGGTAGTTGCAATAAACTAATTAGCATTTGTGTCAGAGCAATCTTATTTCATTACTCTTAAACGTTGACCTTTAAACTATGGGTATTTAGAACTGCTGAATAACAGTCTTAAGCAGATAGTTTGTGTAAAACTTCCATTGTCATCTTAAACAAAACAAAATTGGTTTAGCCTACATTGATACCCTTGGCTGATAATTCCAAACATAACACACAGGCAATAACTTGACTGCCTTCTAAGTGCAGTTGGATGTCCTCTCATTCTATTGAAATGCAAAACGCAGCAGTAGTATTCATAAAATATTTCCCATTTCAAATTCTTAATTTTGAAATTTTGTGGTTTTCTGTTTTTCAAATTAAATTAGGGATCTTCTATTATTGACTCCTACTACCAATTCTAATTTCAAAGCATGAATTATTTCTATTGAAAAATAAGCTTGATGGAGAATTCGAAACCAATTTCTACCACCAGTTCTATCCTCTCATCCAAGACTTTCACTGCTTTGCCAAAGAATAGCAAGGACTCAATTCTAATAAAGTCCGAGTACTTATCACATGAATAACTGGATGTACACAATTAGCCAGTTTATTGGAATACACACACTCCTCGAACTCTGCATCTACACTAACAATTTCAGGACTGATGCCTTCATTCAGCACAACCTTGATTTTAAGGAAGGCGTTTTTTCTTTTTTAAACTGAGATTGGACGTGGCACTGGGTGCCATGATCTAGTAAACTGACTGGAATTGGACCAAGGGTTGGACTTGATGATCTCTGAGGTCTTTTCCAACCCAATCAATTCTATGATTCCATGATTCTCTAGTTGGACACTGAAGACACTTTGCTGAAATCTTATTCTGGCAGAAAAAATTACTATGCCTCCCTAAACTGAAATAATTTTGCTGAAGTTTAAGTTTGGGGAAAAAACCCCTCTAAATAAAAAAAAACTCAAATTGTTTCTGGCATGTTGGTATGGGTATTACAGTATTTTACATTTCTGTCTATCCAAACAATTTGCGGAAGAAACTGGGGGTTTTTTTAAGTACTTCTAAATTTGTGTCTTTCATTTCAAAAAGAGATATCTGAAATTTCAAAAAACTTTGAAATGTCACTCTGATAAACAGAGAAAAGGGTTTTTGTTGCCTTATGAGCCTGCTTCACCCTGTGGTGTCTGGCATGGTCTACTTGCCACCTGCATCCATCTGCCCTTGATTAATAATCTGCTCTGGGTACTGCTGTTGGTACCCAACTTCATAAGATCTGGTGACTCATTTGAAGAAAGTCTTTGAATATACTGGGAGTTAATGCTGCTTAATTATTTAAAAGCTATTTAAAAATATTTTGAACTCCTACCCCGTATTTCCATCTGGGGTGAAAAAATGCGTGAAGAAAAGCTGCAGGAGGAACTGTGGGCAACTGCAAATGACAAAAATGTAAACAAGATGCTCAGTCATTACTTGATCATAATTATGGGCAGATTTCATTCTAAATAGTTCAAATCTTCAACTTGAAGCATAGTTCAAATTGGTAAGAACGACACTATGTATTAAATGATTCTATTTAATCTTGGATTTGATTTATGCTTTTAAATTATTTCCTTAAAGAATATTTAAACATCACTCACTCTTGAACATTAAAGCAAACTAATCAACAGTCAAATATAAGAGTTACGCAGAATTGGACAGCATTTTTGGCTAATCATAAAGAAGTCTACATCTGTCATTTGGTCAGATTTTTAATTTGCAAATTTTAATAGGACAAATTACGATTAATCTTGTAATGTTAGCTAGATGATTTGTGAAGGAAGGTGATACAGAAAGAGCAGAAAATATTTTCTAGGATTGTTATATTAGTTAAATAAAACAAAAGTTAAGGCTCTAGACAAATGCAAATTAAAAACCTCCCAATAACCCATATTTAAAAAAGCCCACAGTCATTGTCTCAATAAGTGAAATAATTTTGAAGAAAGCATATGTTTTATGTCATCATGACCTTCAAAGTTTAGACCTAGCAGAGCTCTGCCTCTCACCTCCTCTCAACTAACACTGGAATGGGAAAACAGACTTTTCTGCAGTTTCAGCATTAACAGACTTTGTCAGTCTGAAATTGCTGTAGTTGCTGTCCTGGACAAACTAGAAGGAAGAAGACATCTGTAGGAAGGACTTTGAACAGCTGGATTATCAATTAAATATTCATTTTCAGTGTTGGTGGCTTTCCTTAGTTCAGTAGCATTACCTAAATAGTAGGTTTAGACTGTAGTACAAAACAATTACAGTAGTTTTAGGTTGATTTTTTTTTCCCAAAAGAGTAGTAGGCTTAAATTAGACAAAATAAGCCATTTTACGCATAAGTCAATTATAAATAACAGACGTTTACTTTCTTTACATTTTTTTTTAACATTTATGCATTTATTTAATCTGTTAGTGGCCAATATTGGGGGGGAAAAAACCAACACCCCGAATATTAGTATTAGAGTGTTTCAATTTAGCCAAGTATAGGAGTGCAAGGTGAAATCATTGTCTACTGTTGGATCAAAAACACAGCATTATGTGTTAAAGAAATACCAACAAACGATGAGGCTGTTTGCTCATTGATTAGATATGTATTCCAGAACCTGGCAACATGGAATTAACAATATCTCTACAAAATTTGAAAAAAAAAAAAAAAAAGAAAAAAAGTGTGAAGACATTTTTTAGGAAAGAAAAATATTTGTGTATTATTAATTAATTTCTCTCTGCTCCAGTTTCTGAAATACAAGTAAGTATTTCCAGCAAGATATCCTTGAAGAACTAAATGTCTCAGGGGACTGGTAATCACATTTTTGGAGCCTTTCACCTCTAGTTCGCTGATTCACATACAGCCAACATGCAGTAGTGATGGAAAATCATTGAGATTTGAAAGCTGGTTTGTGGCCTGTGTGTAATGAACTGGTATTTGACTCCATTTCTTAGAGGATCTTGAAAAGGCACTTGGCACTTCTGAAAGCATCACTGCCGAGCTGCTGGCAGAATCCAGGCAGGTCCCCACGGAGTCACAATGAGGGCTGGTTTCCTTGAGGATGACAGAGGCTAAGGCTATCAACTGAAATCCCATTCCAGGCAAATTTCCTCAGTTCGCTGACCACTTGGAGCAAATTGGTCCTTAGCCACCTGGAAGATCTCGGTGGGCAAACATTTTCTCCATGACAAGTACCCAGCCTAGCAGGGCTGAAATGACAGCTCATTCTGGGGTCACCGCACCGCACTCTTGCTTCCTCTTCACAAAGACTGGGTGAAAACAGAGTTTCATTTTCCATTTCTGCCAATCTGGTACTTTTCATTGGCTTTAAATATACTTAATTTAGGAGGAAAACCAGCAGAAAAATGTCACAGAATTTACTGTATTTTTTTTAGGGTAAGAGTGGCTTAGTCTCTTTCTTTAGACAGAGGTACATACCTACTTAGGAACAGTTAATAAAATGTCCTTTGTCAAGATCATATATACCATGTTCTGGAAATTCTGTTTGACAAAAATTGTTCTCATCAGCTACAAATTATCTCAGTTCTCTGTTTCCCAGTGAAGGCTTTAAATTATCTCTTTAATGATCTCATCTTCTTTACATTAGGGACTTATCTTCACAAAACTCATATATATTTTTATGAAAATATCCTCATTTTTTTTCTGAACATTTGATTTGTTGTATTAGGAGTTTCCTCAGAGGAAATAAAGAAATCTATCTTCATTAACCACTAAATATTATGTGCAGAAATTAAAACATTCAGATGCCATGTCAGCTATATACATTGTCTTCTATGATGTCACATTTGATTTTCTTTTTTTATGACTTTGACAGCATCATATTAAAAATTTCATTGCACAATGACAGTTCAGGCGTTGAATTATTCAGCTTATGAGCGCACTCTTTCAGGAAGACTGTTTTGTATTTCTTGACACTTCTGAAAAACTGACATTTAAAAAAAGTGTAAAAAGAAAAGAAAAATGGTTACTAGTAACTAATTAATAACTTAAGCTTGGCAAAGGTAACCTCATTTTAATAGAATATCCTGCAAATTAAAATCAGATTAAATATAACATGCAGCACATTTCAAAAGTCACTGAAACTTTATTCTCAGGATGACATTTTGGTCCCAGGGAATTAGATTTCAATTAATTTTCAGTGAAGCCAGGACTTCCTTCTAACTGAAGAAAACCCATACATTTCTAATCCGGTTTTCGTAACTATCACTCTGAATTATTTTGGTACTTAGTTGAATTACCCAGCCCTTCTCTTAGAATATGCTCAACGTATTAACGCTTACTGAAGTCAATGGGGCTTTTTCCATTTGACTCTCAAAAGGAAGTCTAACCCTGGAGTCTTTTGGGTAATTTTAGCAATAGTCTTTCAGGGTTTATACTGTGCTTTTTCCTATGATGACAAGTTTTTCACAGATTTTTTTTTGTTCTGTTTTACCACTGTCTAGTGATAAATAAGTGCAATCTCTTGGTTCATTTGAATCAAACACCTTCAGTTGTAACCCCTTTCAGAGTGTCCAAATTTGCCTTTTCCTCATTACAACCTAAGGTTATTTTTAAATCACTAAGGATATTTTTAAATCATGAAAGTTGGAAACATCTACTCTCCAGCTTGATTAAATTAATCTAGTCCTTTCATATCAGAACCTTAAAATAAATAATGCCATTTTAAGAAACATGCTATTCCCACCTCCTAATAGGAAATTTTAGTGGTATCAGATATGAAAATATCATTCAAAGTCAAAACTTTTTCCCACTAAATATGGCTATTATTTGGTCACAATAAAACTGCCCCTAGCAATACATGTATTATTTTTTCTTACAAGAATTATCTCAGCTGAGCTGTCTGGGCAGGTAAGAACTAGAGGCCTGAGTACTGCCTGGAACGTTATGTGTGGAATATTCCATATGAGACACAGTATAAACCTTCCAGCTATGGCAATGGGGAAAAATACAAATAATCTTTCCATGTCCTGGTTCCTCAAAAATGGTTAGCAGAGATGTCTTTGATTCTGCTCACAGCAGTGCCTGTGGAGAATCTCATACTGTTTTTGCTGGGATCAGAATCATGGCCACAGTTCATGCAAAGAAATGTGCTTGCATTCCCTAAAAAATACCTGATATTTATGCAAGAGTTTAGTTCATCATTAAATATATATATTTTGCTGTTCTTCATCTCTCTTCCAGTATCTCTAAACTCCAGTCTGAAGATAACAAGAATGCCTGTTTTCACTGTAGGCAATGAAAATTAGTTACGGATCACTTACACTACAATATTTCAGTTCACTTATTTAGCCCGAATCTAGCCTGTTTCAACATATGAATCACCCTGGGACAGCATTTTTTCATTTTTAAATTAACAATTACACATTCATGTTGTTTTCCTAATGAAAAGCCAAACTTATTTCAAAATGGAAACAAGATACCACAATTCAATGACATTTCATTCTGCAATATGAGTATCAGTCTACAAATATTTTGACAGAAATAAAAATGCATAAACTACCAGGACAGGATATTCTGTCCTTATCATTGACTCAATCTCTACCCAAGTGAACTCTGGGTGAAGGCAACAAATGGTACCTATACAAGTGCAGAGCAAAAACTGCAAAGTAATATAGCCCTTTACCAATTTCACATCCATCTTCATCAAAGGTTTCAGGGTTTAAACACTTTTCAAAAACTCATTGAACTCAAATCAAAATCAAGAGTGTTTCCCTTATAACTATAAATGTTTTGACTGAGAATAGGCTGGTGACAGAGAAACATTTCCTTAATAACCTTTACATCTTATTCAGACTCTCATCAGCTGTTGCAGGTTAGATGTGCTGAAACCATTCTGATGAGTCTCACACAAATTCCTCTCTGTATCACAAGAAGAAAAGTCATCATCCTGTGACTTATACAGAAAAGTAAATCTACAGAATTACAAGCTTTCCCTTTTTGCAAATGATGCACATTACTCGAATCCCTTCACTCAGTGTAATGCAGGGACTGAGGAATCCCCTGTAAGTAAGAAAGAACACTATGAAAAAGTGTAAGTGATACACATGAAAAAACACAAGGCAAAACGGAGGAAAAATTCCAACAGAATTTTAAAAAGCAGGAATTGTGGGGAAAGAAAAAAGAAGACATCTTTCAGTCTTAAGTGTTATCACAGCACCAGCTTCTGGAGAAGGGAGTGAAGATGTAGTGCGAATCTTATGTTCTTATGTGTTGGTTATTTGGCAAAGAGGCAAGAGGTTGCTTTTTCTGTCTTCCCCCCCCCCCTAATTAAGGCAGCTTCCAGGTCTTTAACAATACTCTGTGCCAGAAATATAAAATAAAAGAAGCGGGGAGTGCTGCTGCCATAACAACCTTCGACAGGGAACTATTGGGATACAGATAGTTACTATACTAGCTACCATCAGCCGTGTGTATCATGACATATAAAAACCAGAAAACCCCTTTCAGCCACAGCATCCCGCCGTTTGCCTTCCCGGCTCTGGGCAGCGAAAGCAGGATAAGCACAGACTTCTACCATTCCCTGCACCCCCCACTCCGGCCACTTTATTATATATTTAATTATTTTACGGGAGGGGGAGCGTTAGAAAAGTCCATTTGAGC
This sequence comes from Grallaria varia, assembly GCA_013396735.1. NCBI lineage: Eukaryota > Metazoa > Chordata > Aves > Passeriformes > Formicariidae > Grallaria > Grallaria varia. Next base: position 30,967 of record VWZG01001536.1, read on the forward strand.
GCCGAGTGCTGCCCGAAGCCGCCCACGGTTCCCCGCGGGAAGGGCTGCGCTCCGCTGCCCCCGGCGGTCCCGGGAGGGGACCGGGACCCTCCGCCATCTCCCTCCGGGACCACTCGGGGGGAACCCGCCAATTCGGCCGAGCTGGGTCCTGCCTTCCCACGTTCAAATACCCCCTTGCAAAAGTTAAGGCGCTGCCCCCTCCCCGGGGTACCGCGGGGTGCGGGCGATTGGGGGTCAGGGGTCTCCCGGCTGCCGAGCGGGGCTGTCGGGATGTCTGTGTTGTGCTTCTGTGCGTGTGCGACATCCCCGTGGGAATGGGCAGCAGCGCTCGGGAGGGGCAGCAGGGCGGGAGCCCCTTTCCCCGCATCCCGGCGGATCGGCGCGGACGCCCCCGCTGCCCCGCGGACCCTCCGCACCCGCGGGGAGGGCGCGACCGCGGGCCGGGACCCTCCGTTCCCCGGGGGTGTGTGTGGGGGGGTGTGAGCGCGGTGCCCATCCCCGCAACCCCCCGCTCTCATCCCCAGGGCCGCTGCGGGATGGGGGGCGCGGGGGCAGGAAGCGGGGGGGATGAGCGGTGGCAGGTGCTTTTCGGGGTGGGCGCACAGGGCCCGGTGACTCACCCGTCCGAGGCGGGGGCTGCGGGTGGCGCGGCGGCGGCGCTGCCCCCGGATGGCGGGGGGCGGCGGGGCAGGAGCGGCAGCGGGCGCGGAGCAGGGGGAGCGGTGGGGCCCGGGCTGCTCCTGGGCGCGCTCTCGCTGCCCATCCCCGGCGCTGCCGCCGCCGCCGCCGGAGGAGGATGCGAGGGAGAGTCAGCCCCGGGCGCGGGCACGCGCAGCGGCGGAGCGGGGAGGGGGGGACCAGGAGCTGCGCGGGGGCGCGCAGCGGAGGGGGAGCAGCTGGGAAGCGCGGCGCTCGCTCCTGCAGCCCTCTGTCCCTCGGCTCTACCATCCGTTGGTCCCTCAGCCCTCATTTTCTCATTCTTCCATCCCTTCTCCCTCCAAATCTCATCCCTGCATCCCACATCCTCCCATCCGGCCATCCTTCACCCCTCCATCTTTCCATCCGTCTATCCCTCACCTCTCCAGCCCTCCACCCGTTATCCTTCATTCCTCAGCCCCTTCTCTCCCCCGGCCACGGAGCCGCCGTCTCTCCATGGTTCCCTCCCCACGCCTTCCGCGGTGGGGTGTCCCCGGACCCCCGGGGGCCGCGGCAGGCGTGATGCTGCCCCCGCGGCTCGTCCATACGACCCTCTCCCCCTTATCCCCCCTTGAAGGGCGACCTGCTCCTTTGAAGGGCAGGAGGTCCTCAGCCTCGCTTTCTCCCTCCCTCCGCAACCCCTAAAGGAAAAGCGCTGCTAGAGCTTTCCTATCCTGCGCTTCCTCCCTTTTTTTTTTTTTCTTCTTCTCTCTTTTTTTTTTTCCCCTTTCTTTTTTTTCCACGCGGCAGGAGGAAACAAAACGGTGCTATGTAGGGAAAAAAGGCGGTAAACAAGAGAGAAGCAACAGAGAGAGTACAATAATCATTGACTGTATGAGAAACCACCACACACTGGATTAGTTCTTAAAAGCAGTTTTTAAAAGCCTGCTTCTGAAACCTAAAGCACTTCTTGGATGTTCATTTAGGATCAAAACTAAGTATCTGAACACTAAAAATAAAATAAAATGGCTCAGAGTGCATTGTGTAAAGATGAGACCTGTAAATCAAGCGAGTCAAATAAACAAGCACACCAAAATCTGGATATCAATTCTTTATCCTTGCTCTGAACTCCCCTTGCATTACATAATGTCGATAAACTGCTGCAAGTACATTTGGGGAAAAGATATAGCAATTGCGACAATGTAGCACTTTTTATTAGAGCACATTAGTAGCCTTACCTCACAAGTAGTTGCTTCAGAGGGTCATCTGTGCTTTGCCCATGAGCCCTCCAAGTAAACAAATTACTAGATGTTCAGTGCAGACATATGATTCCCTGGTGTCGGTGTCTCTGTCCTAGACGTTTCTGAATGGCTCGCGGATTAACTTACTGTGCTCTTCTGCTCTGCCTTGTACCAAGAGCCGAGCAGGTATCAACAGCTCCCACTTGTGAAGACAGGGAAGAGAGAGATTGAGTAGATTTCTGCATAGCTCCACATTTCAAACTGCTGATTTGCTGTAAGGGCTGTAGTCACTTTGAGAATAGGCCTGGTCTTCTACTAGGTTTATTCAGAAAGAGGGGCCTGACTCAAAGTTCACTGAAAGCAATACGAATATTTCTGTAACCACGATGGGAGTTGGTTCAAACCACTGTGAGCTCGCTGTTGGTGTGAAGGTATTTCTGAGTGCTGCTATTCTAGTAAAAGCTAGTATGAACTAGTAAGAACTTCCTGTGAACAAGAAAAATTACTCCTTAGGAACAAGAAAAATTACTCAAGTGTGCATCTTTTTCATAAAATTATTGAGAGAAGGTCAGGGACCTCTCTTGGTTTCCCTGCAGCTATTGGCAAAAATATGCACTAGAAGGCCGATTACAGCCGCTAGATAGAGGATGTCCTGTGGTCTCCGTAGGTTCAACCAAGCTACTAAATACAGTAGGAAAGGAGAGGGAAATTACAGGTCCAATTTGGGCATCTGTAACACCAGTAGGAGAACTCAATGCTTCATTTTGAGCCATTGCTGCTTGCAAGGAAACAACAAATAAATCTTTCGATGTTTTTCTCTTCTCTGATCTCAGTTCTCGAATCAGATACAAGCACCCCTTTAAGATGGAAGTAGTCAGAGAAGGGAAAGCAAACTGGGCACTGGGAAGGCTCTGTATAGGTAATAACATCAACCTATCTGGCATGAGTGGCAAAGAAATTGGCTTTTATTTTTTAAACATAGTTACTACAGGGATTTAGTATTTTAATGTAGTTTTTAATACAGTTAATTTTTTTTTGGTTTCTCTCTTGCTCTGTATTGGTGATGCATGGCTCCAGCAGGGACAGCTGAGCTCAATTTAATAGTAGCCTGGTATTTAGAGTGATTCCTGAGAAATGAGAGACTGAGTGTCAACACTTTTTCTCTGAGATTCAGAATAGGAAATGAACCGTTGAGGACCTGTCTTTTCTCAGATGAATGACTTTAGCTGTCCTAGCTTTGACTACAAATTTAGTCTGCACCAAAGCAAGATCTGCCCACAGAACTTTTTCTTAACCAAAGTCATTTTGTTAAAAATCAGTCAGTTCTTCAGGAAATTATAGGGGTTGCTTCAGATTCTTGCATGCTCTTTATATAAATGTACAAGGATTTAAGTTTATGTACAATCTGTTTTTAAATTATAGCAGCATTTTGCTTATGAAGAATAGAAATATTAACCCTTACATTTCAAAGTCATTGTAGTGAACTGTTTTATTCTTAGATATGAGGTTTCATCTCTTCTATAAAACCTTTGTAATTGTAGTAAACATTTTTTTCTCATTGAAGAGAAAATGTAAGCCTACTACGATTATACCATCGCTATATAAACTGCCTTAGCAAAAGTTGGTTGCTGAGCTTGCTACCTTAGACTGGAAGTATGCTTATGCTGTTTTCTGAAGCTTCCAAAGTATTTTCTGAGAGCGCAGAAATAGCTTTTATTCATATAATGGAAAACGTGTGGATATTAATAGATGTTTTAAAAGTAGAAAGCATGATACCGCAAAGGTCGAAAGAAACAAAAGAAAATTACAAAAATAAACCAAAAGAAACAATGCCCTACCCAAACAGTTCCCCAACCCAAAAAGTAGATATTTATCAATATTGTGTGAAAAAAGATGAAGCTTTATTTTTAACCTCACGTGATCTGAAGATTTACATGAGATGTTTTAAAAGTAACATTTTAGTACTTACTAAAAACTTACATGCCGTACTGAAATACTCTTCCACTGATGTTGTTTCCATAAAGTTAGTCCCACCAGTGTTTGCAGGGTCAGGACTTCTCTTTTCATCTGTATTCATTTTAGAAGACTCAGAAGGTGTGCTCATGGGAATCCTATGTGCATTTTACTATTTGTAATTGATTGTTGGCTTGGGGGTTAAGTGCATCATTTAGAAATCTATCATCCTCCGACTTACTATTCTTGACATTCGTTAGTTATGGCTTGCCTTAAACTTGGCCCTGTTTCTGTGGCTGGGTTGCCTAATGCCAGTACCTGGAGCTGTGCAATCAGCCTTAATGACCTTGATGAGAGCAGTGGCTCGATGCAGTTTGCAAAGTTCTGGGACAAAGAGCAGAATCCCAGGTCCGGATGAGAACTGTGTTATACAATGAGAACTGGACCCAGGTTGAGGCTTTGGGTATGATTAAGTTTAAAAAAATAACACAAAATATTACTGATGTTTGAATCTGAGAAAGAACTGTATGTTTTCAGTTTTTGCATTGCAACAGATTGAACATATTTAACTCTGTTACCTGAGTGGTTTGAGTGTCCATTCTTAGTCACATTTATACTATCTGCTAATGTGTTTATTTTAGACAAAATGAAATAAATCACTTAGTAAAATATTTTCTGTATGGAAATGTAGGTAGCAGGCTTTATTACAGCTTTCTTTTATTCATAGAAGATTTTGTTTGCTCTATATGTTTTATCATGGATAGACAAAGATTAGGTGAGAATAACTAATCTGTGGTGAACTAGGGTAGTTTGGGGATTGGGTTTCTTTTTGTTTTTGCTTTTTTGTGTATGTGTATAGTACCATTTTCATTGAGTAAGGCTCTTTGCTGAACAGCAGTTTCATTATACAGTACAATTAGATTAAAAATTTAAAATTAAATGCTTTTGCACTATGACTCATAGTACTGACTCTGAAAATGTGTTTTGCTCTAGCACACCAAGATAAATCAAGGGCTTCATTCTTGAGTCCAGTCTGGTCTGGGGTACCACTGTCTTTAAAGAGACAGGGTTTGCTGCATTCAAGCCTCCAACTCCACTGAGCCCAAAGGATGGCTGTGAAAATTACAGCTTGTCTAGTTAAGACTTTCTGTTATGAACTTCTTAAAAAATTTGCTCACCTTCTCTTACAAAACACAAGGAACTTTACAGGCAAGCTTTTATCAGCAGGTGAAAAAAGAAAGTGTGAGAGAAGAAATGAAATACAGTAACCCCTTTTCCATTACAGGAACAACTCAGGAGAGGGAAGATATCATCAGATACCAAACATATAGACACTGGTATAACTTTATTCCCATTTTAATCAAATTTAAAAGGTACAAATAATTGAACTAGGAAACTTCAATATACTTACAGATTCTTATAATATGCAGTAAATCTTTACAGTTCTACTCTCCAAGGAGATTCTTGAGTAAATAATAATGACTTTGGCCTCTTGGATAAATGAAGATGGATGTACTGAGAAAAATCTAATTATAGATTTCTCCTGCCTTTTTTCTGCCTTGGCTTTTATCTTGTGCACCAGTAATATATTGTTAATACTTTATA
>VWZG01001536.1:36441-60102 GCA_013396735.1 Grallaria varia
CAATCTACCAGTTTTTTCAAACATTACCTAGTGCTACCAAGTCAATACAGCTACGCTGCAAACTGCTGTCTATTCTGTGTCTCATCAACAGAATTGTTCACTAAGGGCCATGTCTTCTCTAGGAATGATTTAAAGTTATTCCTACAGTAGTGTACCACAGCAGTAACTCTTTCCAAACAAGGACATAAATTATCTTGTGAAAGTAGTCTATTGCATAATTTGATTACCTCTGAATTAAACAAGATAAATTAATAGATAAAAGTTCTGGGTTGTTGTTGTGGGTTGTTTTGTTTACCTTTTCTTTTTTAAAGGCAAGTATGCTTATAACAGGAGCTCTGTAAAGCATTTTCTTAGCAGTGGATCACACAGCTATGCTCACAGAAGTCTACAATGTAGGCATAGCTGAAATTCAGACTGATACAGGTGCAGATTACAGAAACTGTTCTTCAACACATTACTGGATGAAATTATCCCAGGTCCCAGCTGGTCTGGCCATTTTTATTGCTGATGCTGAGGGGAATAAAAATACACCCTTTTTGTGTTAGAGCCCTATCTGGTTGGGCAGAGCCTACAGTTAGAAAAATGAACATGTTTTCTATTTGAAACAGAGAATCAATTATAGAATGGTTTGGAATGGAAGGGACCTTAAAGATCATCTAGTTGCAACTCACCGTGTTCTGGGCGGGGGCATTTTCCACTAGACCAGGCTGATCTGTATATGTGTGATCAAAGTAATGGAGAGAAGTAAGAACATTAAATTCCACGGTGACTCATTTTACAGTGTCTTTGCAAGGACATATTAAGCTTTAAAAGTCTTTTCACCCATGTGAGTGTTAATCCTCTGTTCTCTCAAAGTGTTTTTCTTCAGTATCTGTTACAACTGTTAATGGTTAATTATAGATCTGACTCTTTCTTTTGCACTCTTCTTCAGGATTCCTGGCTTCGTTCATTTGTCTGGAAGGACCATAAGGTGTTTAGAGTCACAAACCATCATTTTGTTCTCACAGTTTAGGACAACAGCATCATGGTCCACCAGTATGGTTCCAAATAGTAGCTAATAATAATGATAATGCATCAGCTCTAAATCCTATAATCACATAGGCTAGACAGCTGGGAGATGTGGAAAGCCTCAGATTCCTTTGATGTTAGAAAAATATGCAATGGAGTGGGAAGCAGCCGTGAAAAGTTTGTATATGCAGACAAGCCAAAGTTAGTAGCCCACAGAGGGATTTGAGAAGCTGCCTTTGAGCTGACTGCAGGAGATGTGGTGAAAAAGAACACTTTGTGCTTTGGAAACTTCTACTTCAAGTCACAGGTTTTCAGGGCAGTTAATGGTAAGTTAAATTTTAAATACTGTTTGCAAATTTGCAGAGCAAGTGGGGGAATATTTTGAATCGTTTATGCTGGTTGAAGGCAAATACATAAAGTCACTCATATACTTCAGTAACATCCAAAGGGTAACAAAATCCACTTGCCTATAACAAACAGAAATGTCTAAGAAAGTACATTAGGAAAAATTTCAGCTTTTTTTGAGTACATAAGATTGAAGAACAAATGATTAAAATTTTTGCCACAAAGACCAAATCCAGTAAAATCTATACAATAATTAATATATTTTGGATACTGAGAAACTCTATCAATGCATTCTAAACATGATCAGTCACCCTGGATGTCAATATTCCAGTTTAATTCACTCTTCTGAGGAAACACTTTCCAAAAACCTAGGAGCTACCACTAAACCCCAAACCAGAAGATGAATCAGCCGATTAAAATTAAAAAGTATTAATTTTCATAATTGCTGTTGTGGTTGTGATAATCTAGGGACATAAGAGAGGCAAGGTCTGTGGGGAGAGGAAATATCTCTTGCAAAATTAACTGATGGATTTCGAAACGAAGCAGTACTCCTCTCCCACCTCTAGTTTATTTCCTCCTCTTTATTTGAATAATATTGAGCATATAAATACTGTGTCTGATGAATCTGAGTCATGTGAATGCAACAGGACTATTAGGAGCACAAATAACAAGTGGCAAGATTAGGTCCTGTCATGTTCTCTCTAAATGCCCAACTGAATAACCTGTTACAAATCAGAGTCTAGATGCCACTGACTGAATTTTTATGAACTCTAAATCCCTCACTAGAATTTCATTCAGGGAAAAACCAATGGATATGCGAATTTTTGAAACACAAGTGTTTCAAAATGGCTTGCACAAGAAATTTTTCTTTGATCAGTTTATTATTTAATTCATGATAGAACAGAAGCATAGGACAAATATATGATGTTAAAAAAAAAAAAGTTGCAAAATAATTACCTGTAATTCATTGTCCTGAAACACCCCCCCTACACTACATGGCCTAAAGATAGGTGCTGCATGTTAAGTTCAGTGACTGCATGCTGTACATCTTGTGGTGTGTGCCCATCTCTGGTTCATCATGGAAGGCAGCCAAGTATAGATACGCTCATTTTAAGCTCAGGGATGACAAGGACTTAGTCTGGATGCCTGCATATCCCAGGACAGACAATGTTCCTCTGTAGGTAGGAATTTTATTTCCATTTTGCTATTGAGCATCAAAATTTATTGTTTGCATCCCATCCTTTGGAAAGTCATTCAATCTTGAGTTAAAGACTAAGTTATGATAAATTTGACACTTATCTTGGTAAGGTGGAACAATGATTAATTACTGTCTTTCCTAAATTCCATCTCCTTCTTCTGATTTTTACTTTTCTGTTTCCAACTTATCAGAAACTGAATCTTTTTGTACCATTGTCTGTCAGATGAAAGTGTCCCAAATATCCAAAGACTTTTCCTCTGGGTTCTTATGAACAGTGATCAGATTGTCTTTTAAACTTCTGTTTGATACTGCTAAGTAGGTTGTGAAGCAGTAAGTGTCTCATGGTGCTGCAGCCACTCTGGCTCAGATAATCTTGTGATATTTGGAAGAATTAGTTAAGGGTATCTGTACCTTTTTTTCATAATTTGTTTTAATTGTACCTAGACATTCTTTAAAAAAAACCCAAAACAACAAAAAAACCCAAACCACCACAGATCCTGTCCCTCAAAAGCCTGATTTTCCTAACTACCTGTAGCTTGAGATGTGTTTTGTCTGCATTATCCAAACACTGCACTGTGGGGTAAACCTGCCCATGATCAGATGCTAAGATGTTTCAATAATTTTCTCACTCTTCTTTCTGCATGCTTCAAAGCCTTAAGTTCAATGTTTCTTCCTGACAGCCCTGTGACAAAAGATAGTATTATTATCCTTTTTAAACAAACTGAGGCACAGATTGACTTGGCAAACCCCGTCAAAGACATAAATTCTTTTAAGCTGCCAACTTTCACATATCTGGAGACAGATTTTTTCGAAACCTTAAAGATGCAGGTGGGCAAATTAGTTTGAGGAAATCATTAGCCTAAGGAGATGCTAACCTCTCTTTGTGGGTGTTCGGCATCTAACTTCTCAGGTCCATTTGAAGGCATCATTTTTTAAATTTTTAGTGCCTAAATATATCTTAAAAGATGGCCTTTGGCAGCCTTATTTTCAGAATACTTAGTGCTATAGCAATTTGTTTATCCAGAACATAGCTCAAGTACACTTTGCTTACAGATGTGAGCCCTCAGCACTTTTATAAATCAGTCCTCATATGTGTCCTGGGTTGAATATTTGCAAAAATTCTTTCTTCTAACTTATCTTTACTAATTTTTTTCCCCAGTCACTATACACCATTGCTTTCCCCCTTTATTTCAGTAGTCTGGTTACTTGAATAATGTGCCAGCATCTCAAGTCCTTTGCCAGGAGGAGAGTGATGTTGATGGTGTCTTCCTCTTCAGCCAAGTGTAAATTTGGGGCTGTTTTGGCTCTCTAGCCTATCCTTCATGTAGTTCTTTCTTCATTGGCTTGCAGTTCGAAAGTACTTCTGAATTTATTCTATATGATATCCATTATATATTTCAGTTATTTGTTTTCTTGATTGCTTCTAAAATGAGTTTTGTTGAGGTCCAAGAGCCTCATTCTTTTAGTGCTCAGAAGTTGATAACAGGCAAGTTGTGCAGAGCCCCTAAGCCTCTGTGCTTGGGCCCATGGGCCTGTGTCCCCTCCTGCACTTGTTTTGCACTACTCTACATTGTTATTCTGGAGTCACAGGTACTTTGTTGTACACAGACTAACCACCAGAATAGCTACCTGTGACCAATTGCTGTTACTTATAGGAGATATATCAACATTGCGACAGCAATAGGTGCTGCAGCATGAAATTATACAAGGCTAAGAAAGGCTAAAATAAATTAGTTAATGTCCACCTGGTCATTAGGCAATTGCAGTTTCAACTAAATAAATGAAATGAACCTTACGAGTGGCAAAGGCAAAAGCAGACCAGGAGAGTCTGAAAAGCCTTATCCTGAGTCCATGCAGTCGTTAAAAAGCCTGTAAATTACTAGCCACAGGGATACTGCATTTACTTGACTACAGGGACACGCCAATTGAGAACCTAAAATTAGATTTGGTGAATCTAGTCTTTGAAGACCAGGCTACAACCAGGCTGCTGCCAGTGCGGAGGACCAAAATGTGTATTCCAGAACCAGTCATATTAATTATGGTAAAGACACAGGTTAGATCTCTTTGGGTTTTACCAATCATAAAATCCAATATAGTTTGAAATCTTAAAAGTATAATGAGCTCTCCAACATTTAAATTTCTATTGTTGAATAATTTCCTATGACTTCCAAGAGTGAAATTCCTACTGTAGAAGGTAAGAGATGGAATTTATATCTCACCCACTAGACTGGATTTTTATTTTTTTTATTTTTTTTTTTTTTACTTCTAAACTAAATTCATGACTCGAATGATTTGGTTGATCAGCTAACGTTGACCCAAGCTTTGATATAAATTAATAGATAAATTCAAGCTGGGCCATGAGATGGAGAAAAGGAAGATCTTTTCTAGGCAACTTACAGGGAGAAATAAAAGCCTTGCTGGTACATCTGTGTGATTTCCTGTTGGTATGGTGTGGGCAGACTCTGGCTCCACATTTGCATGTTGACCACAGCATATAGCAGTACACAGTGAACTCCACCAGCAGTGCAAAATTTTAGAAGATAAAAAAGCAACATGTGAGCTGCTCTGGTGTGTTACCTCTGTCTTGCAGACTCTGATTTGGTGGATCTGCAGCATCAGTCTTCTCAGGTGTAGTCTTGTCCAGGCTGTATGTGGAATGGAGTAATTTTCCTTTTTGATGTTGGCCTCCAGTATGATGAGGGTATTCCAGTATGTGAAAAAGTCTGCGTTTAGGAAATAAGGCTGTGGGGATGCTGATAGAGCTTTTTGATAAAGCAGTTCTGCTGGAGCCAAAGACAGACACCTGAAAACGCAATCTAAGTCCTTGAAATTCCAGCCAAACCACGACGAGTAAAACAAGTTACATAGAATTGGATCGTAGGCTCAAGCTCAGACTAGTACTTTTTTTTGAAGTCACTGGCAGTTATATATCCATATCCAGAGGAAGAAAGTGGTCTTTCATAGTAATTAAATGACTCTTGTTTGCTGCCATGAGTTGTTTAACATGGTGAATTGATGCAACCTGCCAGAAACCACTCAGCAGGTACCACAAAGCACTCTGTAGAATGGCCATGTATTTCAAATCTTGCAAGCCTGTAAAATCCCTGAGGATCACACAGTCTCTAGCAAACCATTGAGCTGGGATCAAACACTTTCCAGCTGATGGCATTGACTGCAAACCATCTTGTGCTGCAACAGTATATGCTGCATGTAACATTTATTGCTCTTGAGTAAGGGACAGATATCGCAGAAGGCACACAGGACATAAAAAAGTATGGTTTACACGTTTCACCTGAATAATAGAAGGTTATCTTTAAAGATGTGCAACTGCAAAATAATCTTTTGATATACATGGTAGTAATAAAACATGATTTAACGTAGGCAGTGATTATTGAGAAATAAATGCATTGTAAGTCCTTATGAAGAGGTTGCAAATCTAAGCAGAGATTTGGAAGTCTGAGACAACTATTCAGCAGGCATTTCTTAAATCTGTTCATAGGAGGGGCTGGAGGCACAGCTTTGGAATTTCTTGGGGTTTTTGGAGGATTGAAAATAACGTTTTCTTCTCCTCATTTAATATATTTTAACAAAAAATATTCCTATCACAAATGAAGCTTTAATGAACATAGCTTAGGTTCCTAGTTGCCAATAGTGAAAGGATGCTTTTCTGGCGCATATCAGAAATGCAAACTGGTGTTTTTATCACAGAAAGAAGGCTGTTATCCACATTCATCAAACATACCTGTTCTTTGCGAGCGCTCTTCTGGATCTTCTGCGCATTGTAGTGTTTTCTTTTACCAGACAAATCCCTTTACTCGAAAGAAGATCGTTTTGCCACACAACAATGATGTCCTAAATGAAGGGTTGCTTTACTCAGAACTACATTACTCCATAGTGATACAATTTAGCTCTGCTTTACTCAGCCAAACTAAAATATCATCAGGCTTAAATTTTTTCAAGCTTGTCTAAAGTTTCATGCTCTCTCCTTTGCATTTTCTATCCACTTGTTGGATGTCTCTCAGCTCAGGATATGTCCACACAAATGACTTTTTTCTTGGTTTGAAATTACCATAAATATATTACACGACAGCTCTTGAGCTACCATTTGTAATTACGATATATCAAAAGCCAAGGATGGGGAAAGGTGGCAGTTTCACTGATCAGTGAGACCAGAGATTATTTTGAGACTCACACATTTGTAATTTAAGACTTAAAACACTCCATGGATAAAGCAATCAAAGATAGATGGCCCCGTGCTTAGTAACAGTTGTTTTTCCTCCTATATTAGATTATTCATGCTGGACTAAATCAAGAGTGACAAAGGAGTCACTTAATAGAAGTTTCCTTCTATCCTGCCACAGACTATGGATGAGGGAAGTTGCACAGGGATACAATACCACAGTTGAGAATTGAGCCTTAAGCTTTGTTAATGGAGGGGTCAACAGTTTCTTGACTGTAATTATATTGTCTTAAGTTATCTCCAAGTTTTTTATACTCTGTTCATTCTCAGTTTATTGGAATGAATTCCAGGAGGGAATCAAACGACGTTGGCATTTTTCTCTGACAGTTATTTTTGATCCTTTGGACATGTAACCTCACATCAAATCAGTTTGATAGACCGAATTATCACCTGAAACATTCTCCTGACTAACTCTTTGTGACAGAGACCTATACACTGGATCTTCTGAGAGAAACTTAAGTGCTAATATAAAATTCACCCCATTCTTATTTCACATTCATCTATTACATGTATTGCATATATATATTAGTAATATGATTTTGATCCATTTTGTGATAACTCATTGATTATCGTAACATTTTCCTTTCTTTACTTATTTCTTGTGGTATCAGAGTCAACTGAATAAAGCTTTTTTTTACAAAGTCAGGTACCGTGTATTAAGGTTAAGGGTTTCTCCTCTATTTTTGTAGGATATACACTGAGTTTAAAGACACTATTTATCTTTAACAGATAGTTATTAGTAAGTGTAATATTAGTCATAAAGAGTTCACCTTATAGTCCATTGTGTGGGTCAGTATTTTAGAGCATGTTTTAGGCGTTGACTCCAAAGCATGACTAAGATAGGGAAAGATATCTATCAGTTGCCATGGTTTTGGAATATGTCCAAAGTTATATCACTGTGAATCACTAGGAAAACCCTTTCAATCTCCAGAATTAGCCTACTTTAAAATCTCAGTGATGTATAGAAATACATCTTTGGCTGACACTAGACTCATACAGCCTCTTGTGCGACTTAAAATGATACAATTTAGGAAACTACTCTCCCTCCTGGTTTCTTTACCTTCCAATTGGTAGCAATGTGATTTTTTTTTTAAATTTAAAAAGGACTTGGTCTTGCTTCACTAAAAGTAAGACTGACTTGCACTGTAGAGAAGAATATTTTTGTCCACTGCAGGAACAATTAGATGAAATTGTTTAGCCTCCACTAGGCAGCAAGTTCGACTAGATGAGCTTAGAGGTCCCTAGTGGCCCTAAAATACGAGTCCATAGCTTGCTTCTAATTGCCATTTAAGTCCTTGCCAGCATTACTTTTAGTAATTTATAATTATCTGAAATAGTTCCATCAGTCTGAAATTACTGCATGAAATACTATTTTAAAGAAGATTTTTTTCCTGCTTCATGATAATCTCTTAGGACTGGACTCGCACTGACAGCTTTGGTTCCATGCACCAGTGACCTTCTGCAGTTTTACTTATCAGTGTTCCCAGCCACAAGTTAGGTAAGTACAATTTTCACACAATTATTGGAGAAGCACTTTAATGACTGGGAAGGTGGGTCAGAACAGAATTCACAAAACTACGTGTACAGAACTTCTAAGGTAATTGGAGAAGTTGCTAAAGTGAAGAACTTGGCTTCGAGCCCCCTTCTTTGTGATACAGAGATGCACTCATTAATTATTTTCCAGATTTAGGTACTGAAGTCAGTTACTTTTTGTAAAGGCCTAAACCATGCGTAGAGCAGGTAAGTTTCAGATCCCCATTTGCCATCTTATCTTTGCTATCAAGCTATAGGATATGATGTGACATACTAATATTAGCCTCTGGTGATTACGTCATTCTTATTTATAAAAATACTTTAAATATTTACTCCAAGCCAATGTTCAAATTTATGGTCTACTAATTCACATGTACTGTCCCTGGCTCAAAGTCAACATAAAGTGAATATATTTGCTTTTGAGTAGTCAGGGGTGTCTTCTTCTGTGGGTTTATGCAATGTGGTTAGAGCACATGCTCTAGATCAGAACACCACAGCTAAGGGAGAGTAAAGATACTTGTGTATCCTGCTGTGGTTTAGACACAGAACTGTTCACTGTGGCCAAGAATCAAGTAATTAAGAGCCACAGAGATTTTGTTGACAAAAAAGAAGGTCTTTAAGTGATTACCATGAGGCAATTTCAAACCTGAGTGCCTGAAAAGGCAGCTGTTTGACCAAAAGCCCTGTTTTAGATTCTTGAATTTATTTTTATCCCCAGAAAATCTGGTTTCAGGTCAGCATTTAAAATGTGAGATAAAAATTGTACCTTTACCATCTCTGTTCTGATGAGGGGCCAGAGTGCTGCAGCTACAAAGAGTAAATAATTGTGCTAGAAACAATTCCCAGACACATCCTTCCAGGTGACAGAAGTTAGAGAAAAGGCTCTGGAGTTGATTGCAGAGAAATTATTCATGGGTCTCATTATGCTTTCTCTCTCCACTGGCCTGTTTGAGACATTGGCTGGAAGAACAAAAGGCATTCTGCTGTTGGTACAACATGGCTTTGGGGAGTGTTTAGTCCTGCTAGTTGTGGACCAGATCCCCCTCATTTGAGAACAAATATAATTCTGACTGCTTGTGGGAGCTGACCTCTTCTCCCAGGAAACTGGTGGTAGAACAAGAGGTCGTAGCCTGTAGCTGCACCAGGGGAGGTTTAGGTTGGATATCAGGAAGAATTTTTTCCATGAATGGGTGATTAAGCATTGGAAAGGGCTGTCCAGAGAGGTGATGGAGTTACTATCCCTGGAAGTGTTTAAGAAATGACTGGATGTGGTACCTAGTAGCACGGTTTAGTTGACATAGCGGTGTTTGGTCAAAGGCTGGATGATCTTGAAGGTCTTTGTCAATCTTAATGATTTCTATGATTCTGTGATGGAAATGGGATTCTATGATTCATAATGAGGTGGTACCTCTGTGACCTTTCATTCTTTAAGAACATTCATGGGAAACTAGTGCCTGCCTCATTGAGTAGAATTTCCTGGGATTATTTCTTGGCTGAAGATGGGAAAAAATTGCAAACAACAAAAAAAGTAATTTAAGGTTAATAACTTACTCTTTTTTTTTTTTTTTNTTTTTTTTTTTTTTGACAGAATTGTGAGAAACACTAGCCATACTCTCGGTCAGCCTGTACCATCCCTAGTCTGTAGCTATGACTGGCAGAAGTGACAATAGACTGACTTTTAGCAGTGAAGATGCTGACCTGTCATGCTTCCTTTTAATCAGAATTCTGACTGTGTCAAGTAATCAGAACTCTGACTAGAGAAAGTACAAATGACACTTTTACTATAAAGTGAGGGTATGCATAAACATATGTGTATCTGATGAATACAAAACTGAAAATCTTTTAAGAACCAATTATTTCTAAACTAAACGGAATATGCTTCTAGCTCTTTTTCTGGAACAAACATCCGTCAAACAATAACAGGGCATCTGTTGAATAGACATGCACATGCAATGCAAGCAGGCTTAATTTTTATTTGTTGCTCGTAAGAGATGTTGCCACAGTTTTATATATTCAATTTTGTATAAACATTTAAGTGAATAAATGAATAAAGTACAGTTACAATGAATAAATGCCAAGAAATGCAGCATGAATTTGAATAGGTTGAAGCTGTAGTCACATCTACTCAAGAGGGTGTTAACAGTACACTTCAGACTCCCTGCTGTCATTTTGAAGCAACAAGAATGGCTGTTGCCCAAACATTTCCCAAAGCAAGTAACTTTATAGACTGAATTTCTTCCCAAGGGAAAGCCAGGTATTGAGGATTATCATTAACATAGAGCTCTGCTGCAAAACTTATTTGAATGGTTGATGCATTATTGGTCTTCTAAGAGTTTGTGGGGGAAATGCTTTGATGCATTAATAAAGGATGAATGCATGTAGAAGGGATATAACTATGGATTTACTAATATGTTGCACATTACACTGGCTTTTATCACAGACTTATTGAGCTTGAGAGTGGAGACTGGTCCTAATCCTAAGCTTATGGCAGAAATTGCCACCTAGATTAATGTTGTAAAACCACGTTCTTTAGAAAAATGAAGCACGGTTTTTAGATACAAAATATGCAACAGTCTAAATGTTTTTGTCATAATGGTATTCAATTCTTCCAATAAATATTCTAAGCAAAAAACATTCACAACCGAATCCTGCCTGGCTGCTATCCCCATCAAGCACCCAAGCTTCCCCAGCCCAGGGGGAAAACCAGGCTGGGCCATACTAGAGCAATAGATAGGCCCTCTGAGCTCATACAGGAAAAGATGTGTTGGGTCTCTTTGTTGTGTTAATATACTCCTAAATCTTATGTCCTATTTGACAATTACATGCTACTTTGACTTTAAGATGCTGGTCTTCAGTAATTTTAATCAGCTGCTGCCAGCTGCTCGGAGAGAAAAGTCTGATAAATGTTGGCAAATACTTACTAAGATGCTTACATACTAGTAAGTGTAGCACAGCCAGCCAGTCCACAAGACTATGCAGAGGAAACTCAGTGAGTAGCACCCACACAGTTTAGTTCACAATAGGCTTAAACATTTCTCCAAAACTCAAGAAATTGTTTTCATGTTCTCATTGCTTCTGCTTGCCTTGACAGTCAAGTCTAATTTTTTTGTGTTAAATGTCCTATGAATCTTTTCCCATCAATTGTGTCAATTACAGGACAACTTATCTGTTCTTTGCAAAAATTATGGGATGTTTCTCGAGAAGTAACAACAGCTGATTGATTTTCTCTATGTCCACCATTCATGGTAAATGTGCTCCTGTCAGGGCATAAACTCAGGGGCCTTCCAATCACAACATTTCTGTAGTCAGTGTTTCAGTTAGTGCAGGTTTACATCACTTCTAAAAGCAGATTAAAGGTTCTTATTTGTTGTTAGGAAAGGTAGCAGTACTGTCTGGCAAAAGTCCCAGTTAACTTTTTAGTGGAGGAGTCACTAAGCGTGGGCAGAACAGTAAAACTGACAGGGTGCATTTGCTAAATGTCACATTTATCTCACCTGAAAAGTGCAGCAGGGAGATAAAAAAGGGTAGTTGCAAAAGTATTTTTACCTCCTACCTGTGATCTTAAAAGGAACTCCTAGGATGTTCATAACTTAAGTGTGCAAAGTGCAAAAATTGTGTCCCCTCTCAAAAAAATTAATATGCCCAAACTAAAAAAACTAGACAAAACAATTTGAAGAACTGTTCTTCCTCCCAGGGAAGTCACAACATTCCATATTTTTTCAACCATCAAATCCTAGGAACCTTTGCAAACATAAATAACATTTCTTTCCTTAATACGTGTATCTAATAACTGAAGTCTTGAATATACTCAAAGGTTTGCACAACTTGCAGCAGTAGAATACAGGTCCTTTCATTATACCAGAATAAAGTTCAGCATTGCTGCATTATTATTAAAATTAACATTTTTTTAAGCCTTAGTTGAACATAAGGACCAAACCTTTTGCTGTTAATAAAGGGTAATAGAGCACTTCCTACACTTTAGTTTCATCTTGATGTTATTTTGAATACTTAACCAGGATCTGCACTACTGCACAAGTTTCTTTGGAATGAAAATCTCTCTGTGTGAGTCTGATGCAAAACAGCAGAAGACCCCCTAAACAAGAAAAGAGTGTGTGGGCACCAGAGGAAAGGGAAGACATACCCAGATTCCGACCCTTGTGCCTGACATGGTTCTCAAAGGAGCTCCTCTGTAGCACACACAGGACTGCATGTCTCCAGAGAAACTTACTCTGTGTTGTTATAGGTGGTGATGTGAGAAAGATCGGTATGTAGGATGAAAAAGGACCTCGGCAGATGCTGAACTAATGGAAGGTGCACCACTATATATAGGAATTCCTTCCCTGTCATATGCATTTAAAATTGCTTCATTTACTTTTAATGCTACTGGAAAGTGACAATCTGTGTATGCCTGCTGGAATTTGTTCTAAAATCAAGCTCTGGAGACACTGTTCAGTCAACAGTGAAGCTGAAAAGAGAGGTCCTAGCAGTCCTGGAGCAGAGTCTTCTGTGAAATCTTCTAAATGCTGTTCAGAGAGATCTCCATGCAACTGAAACCCACAAGAAAAATGAATAAGTAAGTGAATAAATAAAGGTCATATACATGATTCTGTCCCCTGGACTTTTTAATCAAAATGCAAAGATTATTGATCCTCGCATTTGGATTTCACATGCATAGTTACCAGCAATAACATACAGTGAAAGCAACACAGGCCTGAGGTTGTGCAAGACCTCATAAATAAAAGTGAAAAATGTGACCCTGCTTCAGGAAGGCAGTGAAGGATTCAGATCAGAAAAGCAGGTGACAAACACTAGTAGGGCAGGACAGCATGTGTAAAACCATGGCAGAGTTAAAAAGAGAGTTTCACTACAATCATGTAAAAATGTAAGCAACATCAGGGTCATGGAAGCTGTGGAAAGAAATTACCCTTCCAAAATGATCTATGAGGGAAAATGGGAGAGAAGCTGTACAGTACATCTAGGCTGTTCATAAAGGAGACACTGTGCCTGTCTCTTCTATGTGTTCATTCCAAATTTGAGAATGAATTGCTTTTAATAGGAGTAAAATCCCAGAAGACCAATTTGACGCAGCTCAATTAGTTTATTGATCAGAGCTATGAAACCACAGCCAATCAAACCCATAACATATGTGCTACCAACCTCTGCCAGGCTGTTCCAGCAGTTTGGGTGAAGCAAAGCATATTTTTCTCGTGTTGAATAACATTAATATCCTTGTTGTTATGAGGAAAATCTGCAGAAAAAAAAAGTCATTCTTTCAGCTCTCAAAGAATGAAAGTGTTGTCAGCAAACATTGTACTCAGTGTAAAGATACATTGATATTTTATCATTTGTAACTTTTTGTATCTTGGACCATACAAAGCCCTTCTACAACTATTGTTTTTTAGAGCTTGAAAATCATCAGAATAATCAACATCAACATCAGAAAGGTCTTTATTGATCAATATTTTAAAACAGCTTAGCTAACAGAAAGTGCAGGTTAGACATTATCCTGCAGGACAGGCAGATACTATAGACAGAGATTTTGTAATTTTTGCATGTTTTAGTAATGGATCATTTCCCTCTACAGCATTATTGACAAGATTATACACCTGATAATGACAAAAGTTTCCCAATAATTTCTGGCTTATGACTCCTTCTAGCTGCTGAAAATATCGTCGAGTTTTAACCGGTTTTGTTCATGTTATAGATAGGCTGGTTTGTGTGGTTTTTTGGGAGAGTTTTAGCTGAAATAATTCAGAAATTTTCAAAGGACAAGATTAATACTATTTTGCACATTTTGAAAGTCTTCTTGAAGATACTGTATCAGGTCTCTGTGCTATAGAGCAAGAACATTAGATTTGCCAGGGTGATTTTTGCGGTAAAAAGAACATGATTTTTTCTTTTGCTGATTTTATGAAAGCTTCTCCAAATTGGCATAAACTATAAAGCTTCTAAGTATTATTAACTTGATTATGTATTACTTGGTAGAACTCATTTTTTTTATCCTCTGAGGATGCTGTTCATTCAGTCTGCTTCTTAGTTGCCTCCTGAGCTATAGCCCTGACCCCTGTCCCTGTCACCCCAAATGCCCAGGCATGTTCTGTTCTGGGGACTCAGATGTTTAGGAGGATATTCCTGTTTACAAGAATATTCCAGTATCTGTTGTTGTTCCCTCTGCATAACATATACACAGCCTTCCACCAGAAACCTTATTTCCACCACTTCCAAGCTTTTGAGAAAGTCTGATTTGCAATTTTAATATTTTTAGCAGAGAATTTTGGTCAGAATATATGTATATCAGTATTCTCTTTGAAAGTAGCCTTGGCTAATTTTTCCAAACTGCTGAATTTTAGACTCCTCTGTCAATTAAACTAATTCTGTCTGCTTTTGTTTCTCCATCAAAGTACCTTGAAAAAAGATATTTTTCACTGTTCTATTTTGTGATTATAATATTATCCTTTGCCTGTCTGCTTTAGAGTATTCACTTCTAATAATTCATAATTTCTCTGCTGGACCACTTTCAGCTTCTTGTGTGAATGCACAAGCAGCAGTCCTGCTGCACTGGTTAGATTTCCATTTTCAGGGGATCTGACACTGAAGAGAGCTAATTGTGTTTAATTTCAGCTTAGGAAAGTCTGTTGTAAAAACTGGAACATAATCAAGTCACAATTAGAAAAGCAACTAGCTAAATTTCTTCTATTAACAAAGCAATAAGGAAGCATCACATGGAAATCCATTATTAATGAGCTAATGGATAGAGTATAGAAGAGTAGTTTGTAAATTGCTTTTATAATTTAAACAATTTCATTTACATGACAACCATATAGAATACTTTTTTTTAAAACAAATTCTTTAAAATTTAACCAAACTCAAAAGTAAAACAAGATTTCTTCACAGAAGACCATGTCAGCTAATAGGATTTTTCAGTATCTTGTAGAGTTTCAAAGATGGAATAGACATATGTTGAAAGTAGAGTAATTTAGAAAACATTAGAACAGTCAAGTACACATCTCTTTTGTATTATTAAAGACAGGGTTATTATTTGCAGTGACATAATAATAGACAAGGTAGAATATCAGGAATGCTAAGGACGGAGGATGTCATTCAATTATCCCTCTAAGGCCTATGGGATTGTCTTTACCCTGTTTTGTTGTTGATGTCTGTTCCCTCCAGCTGTGCCTTTATAACTTTGCCTCACTGTAGCACTTTTGGATATTTTTCTGCATGCCTCTCCTAAGGATCATGAGTCTCAGAACAATCATATTCCTTGGCATAATGTGGGAGTCTCAGAATGAGGACAGAACTGCTGCATACAAATCAGGATGGCTGGTAAGCCTGTACAGCATCCATCTATCACAGCGTGCTTTCACAGGACTGCACCATATATCTCACACTAACAACATTAAAGGGGCTTTGTCAGCTGTCATGTTTATCTTTTGCCTATAAACTTGAAGATATAAGGGGTAAATATTAGTCTGAATTGCAAAGCTTTTCAAGAAAAGTAGATTGAAAGGACTAACTAGAGAAAAATCCCTAAGTCATGAGCAGATTTAAGCAACAAAACAGGAGCTATGACTTCTGAATCAATGATGATACAGCCAACTTTCTGTAGTGGTGCACAATTTCCTTCCCTGGTATTTATGAAAGAAAAGGCTCTTTTTAGCCAGGCAGTGTTGAGTGGCAGTATTTTTTGATACTTGACATTTTTCTGTTGGTCCCTATTTTATTCTATCGTTCCTTGAGATCTCCAAGAGGGACCTTGTAGAAGGGAAGGAGGAAGTCTTCCAGTATGAAAATCTTTATGAAAGATTGCAGAAAGATGCTGAGTTGAATTAGAGTACATGAACTTCAGTGCCACCTGCTGGAAAGCAGTCGTTTTTATTGCTCTGGTTTTGTTGACTTGTAATCTTAAATAGTTACAAGTATTTAATGCACTTTTGTACTGCTCATGCTCAGACAATTTTTCCTGGTTGGACAGAAATCTTACTAGTCTCAATCTGTTAAAGATGTGTTCTTTATGCTTGATAAAATACCCTATATCATCTTCAGACTCAAGTGCAATATTTGCCCATTATTTTGGATTTTTCTTCCTCACTGATTCACTCAGTCTAGCAGTTTTATTTTTAGTCATGTTAGCATGCATTTTTCTTGCTTTGTTTGATACATGCCATTCTTATAAGATGCTTCTAATGAAGCAAAATAATCTATTATGTATATTTTTCCTGCTTACACTGTGCAGAAAATCTAATGTAAAATTTCCTTTTTGTGTTTTGCTTGGTTTTCTGTTTCCCCCTAAACTTCTTAATTTCTTTTATCTACTTTTTTTTTTTTTTTTTTTTTCCTCCTGCAGACCATAGCGCTTATAATTTCCCAATGTGAAGCAGGTTTTTGGCACCTTTTGGAAATCAAAGCATTAAATTAGACATGAGAGGGACATACATCTTTCTTAATGGTCCCTGAATGCTACAGTATAATTCACTACTATAATATACCCCACTTTATGGAGAAATAATTTTTTGTGTTGATGGTGTCCTATGGAAGTGCTACCTCATATTACAGTGAAAAAATACAGACTCTATTGTCAAAGGACAAAGGGAAAGCTGATGAATGGCACCAGGATATGCCAGGAACCTGGAAAAAACTGGAGCATTCACCATACTATTCGAAGTGTCTGAAGTCACATCTGACTTTGGCATAGAAGGAGTTTCCAAAACTACTGTCCCTTATCTCCAACCCAAGTCATCAGATATCATCTGTAGTTGGAAGCTCTACCACTCCAGCACGCTGGAGCCCGGTGCATTGGGTAATTGATCATAAAACAAGCTGCCTCAGAGATTGGACTTGCATGACCGTGTTAGCAGTACTAAAGCTGCAGGTCTGCTGAGCCCAGGCAGAACACAGCCTAGCTGTATTGCTTTTAATACCTACTTTACGCCAAAGCACGTTTTAAGGGAAAGCAGAATCAGAAACAATGAAATAGAACAACAAATGGAAGATTTTTCAACTGAACACATGCCTCAATGTGCTGTAGCACTATGGCAGCAGACATCTGGTGAGGATCTGCTGTCAGCTTGTGATTACTATGCTTTTCATCCTCAGTGACAGTGAGATTACTCGAATCTTTAAATTGAAGCAATTAAATCTCAGGTGTAATTGGTACAAACAACATCTTAGAAGCATGCCATCATTTTACCACCCTGCTGTTCTCGTGATTGTTTTTGTGCATCATTCTTCCTAAGGGAAGACTATTCATTTTGGTGTTGACCACATCTGAACTTGGATATTCAAGGGGGAGTGGCTATGCTCATAGAGGTTATTAGTCTTTTTCTAATTATCAAATTGCCTTCTGTACCATAGCAAGACTTATATCTGAAAAAAGGAAGGGAGTATTCCTGTGGTAAAGTTTGGGTACTTATTCCTGCTATTAAGGAAAATCTGCATATAATCAAATGCTATTTTTCAAGTAAATCCTTTGACACTCTGTCCATCAACACCTGACCCTGAGACTTGCAAATAAACATTACTTAAACAGAGGAAACCATGGTACTTTTTCTCTCTCGGAATCTATCTGAAATACTTATAGTTCATATGGATTCATACATGAGAATGTTTTAAATTTACATAAGGCAATTCAGAATTTGAAGAATGCTTTGTAGCATGCTATTGAAAACAGAGGTCTAATATTTCCTAGTGGCTCACAGCTTTGGCAACAGCAGGCACAATCTTTCCTACATACCTCTAGGTGACTAGTGTGTAAACTGGATGCATTCTGTGACAGAGCAATTTATGCTGGTAGACTGTCCTAAAGAAAAGAAGATTGAAAATGAATAATTCCTGCAAATATTATCAGACTGAAATATACTCTTTTCCAAAGCCACTATCACAATTCCAGGATCTCTATAAGTTTCTAAGATTTGACATTCTCTTCTTCCTGCTGTACATAGAATTGAGCTGTTACAGAATTACACAGCTTTCTAGCATTGCACTAGTGCCAACCAGATGGAAATACTTCATACTGAGGGACAATCTTGTGCCTCAGACACCTGGGGCCAATTACACTGAACAATCACAGCTTACTGTGATTTAAAACAGGAATCAATGTCACTGAACCTTTTATGGGATCAGGGTCTATGCTAATAATTCATTCAGTCTATAAGTGTTGTTTGGTATTTTCTCCTTCACTGGATGTCCTGAGTCTGAATTCAGGAGACCTAGGTTGACTCTAAATTTAATTAGAATGATCTCAGAAAATTGCAAAAAGGATCATTTGCCCTGGCTGTTTAGAAAGAGAAAGCATTAATGCTTCATTTGAATACCTTTAACATTGGTCTATTAGGATTTCATATTTGTCAAGAAACCTAACTTTTAGTGACTCAGACAGGAACAGCCTGAAATTCTTTTTGAAAGTAAAAGAAATCAGCTATCTTTCATCTATCATTTTCTAATGAGATATGGATGAGATATGGATGAGATGATACATTTTTTTTGCTATTAGAAATTATTTGCATCTGATAAGATGTAATCCAATTTGCGAAAAACTGCAACTACAGCTTACAATACCATCATGATCATTTTCTTACTGTTTTCTAATCAGTGTGTTGTCTGTATTTTCTCTTTACATCAAAGAATATCCTTTGACTATAGA
Source organism: Grallaria varia (assembly GCA_013396735.1). NCBI lineage: Eukaryota > Metazoa > Chordata > Aves > Passeriformes > Formicariidae > Grallaria > Grallaria varia. The sequence goes on from VWZG01001536.1 coordinate 55,408, forward strand.
TTGTGAACTGCTTTTATATAAGTATCCTAAATGCCTGACTGACAGCTCTAGAGCTATCACAGCATACTTAAGAATAAGTAACATTTTAAATAATTACCAGTCACTGTATTCTGAATTTTTCACCATCTGTTTGCTCTTTTCTATAAAAGCTGGTCTATTTTAGCAGTACAAAACTCAGTGGGATACCAAAGATCAGGTTCCGGCATGAACAATGACACTCGTCAGGTTTTGCATTAATTCCTTGGGTATGCTAGGGATTCATCTCAGTCTAGCCTCTCTACTTTTAATAAGTGCTTGAAAACATTAGTCAGGTTTGTGACAGAGTGGGTCACTGTGGCCTCAGGCTGGTTTCTTTTCTTAAGTTGTAAGCCCTTCATAATTTTGAATGATGGAAATGACAAGTGTATTTTTTAATCGAACTGACTCCTCCTTTTTTGTTTGCTTCTAGTATCTTCGTATTTGCTAACCCAGAAAATCTTGAAATCTGAAAGTAAAAGAAAAAATAAATTAGAAATTTGTAGAAAGACATGAAATTTGCTCTTTTTCACTTGGCTGCTGGAGGAAAAACCCTGAAATCTTCCCAAGTCAGATGAAGCCCTTGACATCATCAGAAGAAAAAGGGGATACACATAATACATGTTGTCTAATGGTGGATGCTGACCTTGGAACTGGAGTGCGTGGTCTGAAGCCATTTGAGCAGCTTCTTTTGGCACCTTTCTACTTGTAACCAAGTCATCTAAGCAATTGCACTGTCCTGTGTAGCATCACATCCCTAGCCCTGCTGCACATGCCTCAACGAATTTGGTTGGGACAAGTGATAGGATTACTGCTTCCCATTCCAGCTCTCCTTAAAGCTCTTCATCCTTGTGGCAGTGTAACTATATAGGAAGAATATCTGCCTTTTAGCTCTTGAAATTTGCAACCTATGAATAGTTGTTATCAGGAGTGTGGAATAACAAGGCAGACTGCACACTTCGGCAGCAGAAACACAACCAATGCAGCTATGCCTCCTTCTTTCCGGGAGAGAGGCCACACAGAGACCTGATATGACTCAGAGCCCTATTTAACACACCGCTACCAGCAGCAGTTTGAAATACAGTTACCATGACTTAAAAATACTTACTGTTGAAAGGATTTAATTACAGTTTTACTAAGGAGAAAGAGCGAGGCCAGATAAATTTCTGACCATTCTTTAAAGCAAGTGTGGAAGGGACTCAGTGCTGCATTGAGCTGAATGAGTGATGGGGGCAAAAAGCAGCTTTTTAAGAAAACATGAAGATCTGAGGTCTGGAGCACCTTTCCTATGAACACAGACTCGTAGAGGTGGAGTTGTTCAGCCTGGAGGCTACAAGGAAGAGGTTGAGGGAGGGGATTGTCCTGCTCTGCTCTGTGCTGGTGCAGCCTCTCCTTAAATATTGTTTAGGACACCACAATATAAGAAATTATAATTAAGCCATTAGAGGCGTCCAAAGAAGGGCAACAAAGATGGTGATGGGTCTTGAGGGGAAGCCATATGGAGAGCAGCTGAGGTCACTTGGTCTGTTCAGCCTGGAGAAGAGGAGGCTGAGGGAAGATCTCATTGCAGTTACAACTTCCTTGTGAGGGGAAGAGGAGGGGTAGGCACTGATTTCTTCTCTGTGGTGACCAGTGACAGGACCCAAGGAAACAGCATGGAGCTGAGTCAGAGGAGGTTTAGGTGGGATATTAGGAAAAGGTTCTTCACCCAGAGGGTGGTTGGGCACTGGAACAGGCTCCCCGGAGAAGTGGTCACAGCGCCAAGCCTGACAGAGTTCAAGAAGCATTTGGACAATTCTCCCAGGCACATGGTGTGACTCTTGGGAATGATCCTGTGCAGGGCCAGGAGTTGGACTTCAGTGATCCTTGTGGGTCCCTTCCAACTCAGAATATTCTGTGATGCTGTGATTCTGTTAAGAGGAAGAGGGACTTTTAACAAGGGCAAGCAGTGATAGCACAAGGTGTAATGGCTTTAAACAGAAAGAAGGTGGGTTTAGATTACATATTAAGAATGGAAGATATGTATGCCCCATTCCTGGAAATGTTTAAGATGAGGCTGGATGGGGCTCTGAGCAACCTGTTCTAGTGGAAGGTTCCCCACCCATGGAGGCAGAGTTGGAACTAGATGATCTTTAAGGTCCCTTCCAACCCAAGCCATTCTTTGACTTGATAATTCCAAGTAATGGGAGAGCTCAAAGATGATGAAGTAGGCTGATTTTTTTTCTTTCTGTTTTCTGTCTTGCAAAGCTGCTTCCATTTTACAGTGTTCTGCAGTTAGTCTAGTTCTACTTTTGACTGGTCTTCTATAAATGAACTGGTGTTTAAGAGAGCTGAAAAATATTTTCAAACTCACTGAGCACTAAAGGCCCTGTTGAGGGCGGCAGCTGCAAAACAAGCAACTGTGTTTTATAATAATAATTACTCCCATTTAGTTCCCATCATCAACCTATCAACCTACATGGAGAACCTCTGAACATCTCTGTTTGCTGTTTGGTCAAGGCGTTATCTGACCGTGGTCATGAACTCTTTCATCCATAGTGGCTGCTCTTCTACATTGCCTGACAAAAAAGCCAGAAGCCACTAGAAATCCTTCAACAAGGCAGAGAGAGCAGCTGATCAGCTCCTGTGTTTGACTTCTTGGTGGATTCAAAGTATTTTTAAATGTTCAGGTTGGTAAGTTTTCAGGAAAGTTCACCCTGGCAAACCTCACTGCAAATATTTAGCAATTCATTGCATATTCATTAAATACTAAATATATTTTAGGTCCCGATGCTTCATTAACAAAACAAGAAAACAGTCTGCATAATTCACCCAATATTTATAACAAACCCATCAAGGGATTTTAAAGACCTTTTTTTCTCCTCACTCATTATTTTTAAATAATTCCATCTTAAGTTTGCATATCATTGTATTTTTTACTCCTTTGCATATTTTAACTTGTTTTGAGTTTCTGAGTGAATGCCTTCTTTCTGTCAAGAAACAACTTAAAATTCATCAGTTAAAAATGTTTTAAGAACTCTATGCATAGATACCCTCATTACCAATATCAAAGTTCATGTTTTTTTTCCAGGAGTTATAATCATCCAAAAATCTGATTTGCTTTTATGCTCCTTGAAAAGAGAAGTTTAGATTAAAAATAATGAAACTAATCTTTTTTCCTCCTCAGTTAAGTTACCAGGAGCTCAGAGCATTTGTCTCTCCTCTCTCTTTAACACAGGAACTGCCATTTTTCTCTGTGGATAATAAGGTCCTCTTTCTGGAACTCTCACTCATGCCAAAATCAATGATCTACCTCTTTAAGCATGATCAACCATATCAGCTCTCACCAAAGAGACTGAAGAATGGCTCAGAATGTTTCAGAATTATTTAGCTGTAGTTATTTATGCATCCCTCTCCTCTTGACTGTATCAAGGCAATACAGCTGTATTGAGGTACAACATATGAAGTCTTCACAGGTGGTATCAAATACTGCAAAATATTGTCTGTATTAATGAAGCTTCTGTGAGCAGCTCATAGCTGTCATGTGGGCTGTATTTATTTCATGCTAGATCTCTGTCTATATCTTCAAGAATTTGCTGACCTGTTCTTTTGTTGCCGAAGTACATAAAAGGCCATCACAGAATATCAGGATAAGACCACATTCAATAAGTGTGCTTCTCCAACACTGCACGAGGGACAACATTTTTCTATGTGAAGGACAAACCTCTGTGTGGTTGGTCTGAGATACTGGATTTGACTGCTCAGGAACTATTACCAATAACCAATGTCTTCACCTTTTCATTCAAATGGAAAAATTAAGACAGCAATTATAAAAACATGCAGTGACACATACACAGAACAAAGGGTGAAACATATAAAGTAAAATGCCACTAAAGCCTGACACATCTCTGGACATGCTTCTCCTGCCGGGAGAAGACTCAGAGAATGAACAAACAACACATGACAAATGTATAATATATTGAGTGTATTAGCAATCACAAAATGACTATGAGTCATTGATGTGATAATGAAAAAAAACCACAGCTGAAATTCTAAGATGCAGCAAGTGAGGACAGAAAGGTAAGATGTTAATACAGACAACAGCAGCATACCCAGTTCTGGTCCCCTTGTTTATAAAATATTAGGTTAAGGTAAAGCAGACACAGAAACAGGCTATGAGACAATGGGAGGAATTAATTTACTTCTTGCAAGAAGATAAAAGTATGGATTGTTTAGGTGAGCAAAATGCTATCAGATATGATTGCTGTCTACAAGTACATAAGAAGGTCAACCACCAACTTGGGTAAGGTTAAAGCATTTTCAACTAAGCTACCATAAGACAAAGGAATCAAAAATGGCCAATCAATCAATTTAAGGTAGAATTTAGGAGCAAGTTTCTAAGCTTCAGAGCAGCGGGTTTCTAAAACACTCTTTTGTGATTTGAAAAGAGGAAGCAAGGAGCATAATCAGTTTTAAGTAGGATACATTTAAGAAAAGGTCTACCTGACAGAATGATGACTGGACCTGGTGACCTGGATGGATCTAGTCTCATGCCTCTACTTTGTAGTCATATTTCTTGACAAACTAAACACGTGTTCCAATATATCACAAAAATGAGTACAGTGTAAGGGAGCAGAACAGACAAGGACAGAGTATAAATAGATGAACCATGTTAGTTTTTCTTTTTAAAAAATGTATTTC
>VWZG01001537.1:6986-25325 GCA_013396735.1 Grallaria varia
CAAACACAAGATTAGTCTTGTCAGCTGTAGAGGTGATGTAATTATTTCTTAAGAATGATAATGAAGACGCCACGAAAGTACACAGAGAGACTTTGGGGAAAAATAGATAGTTTATTTGTTCCAAACAAGTCAAAAAATAAAAAGGGAGTAGGTTTTAGAAATACAGAAGGATAACGTACCTTTATCTGTCTTAGTTTATGTTGAAATGACTTAGAAAGAAATAAAAATCAAATTTTCTTGGCTTTGGGTAGAGAGATTTTAGCAAGAAACAGTTCTTTTTAAATTACATTGGAGAGACACTGATGTAAATTCTGCAATGTTTCATCATTAATGCTGAAAACTGAAAGTTATAGATCAGCTATTTATATTACTTCCCATTGCATTATTTTTTACATAACTCCTTATAGATCGTATTTAAATTATAATGATTTTATGAATTATGCTTTTTTTTTCCTGTCAAGATCCATTATGTCAGATATCAAGAGTGACAATAGGATAACATCACTGAATGCCTGGACAGGAATAAAAAATACCTTAATTACCATACTTGACCAGCTTCAGAGATGTCAGAAGTCTTTGAATGAGTTTTTGGAGGTACAGCTAACATTAATAGAGGTTTTATAATGAAAGTAAGTTTGAATTTAAATCAGCAAAACTGATTTACTTTGTTTTTATATAGGAAAAGCGCTCAGCATTTCCAAGATTCTATTTCATTGGAGATGATGACTTGTTAGAAATTTTAGGACAGTCCATGAATCCTCTGGTTATCCAGTCTCATCTTAAGAAACTTTTTGCTGGTAATGCATCAGTCTTCATTTGTGAAATGTACTTATTTAGAAATAAGCTTCTTCAAAGCTAAATAATATGTTGCAGGCTTTTTTCCCTCCCTCTTTCTGTGACTAGACTCTTAAGGAATTAATGTTTGACTTGGACAACATATAACTTTATTGATCTTTTTTCTGATTAATAGGCATTAATAGTGTGAGCTTTGATAAAGAATTTAAATACATAGTTGCCATGAAATCTGCAGAAGGAGAAACTGTGCCACTTAGAAATAAAGTTCTTCTGTCAAATGATGTGGAGGTAAGAAAATCGCATCCCAGTCTAGTTCAAGCGTCTTTGAGAAATTAATTTGTGATGTAATTTGTGAGGGTTTTTTTTGTCTCTTTATCAGGTGTGGCTAAACAGTTTGGCTTTGGAGATGAAGGAGACTCTGAAAAAAATGTTAATTGACTGTGTTGATGCTGGAAAAAAATCACAAGGTTCAATTGATCCATCACTCTTCCCTTCCCAGGTAGTAGTTCATCCAGTAATGCCATTGTGTAGTCTTAGATTTACCAAATAAGTTATTTTTTTGTAGTCTCATAAAGAAGTATACATTTGGATTTGGAAGACTATGATCCAAAACAAATCCGTTTTACTAATTTATCATATAGAGAAAGTATGTGTTCTTATAATTCCGTTGTAAACATTTGAAATATTCTTTTACATGGCGCCTGATCTACCATCCATGTATTTAGTAAATTTGATGTAAATCTTGAACTTAGTTGGTACTGAATGTTACGCACAGGGCTGCTAAGACTTAGTAGCATTAAAAAGTCCTTTTCGAATTTGATTAAAGTTGATAGAGTTTCTGAAGCTTAGGTGTATAAGCAGAAATAGTAATGATATGAAATTATTAAATGAATTTTGACTAATAGCAGAGAGCATCATACAGAAACAGAATGGATGTGGTGGGAAGGGACCTCTAAAGGTAATCTGGTCCAACTCCCTGCTCAAGAAGGGCCATGCACTCCAGCTGCTCCGTTATGTAAAGGGCAACTCCCATTTGTATTCCCTGCCTGTCCTTCCTAAAGAATAGGTACTGCTTGATTGTGACAGTTCAGCTGTGAGAGCCATCACACCACATCTCCATAATCCCAACAAAATCGGAGCCCTGTGACTGCACACAGATATCTGACTCACCATGTTTATTCCTTATAATGTGTACAGGCATTTCAGAGGCACCAGGCATGTTGAGTTCTTGGAGAAGGTTTGAGATCATGGTGCCCTGTAGACATTTCCTTGGTGACATGAAAGGTGCTGAAGGTGACCCTGCTTAAGCCCATTTTCTTGTTTTTTGTGATCACTTCCTGTCACAGGCCCTTGTCACTCACAGGACTGCTGATTGCTCTCTCCCTCCTCCAGACTTTGGTTACTATTACAATCTTCAGATCAGCATGCTTGATGGAATTTTTTGTTACAGATCCATCTCGTTCCAAGTTTGACTGAACCTTCATAGCTCAGACAGGGCTCTTACACTGAACGTAAAGTAGTTGCGATATAAGTGGAGTGCTGGAAACTAGAATGGAAAGCACTGTGGTATTATATCAATGACCCACACCAAGTGAGAGCTGCTCCTCAGGCTGTTTAATATGGGCTCAGCATGCCCATGATGTGGTGGTTGCCATCTGACGTATCATTTAATGGAAATAGGGGCTTATACATTTTTGCTACTGCATGCTTTAGGACAGCTGAGGGAGTTGTATTAAATTACATTGCAAGTTTTGGCAAAATTTTGTCAGGTTTTAAGATGGCTGTATTTGTAATGAAGAGCATAGCAAATGTATAGCTTTGTTTAAAAATTATACAATAAAATATATAAAATATCAGACATAATAAGCAATTGCAAATTAATTGAAAAAATGGTTGGCTTTTATGTGTTGTGTATTTATAAAACATAAATTGAACTTTTTCTTCCAAAGATTCTCTCCTTGGCAGAACAAATTCAGTTCACTGAAGATGTTGAAAGTGCTATAAAAAACCATAATCTGCAACAATTAGAACTAGAACTCATGGCTAAGCTGGACCATTATACTAACATTGGAAGTGGCATAGAAGATACTGGGAGTACAGGTATAAAAATGACAATTAATATATAATTCTTTATTATGACTGTAGTTGTGTAGTATTTTACATTCTGTTTATTTGAACAGGAAATTATATGAATCTGTCTCGATTTGAGTTCATGAAGTTGAGTTATATAAAGTTACTCACCTATTACTGCCAGGATTAGGGCTTTTAATATTTCAGAATGAGCAAAGAACTTTTATTTTAGATTAAAAATTGTCTTGGACAATTTATGTGTTGCAGACCTATTTTATTAATTTTTAAAATAAGTTTCTGTCCTTTGGTCTATCTATCTAGTGATAGTTTGTCCTCAGCTACTGAACTGTGTTCTAGTGTTATGTTTCACAGGATGTGGCCAAAGAATAGTTGAGGTAAGTTGAGGTACATTAAGTCAAGCCAATATATTCTGTACTACTGTGTAGGTAATTCTCTTTTTCTGTGTTAGATGTATACATCTGCCTCTAAACTAGTAACTGTTGAGTACCTCTGAGGCAAAACAAATAGGCTTGTTATTTACAAGATGTGATTGTTCTGAACCAGATGTAGTCCAAATGGGTTAGAATAATTATGCCTCTGAGTGCTTATTTGTCTCTTATGACCAGGGGCAGGACTTTGAGTGACTATCTCAGATAAAAAATTCTGTAGACTCAATTTGACATGTAATTGACAGTCATCCACCGCATTTGTATAGCTGTTTACTGCATTAAATTCTGGTTTATTATTTGTGAACTGTAAACATCGGTGACATTTGCTCAGAATATATCCCTAATTGGTAACATGTGCCTTACTACACTGTTATGATATTTTTTTTCTTTTGTGTGTGATTATTTGCAGAATCAGGCATCCTTGAGCTTAAGCTTAAAGCTCTAGTTCTTGATATCATTCATAACATTGATGTGGTGAAGCAGCTGAATCAAGCTCAGGTTCATGATGTCGAAGACTGGACTTGGAAGAAGCAGCTGAGATTTTACATGAAAGACCAAAAATGTTATGTTCAAATGGTAGATGCTGAACTGCAATATACTTATGAATATCAGGTGAGGTATTTTTAATTTTTACCTAGTGGCTTTTATATGTGTCAAACACTTTCTCATATTGCACATGCTGCTGGTTGTCTTCCAGCTATTGCCATTTTTTTAAACTGTGTTGTGTCCTTAGCATGCTATTTCATAGAAAATATTGAAAGATAGGGTAATAATTTTCATTCTTGATATTGATGTAAGTTGTATGGAAAGCAGCTGCATTATCATACAAATATTTTCTAATATGATTTCTAGTTTTATATATTTGAGTGCAGTTTCATCTGTAATTCTAAAGCATTTGGTATAAAATCAGGAAAACTTTGAAACAAATTAATAAACTTGGCTATTGCTTTCTATTATCAAACAAATTACTTGTGAATGAAATTAATGAAATTACATTATCAACAATTTCTGTCTACCAATCAATATAATTTGTTTTGTTTCTGCAGGGCAATTCCCCTAAACTTGTTTATACACCTTTGACAGATAAGTGTTACCTAACTCTCACTCAGGCCATGAAGATGGGCCTTGGAGGAAATCCCTATGGTCCAGCTGGAACGGGGAAGACAGAATCAGTAAAGGCCTTGGGTGGACTTCTTGGAAGACAAGTTTTAGTCTTTAATTGTGATGAGGTGAATATGGTTCTCTTTAATTTAGGAAATGGGTATCTATGCCCATACTTCATAAAGCAATATTTTTGTATTCTAGAAACAATGCCAATATAATAATAATAATTATAGAATAACATACCATTAATTATTAATCATATTATTGATATTTATAATATTATTCTAGAAATAATTCTGATAATTTTTCAATTGCCAGTAGAAATTTGTGGATCTTTCTAATGACTTATTTTTTAATGGGTGGGAAGACAGTCTCTTATGTTTTCTTGTTATTTGAATTTTGATAGTATTCTTTTCCATTTTAAGGGCATTGATGTGAAATCAATGGGGCGCATATTTGTGGGCTTAGTGAAGTGTGGTGCCTGGGGCTGTTTTGATGAATTCAATAGACTTGAGGAAGCTGTATTGTCTGCAGTATCCATGCAGGTCCAGACAATTCAACATGCATTGAAGAAACACAGTCCTGTATGTGAGATGCTTGGCAAAAAGGTACAGGAAAACTCACTTAAAAACTGACTAACTGCCGACCATTTCTCAATACTCTGTCATTTGACAATATACTGTTACAATGCACTTCTAATACTAGGTTGAAATGGATCATAATTCTGGAATTTTTATCACCTTGAATCCTGCTGGAAAAGGTTATGGAGGAAGACAAAAACTGCCTGATAATCTCAAACAACTTTTCAGGCCAGTTGCTATGACTCATCCAGACAATGAACTCATTGCGGAAGTGATTTTGTATTCTGAAGGCTTTAAGGATGCTAAAGTACTGGGCAGAAAATTAGTGGCTATTTTTAATCTAGCAAGGTAAGCTTTCACACACGCTGCCCCATAAAGTTACCTTTTTAATTCTCTTCCCTTCCAGCTCTTAAATCTAAATGGTATGTCATGCAAATCTCTGTTGGTACTAATTTAACTTAAAAAATGAAAATACTGCAATATATTGGGATGTGTGAAAGTATATGGAATGCAGTTATAATTTCAAGGGGGCAAATTGCTGCTCCCCTAGTATGCTCACCAAGTATGAATGTGAGCATATGAATGTTCACAAATGTTGCGTTGAACTTAGGCTCTTGAAATTTTTGAAATGCAAGTGTCTCATGGTTAAAAGCATGTGCATTAGAAAATACAAAGATTATAGTTAATGCTGTTAGGGACAATAATAAATACATTAGCTGTTGAATATAACTCCTCTGAAAATTCCACAGTGTCATTACAATATTGTTGTTTTCAAATTTAGGGAGCTTCTGACACCACAGCAACACTATGATTGGGGTTTACGAGCATTGAAGACTGTTCTGAGAGGCTGTGGCAGTCTTCTTCATCAACTGAAGAAAAGCGATGCTAAACAAGAAAGTAAGATTGTCCATGCCAAGCTTTTGATTCATTAGGATTTTGTACAAATGTAATTCACTACAGCCTTCTTGTTCACTGGAGTTTTGAGAATCCATGGCTTGGATCTGGAGGTAGTTTAGAAAAGAAAAAAATATTTGTGAAAGCCCACCTTTACTAGGAGATCACAAAAGACTGTTATCATGTTCTATACTGAGCTCTTATATGATGATAAGAACAGAGATGCAGGACTTCATTCTGGAATGATTTTGAGTGACTCTTCAGGATTTTTTTTTTTCGGTTGGCTTAGGACAGGAAAGTTGATCCTCTGATGCTGTAATTATTCATTAGTTATCAGACCATTTTGATTCTATTTGTGGTTTGCAAAACTTGTCACATGGCATTAGATTAAGATTGGTAGACTGAGGAAAATATAAGGACAGACAGAAACAATTGAAATGTATTGGACTAGACAGAATCAGTGTATTTTTTAAAGATTTTTAAAATTATTTTTGTTTAGGTGTTAAATGACTGGGAATTAAGAGGGTGGAATAGATGAGCATTTCACAACTTTAGGAGGCAACTGCTGCAACCTGTTTGTTTAAACAGCATATATCTCAAAGTTTACGTATCTTGACATAAAAAATGGTCCAACAACTTTAAAGAATTTGTAAATGACTTTAGTATGGATCTGCCAGAAAAGGATTACCAGCAATGTGTTTTAGATCATATTCCTATCACTGTTCCTTGCTATGACTTTTAGCTTAATGTTTAGATACGTGAAGTTTGCTGAAATTTGTTCTAGTTTAAAACATAGTGTTCAATAACTCTGCCAATGGCAAGATGGATGGATTTAACTTATGATTTAAATCCAGAAAATTTTCTGTCTGTTTTCTCATGCCTTACTTTGAGAAGCTTAAGACATTTCCAACAAATGCAGTTACCTGTTTCTTTGTTTGCTTGTACTGTTGAGGCAAAGTCCTTTGGCATGGCAAAATGCTACTTAAATTTTGTATTGCTTCCTTTCGTAAAGCTGTTCAACCTTTCTAAATCAAGTGCCTTAGTGGCAATGTTTACCTCACAACCATTTATCATGCTATTTAGAATAATTACCTGTAGAAGCATTTGCATTTAGGACATTGTTCAGTATGAAAAACTTTGAACTTATTCCAGATTTTAGAAGGGCATGCTAATATTTAACCTCTGGAACATTGGGGAGAGGATGCAGGAAGAAGAGAAGCTAGAAAATGGTCACTCTATCCCCTGTGTTGAATTTGGATATTCTGGTTTTGGGCAGTCATGCATTCAGAAGGAGGGCAGAAACACAGGATGATTTTCACCTATGGTTCCCGGTCCTGCTTTCTGGAAATCTACATGTTTTACATGAAAATGTAATTTGATTGAAAAAGGAAAAAAAACACAGAGATCAGAGCCCTGTGCCATTCTGTTTTTCTCTGAGTAAATAATTATTGTGGCTTTTTTCATTCTGATCCCAAAATTCTTGCATTACCATGTTATTTCAGATTCAGGAGTAATTGTGGAAAGGGTTGACTTCTGGAATATTCGTAGTTAATTAGAATGCACTTGAGAGATGTGACTTCCAGCTACCTCTAGCAGAGTAAGGTCTGGAATTCAGGTCCTTAATTTCTCTCATGAGTTCTTTAACAAGTGAGCTATTGTGGTAATCATTAGGCAATCGTCTACTTTTTGGCCAGCATAATAAACATCTCATATCTGCATAGAATGCATTTGTGGGCATATATCATATTTATAGGAAAGCACTTGCCTAACTTCCAAGTAGAGTGGTTCATGAACTGGAATAAAGTCTGTGCTGCAATTCTACTTTAAATGTTTTGGCAGTGTGGACTCAGGTGCTGATATAGTCATAAAACCCCCAAAGAAGCTCCAGCAAACAGCTTCAACTGATTTGTCTTCTTGGATTTTATTTCCAGTTAATGAAAGTCACATGGTGGTTCAAGCTTTGAGGCTTAATACCACATCGAAGCTTACCTTTGCAGACTGTGCGCGTTTTGATGCGCTGGTTAAAGATGTATTTCCTGGCACTGACTTTCAAGATGTGGAATATGCTGAGTTAACTGCAGCTTTACATCAAGTCTTTGAAGAAGCAAACTTGGAAATTATTAGCACACAGGTAAATATAATCTACAGCAACAAAACAATATGAGTTATTCTGGATTAGAACTGATATGTATTACGTTCAATTAATTTCTGTTTTCCTTTGAAATAAATATTTTATTAAAAAATGAGAATAGCTGTTAGCTTCTAATTATATGTATATGAAAACTAGATGTGTGTTTGAAGCATGGGAGATCAGTTATGTAATTGAAGGAAAATTAAGATCTGAACATGTAACACACAGTTTCATTCAAGCCAGGAACAAATTCCCATGAATATTTTTGACAATGAAAGGATGAAATATGTGAATATTTGGTTGTATCAAGCAGTTATTTATCTTTTTTTATTTATTTATTGTAGAACTGGATGAAGTTTTGTGACTACAGATTAATTAATTGCTCCCTAAAAATATGCCCAAAGATGGCTAATATTTTTATTTTAGTAATTCAGTGAAATGCTTCTAACATGCAAAATAAATTTCTTGATATTCTTTAGTATAATACTTTTAATTATTTCTGCAAGTACCTATTTTTTCAAACTTTAGAATTATGAAAAGAATGTGTATGCATGTGAAGTAAATTGGAAAAACTTTAAGATAAAACATGCTTAATATAGGTTTACAATTTCTTTTAATATCTAGATCAAGAAGGCTTTGGAATTATATGAACAACTACGTCAAAGAATGGGTGTAGTTATTGTAGGTCCAAGTGGTGGAGGTAAATCAACACTTTGGCGGATGTTAAAGACTGCACTTGGTAAAACTGGCAAAGTAGTGAAACAGTACACTATGAATCCCAAAGCTATGCCTCGACATCAGTTGCTGGGCCGTATTGACATGGATACCAGGGAATGGTCGGATGGGGTGCTTACAAACAGTGCTCGGCAAGTGGTACGAGAACCCCGAGGTATGTCTGTGAGAGAGTTATACATCATTATGCCTAGATTACTGAAATGGTTCATTTTCAGTTACATTTTTATATTGTATTATTATTTGTGGATAGCATGAGGTAAGAAAACCCTTTGGTAACAATTGCAATCAAGAACCCTGATATAAACTTTGCAAATAGTGTGATAAGAAAGTAAAATAGGCTGGAGAAGTTAAAGTACGTAAAGGTATATCTTCATAGAATTTTTGTTTAAGCTATAATGAAGAGAGAGTACTAAGTAGTGTTAAGATAGCAAAGGGTGGTTTTCTTTTGTTTATATTTTATTTTTTTGTCTGGAAATAGATGTTACTTCATGGATAATTTGTGATGGTGATATTGATCCTGAATGGATCGAATCTTTGAATTCTGTTTTGGATGACAACAGATTGTTGACTATGCCCAGTGGAGAAAGAATTCAGTTTGGCGCAAATGTCAACTTTATATTTGAAACTCATGACCTTAGCTGTGCTTCTCCTGCTACAATATCTCGAATGGGAATGATCTTTCTGAGGTAAGTCAATGTAGTATTATATGATTTTAAAGTAAGCAAATATACCTATTTTTCTTGATTAGTAGCTTACACTTACGAAGCCAGTCACTGGGGAAATTTGCTTTAGGCTGCATGTCCCTTCTGTGCTGTTGTGTTATAATTCTTTGGCTAACGTACCTCAGAATTTTTCAGAAAGACATGGTAGATTCTTTGGTCGTGTAGAACTTGGGCTTGGAGAACCCAAATACTGGTTAGAAATTGTTAAAGTAGTTCCCTGAACTTTTTCTGGAATTTTTTTGTTTCTTTGAATCAGTATGTTTAAAGATGTGGATGCCTTGTATTTATCTGAATCTTCTTTTGTTTTGATTTAGTGATGAAGATACAGATCTTAATGCTCTGATAAAGTCTTGGCTAAGAAGTCAGCCTGAAGAATGCAGATGCAACCTTGAAAATTGGATTGGGGACTATTTTGAAAAGGCTTTAAACTGGGTTATAAAAAAGGTTAGTAAATGAATACTTAATCAAATGTTAGCTTCTGTTAAGTATGGTCCATTTTTCTAGTGTAACACTGAAGAGATCATTCAGATTAATTTTTGAATTGCAAGTGAAAAAAAATAAATCAGTGCTTTTTTGAAAGAATCGTAGAATATCCTGAGTTGGAATAGTCCCATAAGGATCATCAAAATCCAGTTCCTGGCCCTGCAAAGGACCACCCCAAGAATTACACCATGTGTGGTCGAGCATTGTCCAAACACTTACTGCACTCTGGCAGGCTTGGTGCTGTGACCACATTAATGGCTTTGTTTCTTTAATAAAATTAATACTGTAACTATTCTAATAAGTTTCCAAAAACTGATTGGTATACTTAAAGTTTTGAAACATTCAATATAAGATATTAAGTTTCACAGAAATACGTGCATTGCATTATTCCATACCAGTTATTTTTCTATATGTTTTCAAAGATCTAAAAGACTTGAATATCTAAACAAAAAAGAAGAAAAAGTGAAGAAATTATTTTCTAGATTGATGTTATTGTCTATAACAGAAAAAATGGCTAAAATTTGGCAAGTTGCACAGTGTAAACTAAAGCTTGTAATAGGCTGAGGAGAAATGTAATGCTAGGTATCTAAAAAGATTGGTGTAAACATATCTAAAAAGGTTTTTTAATTGCTCAGAATTCTAAATTTTAACAACTTCCACCAATCTGGCCTGGAATTACTTACATAACTTCAGCTCTTTAGAATTCTACTCAAAACCTTAACTGAAAGATGTTTTAATAGGTGAAAAGTAACATATAATTACAATATCAAACCAAAGCATAGTCCGAAACTTTGTATATTATCTGGATTCCTGAATGTACATCATGATAACTGTTTTGTATGTGCTTAAGGACTTAAAGTTTCTAGATGCTTCCTGGTCTCCCCTTCTGAAGGAGTTGGATTTGCGTTGATGAAGTAACTTACACTGCACAAAATATTATTTAGGAGAGATCTGCACTGCAGTGGCCAGTAAGCTAGTCTTTAAGAGATTTGCATTATTTCCCCTGGGAAACATATATGGTCCTGTTGTATTTTTGTTACTATTTTTCCTCTTGGTTCTTTCACCCATGGTGATTTTTAGACTTCTAAAGTATTTTCAGGTGGATACAGAGGGAAAAACATGACATTGATCCTGAGGCTGCAAATCCCCTTTGGCGCTAAAGAGCAAAATCCTTAAAGAATCTTTTCAAAAGAAAGATTTCCAGTAAACAGTTATGATTATTTCGTATAGATTCCCAAAATCTGTAAGGAAAGTTCTGATTGCTTATTCTAAATTGCATCAATTTGTAGTGTGGAATTAAAACCTCCAAATCAGTACTTAGAAATAATTTAATGTCAGATGAATTTTCTAGAACAATAATGGTGCTGAGTTCTTTCATTATTTGTGGAAGTGTCAAAAAGCAATGAGTAATACTAGCCTGCTAGCAATACATTACATTTTTATTGAGGAATATATTTAAATCTACTTCAACTTGCAATTTACAGAATGACTCTGTGGTCGAAACAAGTTTAGTTGGAACTGTGATGAATGGACTTTCTCATCTTCATGGGTGTATTGATCGTGGGCAGTTTATTATTAACTTGTTACGTGGTCTTGGTGGCAATCTCAACATGAAATCACGACAAGAATTCGCAAAAGAGGTAATCTCTGTGCTCTAATTTGATTGTAATCTGTGTCGTCTGTAGGGAAATAGCTGAGAAATAAAGGAATGTTTCATATGTCTTGATAAACTGCTAAGTGCAACCATCCCAGACAGCATTCCTTTGGTGCTGCACCAAGATCCTGAGTGGTCTCTATCCATACTGCTTTCTGCAAGGGCCCACTGTAGCAGGCTATGTGTGTCTATGTGTATTGAATATGTAACACAGATTTAATTTTGTGGGTTTTTCCTGTTCAGAATGCTTGAAATAATAATGTGAGGATTTTTTTGCACCTCATTAGGGAGATGTTCTTTTAGCATTACTTTGAGGTTATGTATTGTATGTGCTGGTGTGTGGTTCTGTCTTTGTGTAGATACTTGAGGGCGCAAGAGCTAGATAATAGTTGTTGGGTATGCTGCTCCATAGTGTCTTCAGAACGCTTACCCCGGAGGTAGTTATTCTCACAATCACACTTTGGTTTTGTGTTGGAGAGAAGGAAGTAGTTCCTTCCAAAAGACAGCCGAGAGCTATAGCATATATACTGGGCAAATGGTAAAGCTCTAGACTCAGCTTTAGGAATTAGTTACTGATGCACATGAAGGAGTTTTCTCATTCTTACTATTATTATTATTATGTTGCCCAGTTTAAAAAAAATTACTTAAAGCTTTTAAAAATAAAATTTATTTTAATTTCTTTATATTATGAAAAGTGGAAAAGCAGTGTGCTATTGTTTAGTTAAGGACTTAATCATATATGCATGACATCACTGAATTTTTGAAGGCAACCTGAAACTATCAAATGGAAGAATTACATGTTTGATTTTACAGAATTATTCTTTGAACAATCTTTAAATTGGATTGAAATGGTAGATCTTGTTGTTAGGAATATGTATTTAATTTAAGTTTTGTTTTTACTTTTTTTGAAAGCTCTTCAGTTGGACTCAAGAGTCTCCACCAGATCCAAGGAAGCCCCTGGACACATATTATGATGCTGACACTGGACAGCTAATGCTGTATCAGCTGAAAAAACCTGAAAATCTAACAGCTGATGACTTCAGTAATCTCCAAACACTTCCTGTCATCCAAACCCCTGACATGCAGAGAGGTTTAGATTACTTTAGACCCTGGCTAGACGTTAATAATAAGCAGCCATTTCTCCTTGTGGGTCCTGAAGGATGCGGAAAGGGGTAAAAAGGAGTTCCTGTTTTATGTAAAATATACTTCTAGTTATTTGACAGAATTTCTAATATTCTGTTATAATGCTTGTATCATATGACTTTGTGATAGAATATCCCTTCTCTAGGTCACCAATTAAACAAACCTTCTGTAGTGGCAAATAGGTAAATTCTTATGAAATTCTACAGGGAAAGTTCAGGCTGCCACTATACGTCAAAGACATCTGAATGTGGCTTTTAGATATGAAACAGGACCTTTGGAAAATCTGTGCTGTCATGAAGAAACAGCTTAGAGGCATGTGAGGTATCCAGTCTCATTTCAAGAGTCACTAGATGCCGGTTTGCAGGCAACTGAATTTAGCTTGTCCTCTTGCCTATCTTAGGTTCCTTCTTTAGATTGGTTGGATCACTACAGTAAAGGTATTTAGACTAGCTGTTTGTTTTGTGTGGCTGTGTACAGTGCACTTTTATTGAATTTTGTGAATGGAAAATTGCACAGTTTTAAAGGCAAGAATGTTGAATTCAGCAAACCTCATGCTCCACCTATTCCATTTATACAGGATATAGTATATGCATTTTAATTAAAAAACTATGCAGTATATTTGGATGCACAGCAGTTTAATTTGCTTATGCTTATATGTATGTACATGTTTGCTTCTCTAGGATGCTGCTTCACTACGCATTTTCTCAACTCCGATCCACTCAGATTGCTACCATTCACTGCAGTGCTCAAACTACTTCTCAACATCTTCTACAAAAATTAAGTCAAACTTGCATTGTCATCAGTACAAACACTGGGCGAGTATACAGACCAAAGGATTGTGAAAGACTTGTTTTGTACTTAAAAGACATCAATCTACCCAAACCTGATAAATGGGGAACAAGCACTCTCGTGGCTTTTCTACAGCAGGTGAACCCTTATGTCTATTACTTATAAAGACTCTTAAGTATGCTGGACATAATTTAGTGTATGTAGGAAATAACTACATTGATTATTTTCAGAGTTAACACCCTGCATCTGCATTGGCATTAGTTTTTTTCTGTACTTGGGTAGATTATGTGGGTGTCGGCTAGAAATGAGATACCTTTTTATTTGGCTTCTTTGTGTAAGTAAATAAAAACAATGCTTATCTCAATGAGTTATAACACAATAGGCATATGAATGACATGAAAATCGCCAGGAGCAGTCAGCATGGATTCACCAAGGGCAAGTCATGCTTGGCGAGGGGAGAGCAGTGGATATAGTCTACCTGGACTTCACTAAGACCATGATGCTGTCTCCCAAATGACCCTAATAGAAAAGCTGTTGATACAGGCTGCAGATAGTGAGGTGGGTTGAAAACTGATTAAAGAGCCAGGCCCAGAGGGTGGTGGTCAATGACACGCAGTGTACTTGGAAGCCAGTACCAGTAATGATCTGGACCATGGAGCCCTGCAGGTCTGCTGCTGATACAAATCCGTGAAGAGTAATGCAGCTCTGTCAATTAAAAGAGTAATAATGGAATCCTTCTCACTATTTCATTGAATTTTATTTTGTATGATATTCTGGTGACTTTCTTTTGATTAAATATTTATTTAATTATTAAAGGTTCTTACATATCAAGGATTTTATGATGAAAATCTGGAATGGGTTGGTTTAGAAAATATCCAAATTGTGGCTTCCATGTCAGCTGGAGGAATGTTAGGAAGACATAAACTTACCTCCAGATTTACTTCTATTGTTCGCCTCTGTGCAATTGAGTAAGTATGTGGAAATCAGGCTAACTCTCAGAACTCAGATTCAGCCTGTGTTTATAAGACACTTAGTTTAATTTTTATGAAGGTGTGGCTGTTCTAATCTTTCATCTTTTCTAATACTTGGGGTTCATCAGATTTGGTGATGTTTGGTGCCTCTTGGCATTAGAGGCCAGCTAAGAGAAATCTGTAGCTGCCTGTTGATAGTCAAGTGTTTGAGATATGTTTCCTTTTGGATGGTTTTGCTTTCAGTAAACTGCTTTCTTCAGCTTTATATTAAGGTGCTGTTCGGTCGCAAAATTAGAAAATTGAAAAGAAGTTTATTTGCCTTTAAATTTGAACACATGATGTATTTAGATGTATTTAGAAATTTTCTGAGAGTGGCCTATTGTAATAAAATGATAATTTTATTTGGCTGCTAGATGGAAATGCTATTAATTGAAATTTCTCAGTAAATGTTTGTATAAGTTTGACTCATTTTTAATTAAAAAAAATTGATAGTCCATAGTGATTTGGTTTTGTGTTTTTTTTCTTTTTTAGCTATCCAGAAAGAGAACAGCTGCAAACTATTTATAGTGCCTACTTAGAACCGGTACTGCAGAAAAACCTAAAGAATCACCCTGTTTGGGGTTCTTTACCAAAAATACATCAGCTAGCAGGATCTATGGTTCAAATATATGAACAGGTATGGGAATCTTTCTTTTTTCAAGGAGATGGACACAATGTATTTCATTTTTACCTTTTAACATTTATTGGTATTAAGATTAAAGTTTGTATCTTTATAAAAACGTTGCTATCAAGTTTAAAGCTGCATATTTGCAGAGAATCCTAAATGTTAGAGACAAACTGAGTAAGTTGTAAGTGCTCCTGTTTTCCCAGATATGTATTTTAGGATTTTGGCATGCATCTTAACCCTTCTATACTTTCAGTTCCTGATTTATAAAATGTGGATTAGTCATGTTTCCATACTTAATGGAGGTGGAGGCAGTGCAACAGAGTGCTATGTGCCCAGTTGTTATGGATGCTGTTAAGAATAGAGAAGAGAGATATGTGGGTGGAGTGCTTTACATACATCAAGGACTACCTGTTAAAATTTTACAGTGTTAAAAATAGGTGTTAAGGCCATATACACAACTGATCTCCATGACTGGTATGTGGATTTAGTCACTGGCTGGCATGCACCAGTTAGCAGGAGTTTCATATGATGTTATTAATGTATTCTAAGGAATCTGAGTTTAAATCTCATCACACTATGATCAAATAACTGATGAAGGCAGGTTTTTTTTTTTAATTAAAGATGTGGTTGTAAATTCAAATATCCTCTCTGGGAGAAGAGTAAGTATGAAGTGTTTTGTAGTGAGAAAATGTTACTAGTTTAGATAAGGTTTTATTACACTTCAATATTTCCTTTGCATTTCATATTTGGTATTGCTTTAAAAAAAAAAGTGTTTTGTCTAGTAATACTGCTGTGACAGTCCTAGGTGATGTGTGCAGTTGTTTCCATCCAAAATGGTACAGAAGAAATGTTCTGAGAAAATCTTTTGTGGTCAGAAAACAGCATTTAAACAAGGAGTCCATTAATAAGAAATCTAAATATATACCAAACAGAAAACTAATTTATCTGATATTTTAAAAAAATACTTTACATTTTAAAACATCACTTTTTTTTCTCCCCTCAACTCCCATTTTTAGGTACGAACGAAATTCACAGTTGATGATCACAGTCATTACCATTTCACACCATGTATTCTTACTCAGTGGGTTCTTGGTTTATTCAGATACGATTTAGCAGGTGGTAAGTTCCTTACTTGGTTTTCATTGATAAAGCAATTCTAAAATGGCCTAAATTATTAGTGATGTCAGTCGTACTGTTGACTCCACATGCAACTCATTTATCTTTCTAAATTGTGAACTGTCTGTAACACAGTAGAGGGAAAAAAGCCTAATTCTTTATTTCATAACATTAATAGAATATGTTTAATTTTATTTTGTAATGATCCTTAAAGATATTCTTATAAAACACATCATAATGTTTACTTTTTCTCTTCTTTTTCTTCCTACTCATGCTCTCCTGCTGGTATGTAATTTCATTTGCTAGTTTTCAAGCTCATATTTTGAAAAGGAAATTTGAGAATTTATTATAAATTTATAAAGTTAATTCTCTCCTTAATTTTGTAGGATCGTTGATACAAACTGCAGACTATGTATTGGAAATTGTTGCTTATGAAGCACGTCGTTTGTTCCGTGACAGAATTGTTGGCATGAAAGAACTTCATGTATTTGATAATCTTTTGATGAAAGTGTTTCAAGGTGATTGGGGTTCAGATGTTCTGGACAACATTGCAGGTAAACCATTTGAAGCATATGTCACAAACTTGAAATACCTGTTTAGGAGTGGCCTTATGTGAGATAGCATATGAGCTGACCACCTGAAGTTTCAAACGTTTCCTTTTATTTTCACAGATACATTTTATGTAACTTGGGGAGCTTGTCAAGAGGCATTCATCACAACAGGAGAGGCACTACCACCGCATGGGAGGCCACTTGGCAAACTAAACTCAACGGACCTGAAAGATATTATTCAGAAAGTGAGACACAAATAAACATACACAGCAAGGTTTCACAGCAATGATTCTAGAATTTTTTTGCAAGAAGTGACATGCAAGCGCTATTTTAGGGTGGGGTCTGCTTCTTGTTCAAGGGATCATCTTTTATGTTTGGTGAAGCAAGGAAGGTTTGTTACGCTATGGAGCAGGCAGTAGGAAGTATCATGTAGCAAGGGTTTTTTAATGAAAGGGCATCAGTTGCATTTGCTGCTGATTTATAACAGTTTGGTGAACCAACATTTTGAGAAATGTTTGTCCATATGTATTTGTGTATTGTTTGAATAAGTAAGTGTTTTATTCAATGTTTACTTTTCAAATTTGTAATTTGGTAACACAAATTTTATTTGAAGAAATACAAGTGGACTGTCTGGAGATTTGGCATGCTTTTAAGCATTAAAGTGCAAAAAATGAGCTTGGTGAGGAAATGGAAACATTTGAACTCTGCTAGGCTATCTGATTTTCAGGACGAGAGCTTTGAGATCATTTCCCATAGTAATAGTGTTTGATGGACTGCTCTTGCAGATGGGAAACTACTCCCCCTCCTTAACTGCCAACTTGTGACCAATAGACTGTGTGGGAAATTATGAAATTCAATAGCCTCAGTAAGCAGAGGCTTTGTTGTTGTTTGGTTTTTTTTAAATTGACAACAAAGTTACATTGAGCTTCAAAGGTGAGATTTTATTAAGTGTAACAAGGTCAGAATTTAATCATAGGATCTGTTATTGTGTGTTTCATTAGGAATTTTCATAATCTGCAATTACACAGCAATTAGCTACCTAAAACACTTCTGAGTTATTAATTAATTAATCTGTAGTCAGAGACAGCTCAGACTTTGTTTTGGCCCGTTATTCAATTTTAATTAGTTCAGTCGTAGAGTCCTATTTTAATATATCAAAGACTTCTAGGATATCCTGGTGCTGGGGGTAGCGTGAGATGTTCATTACAGGTAAAGGGTATGTAAGTATCTGAATTCTGTCACACAAATAATTTATTTATAATGAATACCAGTGTGGTCTCTTAAACTTTCAGGCTCTTCTTTTCTAAACTTTTAAATGTTGGATGCTTTTATATCTCACTGCTTTTTTTTATTGCTAGGGAACACATTTCTTTTTTTTTTCTCCTTTATTTTTTTTTTTTAACAGGGTATCATTCATTATGGACGAGACAAAAAAGAGATAGAGATTTTGCTGTTCCAAGAAGTCCTCGGTTATATGTCTAAAG
>VWZG01001537.1:25452-73603 GCA_013396735.1 Grallaria varia
TTTGTTGTTGTTTGTTTTTTTTTAAATTGACAACAAAGTTACATTGAGCTTCAAAGGTGAGATTTTATTAAGTGTAACAAGGTCAGAATTTAATCATAGGATCTGTTATTGTGTGTTTCATTAGGAATTTTCATAATCTGCAATTACACAGCAATTAGCTACCTAAAACACTTCTGAGTTATTAATTAATTAATCTGTAGTCAGAGACAGCTCAGACTTTGTTTTGGCCCGTTATTCAATTTTAATTAGTTCAGTCGTAGAGTCCTATTTTAATATATCAAAGACTTCTAGGATATCCTGGTGCTGGGGGTAGCGTGAGATGTTCATTACAGGTAAAGGGTATGTAAGTATCTGAATTCTGTCACACAAATAATTTATTTATAATGAATACCAGTGTGGTCTCTTAAACTTTCAGGCTCTTCTTTTCTAAACTTTTAAATGTTGGATGCTTTTATATCTCACTGCTTTTTTTTATTGCTAGGGAACACATTTCTTTTTTTTTTCTCCTTTATTTTTTTTTTTTAACAGGGTATCATTCATTATGGACGAGACAAAAAAGAGATAGAGATTTTGCTGTTCCAAGAAGTCCTCGGTTATATGTCTAAAGTGGACAGAGTGCTAAGTTTTCCTGGAGGATCACTTCTTTTGGCTGGGCGGAGTGGTGTAGGTCGTCGAACAGTTACCTCTTTAGTTAGTCACATGCATGGAGCTGTTTTGATTACTCCCAAAATTTCCAGAGGTTATGAGCTGAAGCAGTTCAAAACTGATCTCAAACATGTAAGTCACTCATTGTCTTCCGTTCTGCAATGCTAGGTGTAT
This sequence comes from Grallaria varia, assembly GCA_013396735.1. Taxonomy (NCBI): domain Eukaryota; kingdom Metazoa; phylum Chordata; class Aves; order Passeriformes; family Formicariidae; genus Grallaria; species Grallaria varia. The sequence goes on from VWZG01001537.1 coordinate 26,272, forward strand.
ATTAAAGAAAGAATAAAGAATATGAGAATATTGAAGGACACAAAGGTGTTTTATGAAGGGATATTTTAAGGGAAGCAAAACGGCAACGGTCTAAATGAAACAAGTTGATTTTTAATAGGTCTCAATATCTGGGTGTGTATCTTGTTCTTTATAGTAATTAATTGAAACTGCACTTTTTTGAATATCAGAGCTTTTTTGTGTGTTGTGGACTTCATAAATTTGAAGTTTAGGTGAATATTGGAGAGGCTTTTTCAGGTATATATTTGCATGTTTGTATATATGTTTTTATTTTCTGCCTCCACTATGATCTGCCAGTTAACAGGATGGTAGCTGTAAAATCTTAGTGATTGATGAAAGTGAATGTAATATATAAAATCAAATGCAAACCTTGAATTAAGAGTTTCTCAGTACCTTTAGTAATGCTAAAGAGAATTCTAGAGCTATGCTTACACAAAAGGGCTATACAGTTCTACATTGAGTCATACACATACTCTATGAAAGAATAGTTTAATTATTTTTTCATTACCAAGCTGTGCATCTAGGTAGAAGGTTCTTTATATTTGTTATCTCACATAACTGAATCACCTAGAAATACTCTATAAATATATAATAGCGTAGATGCTGTGGAGAAAATATGTATGTAATATATAATCAAGGAAAGATTATGATCCTTGTTGCTCCCTTCCGACTCAGGATATTCTATGAGTATCATCATCTTATGAACAGAACATATGTTTCATGCACTGAGATTTAAATGTCTCTCTTGCTTCTAGGTGATGGAGCTGTCAGGCATTGAAGCACAGCAGGTGATATTGCTGCTTGAAGACTATCAGTTTGTTCATCCCACATTCCTGGAAATGATCAACAGTTTATTGTCTTCAGGTGAGGCAAGTCTGAGGCGATTAATGATTCTCCTTTTACCACACAGAGTTAGCTCAATGAGGCAGAATAGGATGATGTTTTCTAGCTTTATGTCTCTATCAGAAGGGTTTGTTAGCTTTCTGTTGTGTTTTAGCTGCAGTGCTTGTACATGAGAATCTGACTCAAAGTTCACTTCACTGTCCTTTAACGTACCCGACAGTACAGGTGCTTTCAGTTCCTCTAGCTTGTTTCAAAGGAGTTCTTTACAGCAGTGTAACAACAAAATGAGAATGCATTCTACTCTGTGGTTTCCCTTTTATAATAAAATTGAAAATTGAGAAGTGTCCCAATGCTTTACTAGACTGTATAGACTGAGTCCTTTACTTAAATGAATGCCAACAAAGCTCACTTTCTGAAGAGTGAGATGATAAATAATACTACAAAATAACAAAAGTGACTTTAGTTTGCTGTCCAGCTCTGTTCCTGGATCAGGAATGGTTTGTTTTTTTTTTAATCTGTAGTTTAAGAGCTGATTGATAAGAGCACCAGATTTTCCTGTCTTTCAGGTGCAGCCCCAAATCTCCTTATAGTATCAGATTTTTGTCATCCAGTGTTAAATATCTATGTCTGAGGATCTAGAAAACTACTCACTTTCATGTTTCTGTGTCCTGGTGTATGGCAAACTCTGGTTTGATTTGTTTTCTGTGCAATATTGGATCTCTGTCTTTGGGTAGATTTGAATGAGCTTTTGAAATACAGTTCAGCAGTATGAATAAAGTTGATTATTAAATAGAATCACTGTAATTTGGTTTGTTGTTTTCATGATATCATGAAAAGAATGATGAAATACATGGGATGATACTCATTAAAGTACGGAGGTGAATATTTCCATATTCAAATTCTCTATGCAGAGGATTGAAAGGAATTCTTCAAAGGAATTTCAAGAATTATAGTGTATTTTATGACTTAAATTCATTCTTGAAATAGGAGAAGTTCCTGGGCTATATAAAACAGAAGAATTAGACCCACTGCTGTCTCCTCTGAAGGATCAAGCTTCACAAGATGGATTTACAGGACCAGTCTTCAACTATTTCACATACCGTATGTCAATGGATTTATAAGTTGCAATTTATTAAGAAGTTTAAGAAGTGGTATAATAGTGGACAAATAATTTCTAATGTGGTCTTTCTATTCTGTGACATTTTAATTTTCAGTTAGTTATTAAATACTAGGCAGGAATAATTATTACATTGTGATATTTGAGAGCACAGAACTGTCATCTTTAAATTTATTCTTCCATCTGAAATTTTGTATTGATGAATGTTCTACAAATGTTATGAAATCTGCTTTTGAAAGTAATTAGAAGGAAGAAAGCTTTTGTTCCCATTGTTTTCTGGTTTGTATAGCATATATTATATATATATCTATCTAGTAACAAAGTTTTCTTCTATTTGTCAGTTATACCTACAAATCACTTTAGATTCTGAGTAATCATAAACAAGTTTACACGTAGGTTTCTTAATTATTTTTCTTTCTTCCTTGGACCAACAAGAAGATTAACTAGTTTACAAATAAATAATATAACTGAAAGAATACAGATGTTGGCAGTCAAAGTTTCAGGCCAACTTCTATTTGGTTCTGTTGGTCTATACGAATAAGAATGAGAACTCCTAATATCTATTTAAATGCTGTCAGCTCTTTAAGAAATACACTGTAATATATATAATGAGAATCTCTGATATAAATTTTAAATTATATTTATACATATTCTAGTCCTAGTGTGATCTGATGTTATAGAATTTTTTTTCCAGAAATTACCTTGTGATTATTGTTTGAAAGACAGTAAATTATGTTGTATTTGCAATGAGTCTACCATCATGTAGTCAGATTGTTATGTACTGAAATTTAATATGTTACTTTTTTTATAGGGATCCAACAAAATCTGCATATTGTCTTGATCATGGATCCTACCAATTTAAATTTCACAATAAACTGTGAAAGTAATCCAGCACTGTATAAGAAATGTCAGGTTTTGTGGATGGAAACCTGGTCAGAAGACAGTATGAAAAAGGTAAATTGCATTAATCGTGACTTACTTAAATGAATATCTCCAAAAAAACCTGAGCTTTGGTGAATAAGATCAAGATATTTAAAGTTGTGAAGGAATAATTGGCACTGTACTTATTCAATCCATTTGTGCAGTCTTAAAAAGACAGAAAATTCTGCAGAACAGTGAAGTATTATTAGCATTATTATTTTACCAGTAACATTATGTATTGTTCTCTCTGTGGGCTGACTTGAACAACATGCTGACTACTATGCCTCTGATCAAATACAGAGTTAAGAACAAAATACGAATAGACTTCAAGCAAAATGTTAAAGCCAATTGTATGGGTTTGTGTGGTGAGCTTTTGGTAGTTGGGTGGCTGCAGGAGCAGCTTCAGTGAGAAGCTGTCAGAAGCTTCCCTTATGTCTGACAGAGCCAATGCCAGGTGGCTCGAGGGCAGACACCCTGTTGACCAGGGTTGAGCTTATCAGCAGTAGTGGTAGCACCTGTGGAACAGCATTTAAGAAGTGGAAAGGAGTTACTGCACAGGAGCAGCTGCAGCCAGAGAGAGAGGTGAGAATATGTGAGCAAAACAGCATGGCAAACCCTAAGGTCACCAAAGAAGGAGGGGAAGGAGGTGCTCCAGGCACTGGAGCTGAGCTTCCCGTACGGCCTGCAATGCAACCCATGATGAGTCTGACAGTCCACCTGCAGCCCGTGGAGGCCCACAGTGGAGCAGAGATCCGCTACAACCCCTGGAGAATGCCACACTGAAGCAGGTGGAAGCACCTGAAGGGATCTGTGACCATGCAGTAAGCCCGTCCTGAATCAGGCTCCTGTAGGTCCATGCAGAGAGGAGCCTCTGCTGAAGCAGGTTTGCTGGAAGGATTTGTGACCTGCTGGGGACCCGAGCTGGAGTATTTTGGACCCCATGCTGGAGCAGGTGAAGAGTGAGAAGTCCTCCCTCTGAGGAGGAAGGAGGTGCAGAGGCAGCATGTGATGAACTGACTGCAGTTGCCGTCGCTCATCTCCCTGCCTCTGCTGGAGGGAAGGTGTTTTAAAATTTAGTTGTTTCTCTTCCCTCTACTCTGATGTGTCTGGTAATAAATGAAACTAATTTCCCCAAGTCGAGTCTGTTTTGCCCATGACAGTAACTGGTGACCAATCTCACCATGTCGTTAACTTGACCCTGAGCTTTTTGTAACATACTTTCTCTCCCCTCTCCCACGGGGGAGCTGAGTGATAGAGAAGCTTTGGTGGGTACCTGGCATCCAGCCAGGGTCAGCCCACCACACTAACTATGCTGATGATATCTCTTGTTACTAGTATGCTTGACTGCTATTTTTCAAATAGGTTCGTTGAGTGTATATGAGCTGCTATAGATCCAAGATTGCACTCTAAGTCTTATCTTATGCTTGAATATTTGCAAAGTATTTTGCTTGATGGAAAGGAGTCACTGTATTCTTTTTAGATTTAAAATCTGCTTATTACAGGATGTTCACAGAGTGAGTTTGAGAAATATATGTATTACTTCTGTATGTTAAGAGTTTACCAAATGCAGTACCCTAATGTGGGGCAAGGGTGCCACAGCTTTATGGCGCCATGGTGAACCAGTGGTGAGACTGAGCATCTATTTCCAGTATGCACACACACAAACACATACACAGCACTTCTATACATGTGATTGTGACTCAGAACAACACAAACAGAAACCCTAAGCATAAACACGAACAGCACCATTGCCATCATTCTGTTCCCCCTCTCTGAGTGATGTCAGTGAACATTGTTATTGTTTGTCATTTTCATTCAGAAAATCATGTGGGTTTCTTTTTTAGATACCTGAAATGCTTCTGTGTGATTCAGATGAACAAGAAAAGACTGGAAAAACACATAAGGAAGTACAGAAACATTCGGGTAATATTTGGGTAGACACAGTAGTTACTACTGCTTATTATTAAAAGCTTATTCAGTCCTGTGTTGGGCATAGATAATAGTATAGATGTTTGAGTATATGTGTACTAGCATATTCATAGACTTTAGTATTGCTTATATGGCAGGCATTTTGCAAGAGGGAACATTAGTCTGAATCATACATCCCAGATGATCAAATGCAGTCTCTTACGTCACAAGCAGTCACTGTGTATATTCAGTTTTATAACCTGTGTATCTTATTTTGTGTCTTCCTTATATGTGGATGTTATTTCACAACCTGAGAATTTGATGTTTTTAGAGTTTTTCAGTCTATTTATTTGCATCACTCTTGTCCTAGACCAGCTCATTTTACTTTAATAATTTCAATAACTACTTTCTTGTAAGTAATGCCCCATTTTTTGAATATTTTTTTCATAATCAGACTTAAAATTTAACCATGTTAAAAATAGGGTCTCAGACATAATCTAAGAGACTAGTGCTAGCAAGCACTTGCAGAATACTACTTTTGGCTACTTTTTATAAAAGTAGCACTTAGAGGTCATGGAACTAACAGACTATAAAATTGTAAGTGGTTCACTTGGAGTTTCTTGTTTATATTGCTTTTTAATAGGCTTTGCAGCTGATCAGAATAATGGCCAAACATAGTACTTATTGTTCACATTGCCATCCCTCTTTATCATGGATCATGGTACTTAATCTAGGTACTTATTAGAGGCATTCATTTATATGTAAATATGTTTTAGCAGTTTTTTCTTTTGTAGGGTAATGCAATTTATTTTACAGTTTTTTTTGGCTTCCTTTGAGAAACTGTTCAACAAACTTAAGGGTGTAGAATGTTCAGGAAAACCTTTGAGTTTGGATGTCTTCAGAGATAAGAGAAAAGACAAAAACACATGAGCTTCATTTCTAAAGAAGTCCAAGTATTTTCAAATTCAATTTTTGTGGAATTAGTTTCTTACATGTTTAGCCCTCAATGATCTGCAATTAATTTTGCCAGCTTTTCCAAACAGTTTCAGTATAGTTCTTTTTGAGAAATATGCATTTCAAATGTAATTACATGTTGTTTCCCTGACAATACTTTAAGAAAAGTATAGTCTTAGTGATATTTTTGAATGCACTTACTTTGTATCTCAAAAAACATATTCTGTTGCTCTTCCTTAGTTATTTTGAGATAAAATTGAGTATAATATTATCTGCATAACAAATGGTGTTTTGCAGGTGAGTCTGATTTTCTGAAGTCTTTTCTGGCAATCCATGAATCATGTAAAATATATGGAGCAACACCTAGCAGGTATATGACATTTCTTCGCATATACAGTACCATCAATAACAGTAAAAGACGAGAGCTAATAAAAAGGCAGAACCACTTGCAGGTATGTGTTTAAAACACTTCTGTCGTATGGCTTTTCACAATACTCTTATATGTGGAAATGTCTTGTGTATTAATGGGGCTGTAGCTGCTAACATGGTTGTGTGATGTGTCCTCTATTGGCATATGTTCATGCTGTTGTATCTTAATGCACTTCTCTGTTGAAATGCCTGAAAGAGTTAAAAGGGTTTTTTTTGATAGTTTTCCCCAAGAATTTATGAGACTGGGTATGTTTCGTGGCAGAGTGAAAAGTACTTGAAAGCACTTTAAACTTTTTCACCCATGTATATCGGAATTATGTTGCTAATTATGTAGCTCTGTATTCCATTGCTTTCTTTATGTCTTGACAGTAGCTTCCTGCTTTGTGTGATTTTCACATCCTTCTTATTTGACGAACTGTTATCATTAACTTCATGGTGCTCTTGCGTAGCTTTGACCAAGATTCCTCTTGTTGTGATTTCCTTTCCTTTTGTGTTTTGGAACAATTTTTAATCCCTTTGGCACACATCAGACCTTTGGGCAGTTCTAGACCGAATGCAGTTCAACTCACACATGTCGCTTTATTCCTGTTTCGTACATATAACATCCTTATTTTTGAAACTCATTTGATATCTTTCCAGTTGTGCTTACTTCTCTCCGCCCAGCATATTTCTGGAAAGATCTTTGTGGTCCTTTAGGACAACTTTTGTCTTTGCCTTTCTCCTGTTCCTTTCAGCTCTTTTTCTCAGTCATCCTTGATGCTATTCTGAAACCGCACTTGGAAATCGGTATTTTTTTTTCTTAAACGTCTGTCAAAACCAAATTGCTTCCTTGCCTTTCGTCATCTATTTTTACTGTGTCTGCCACTATTTTCCCAGCATTGTAGTATGCAATGTAAGAAGATTTACATTTGTAGTAATAGAAATTTTATTTGTTTATTTGTAGTGTAACTGTGGTTTGTGACAAACACTCATTTACCTGTTAAATGTTCTGGTTAAATAAAAGTGATAATTTACATAAAAATTAGAGGTGTGTATCTAAGTCAAAATATCTTCCAGGTTTATTTTTCAAATATATCTTGAAGTAATTCTATTTTGTAATGAACATAACATAAATAAGGTAGAAAGTGTGAGTAACGAAAATAGTTAAGCATAATAGAGACTCTTTTAATGTACATATCTGTTCTTTAAAGTGTGTATAAATATGTAGAAATTAGCTAATCTGTTTTGTTTCCATCTGTTTAATTTTTATAGATTTCTTTTTAGGGGAGGTATAATTACAATGAGTTAATGCCAGTTAACTGAAATTCTGTTCAATTATTGAGAAATAATTATTCTCGTTATTTTTTCATTAAAAGTTTGTTATTTTGAGAATTTTGTTGTTATCTTTTTGATGTGGTAATAGATCTTACAGTGACACATCTAGAAATATCAGATCTCATTCTTACGTTAAATAATACCAACAAAATGTAAATAATACCAAGAAAATGTGGAACAATAATTAAAAAATTTAGAATATTAGTCTACATCACTTTTAGTTTTTCCATACTACTTATAATAAACCTTTATTTAAATCCACTTAAAATTCATTGCTAAGTATCTTCTTCTTTTAAACTTTTATAGGCAGGTGTTTCAAAGCTGAATGAAGCTAAAGACCTGGTAGATGAACTGAACAGAAAAGCTGCAGAGCAAAGCATTTTACTCAAAACGAAGCAGGATGAAGCTGATTCTGCCCTTCAGGAAATTACAGTCTCTCTGCAGGTGGTGTATACAATCATATCAAAAGTGAAAAAACCCCCACAAAAACCGAAATTGATGCTGCTCTGTTTTTGGTCTCCATGGCTGCCTGTGTTTTGTAATCTTTTCAAGTGTTACAAAACCTGATGCTTTTACAAGAATTTGCCTAAGGGAAGAAACGAGCCTTGAGGCTTGAATAAAGTTTCAACAGGACAGAGGATTCTGTAATTTAAATCATATTTGAACTGGTTGAATAGGAAGAGATCAGTACAAGTTTTGCACCTGGATAGTGTGTACTGCTGTAGTTTACTGTGTCTGAAAGTTTCCCTAGAATTTCATAAATCCAAACTGATGCATTTTATGTTTATCACAGATAGGAACTTTCAATAAAATACATACAAGCAACACCATTTTAAGTAACAAACACCAGGAATTAAATTTTTGGATTATTATAAGTCTGTATTTCATGCAGTCTGGTCCTCAGGATTTAACCTCAAAGAAGTTTAAATAGTACCTTATGTTCATCGTTCCTTGAATTTTTATTCTTCAGCTCAGAGTTAGACCACCTCTTTTTTCTGTTGGCAGTTTTTAGTACTTTTAGGCTCTATCTACCTATTGTACATGAATTTGAATAATAATGATTACCTTGGTGTGTTCACTGATGTCAGTTTTAAATCTGTGTCTGCTGTTATCCAGTGGAGTTACAGGTTATGTGGGTAGCACATATTACATTGTAGGACATAGTCAAAGAATACGCCAAAAGCATTGAAACATGATGGGCCCACTGACATCAGAAAAATTACAGTAGAATTCTGATTATTTAGATTAGCATAATGTATAGGTGACCTCTAGCATTTTAATATCACTTCTGATGTTCTAGGTTATGTAAAAGAGAGGGCTCTAATACATACAGACTCTTAATCTTCTTTCAGAGCAAGGCTTTTGACCTACAACTGAATTTTAAGGTTTTCTTATTCAGAGTGATCATTCAGTACATGTTCATTTGCATAAAATGTCTTATCTAGTTTCATATAGCTAATGTTTTATGGATTGGAATGTAATCTTCAATAATGAGCTGATCTATAGCTTGGGTTAACTGCTCAGAGGATTATTATTATCTCAAGGTTTTTTCTGCTTATGTGCATCCATTACTTTCTGCTACAACTTCAACTCAGTTTGATAATTGGTGGTGGTTATAATGTGTTATTTACCAGAAAAACATGAACTAATCTTTTTTGTCTCATATCTTTTAGGTGAACTGAGCCTAGAATATTAGTTTTTTTAATGCGTTTTATATATTTATCCTCAATAAAAGACGTGTAAAGTCCTTTTTATTATAGTTTTATATACTAGGTATTAATTATTATACAGAAGTCTTCAGAATTTCTGGAGATGGCTAATAGCTACTGTCTGCTGTATGGTAGGCATAGTACAAATCCAGAAAAAAAATAAAATCTGTAAGCCCAAACAGCTTACAATATACAGGCATGACATAAAAGTATCCTTACAGATAGTTTGTTACAAATTTACAAGTGAAGAAACCATTCTATGATTAGTTCTTTTCGATTAATAGACTGTGGTTCCAACACAGTTGCTGCTTTTATGAACATGTTAGAAAAATCGAGTTTTAATGGTGTTATGAAAGAAATTGAAAGATAAATGGGAGCTGCTGCAAAGATAATGACACTCTCAAATGTAGTTAAGAATGTTACAGAGGGTGTCACTTGTCCTTTTGGAGGAAGACTGACATCTTGATACAGAATGGAAAGTCAGAGGCTAAGAGAAAAAAAGTCATAATGAGCCTCAAAAATAAAGGTACAGATCTGGTCTGTGGTAAAAAAAAAAAAAGGGAAGGAGACATAGTAAAAGCAAATTATGCTTATTCCATATAGTTCATTTACTTAGTCAGCCTGCTAGTATCCAGTAGACTCAGATGTTTTACTGTAATCGGTGTTGTGCAAGTTATTATAATGAAGACTAAAAGAAGTAAGAGACCTAAAGGGATAAAATCTGTGTAAATTCACTAACTGAAGGTATACTTTTTTTTTTACAGAGTGCTAGTGAGCAAAAAGCAGAAATGGAAAAAATAAAACACCAAATAGCAGAAGAGGTTGCAGAAATAGAAGAAAGAAAAATAAAAATTGAACATCAACTAAAAGAGGTTCAGGTAAGAGCTGATAAGAAAATGTAATATTTTGCCATCTGATTTTATCTGAGTTACTCAAGTCCTGCTGTGCACAATGATTTTGCAAAATTTATCCTTGCAATTCTGAAATTTTGCTCTAAATTATTTATATATATATATAAATTATATTTTGCATTAGAAAACAGTATTCTATTTGCCTAATTTAGGTTATCATTTTGGAATTTACATTCTATTTTTTTATGAATTACAGAATTTTCAAGCCAAAACTTACCTCCATCTGCTATTTCAATGCTGCCATGGTCTAGAGCTGAATTCTGCTGATTTTATGGAGTATTTTCCAACTACCCGTGTCATATATAGACCAACTACATTACTTTGCCTTGATCATGCTGGTATTACCATAGGGCTTGGTACTCTCAGCTGAATGTAGATAGATAATTTCCAGTTATTACTAAATGCTGAAAATTGTATATCCTAATGGCACTATAGCAAACTGCTTGTTCAAGACCCCTTGCAGATGGTTGGGCACTGGAACAGGCTCCCCAGCAAAGCGGTCACAGCACCAAGCCTGTCTGAGTTCAAGAGGCACTTGAATGATACTCTCAGGCACGTAGTGTGACTCTTGGGGATGGTCCTGTGCAGGGCTAAGGGTTAGACTTGAGGATTCTTGTGGGTCCCTTCCAACTTGGAATTCTGTGATTCTGTGACTCTGTGTTAAGCATCAGGTTTTTCTGGGGTTATGTGTGTTCAGTCATTGCTTTTAGTCTCTATTTTTTGTTCCATTCATTTTAAATTTATACTAAAGCATAAGGAAAAACTGCAGCAACTTTTTTTTCCTTTTAAATATCATAGATGCCAAAGAATTATATCCTTTTATTCAAAGTGACATAGAACTACAGGATTAGAAGCTATTCTGTGATCTTTGATAAATATGAAGGATGTGCAAGGTGTGCACAGTTTTTAAATGATAATCTTTAACGTTCTTCTGTTTTCTTATAATTTTATTGCTTTGTTGATAAGGGAAAAGGCTGTCTGGATTTGCTTAGCTACTGGAAATAGAAAGCTTTTGTGATCTGTACTTCTACATATGTTTACCTAGAGATCCTAAGTCATGCCTATAAATAGCAATTAGCATAATCATTAGAAGGTACCTGTATCACAATGAACTTGTAAGCAATGAAAGAGCAAACATGACTGAAACTATTATCTATGTAATGTTTATGAATGAAAAGCTAGGGTATGTCAGGATTATACTATGCTGTTTTATATGGAAATACATTTATTATCACTTAGTAAATACATGTCAATTTTTTAATAACTTGTAAACATGAATATTCATCAGTGGTAGCTGGTTAGGTAATAAAGTATTTAAAAACCCCAGGAAATTCTATGAAAACTGAAATAGTAAATGTTAATTTTCTTATACCCTCATCTCTCTTCTTAATGTGTTTTTATGTTTTAAGCCACTGGTTAATGAAGCTAAATTAGCTGTTGGAAATATAAAGCCAGAGTCTTTGTTAGAAATCCGGTCACTACGGATGCCTCCTGACATTATCAGAGACATACTAGAGGGAGTTCTGTGCCTGATGGGTATTTTTGATACATCGTGGGTGAGCATGAAAAGGTGAGGATTTTATTTAAGTTTAAACTTAAACATTAATTTTCAATGTGAACTAATTTCAGTTATATTCAGGAACCATGTATGTTCAGAATTACTTGGTTTCATACAGAAATAAACTTTTTAATATTTGTTTCTTCTTTACTTAGTTATGTAATTATTTTTGCAGTTTCTTGGCCAAAAGAAGTGTAAGGGAGGACATAGAGTCCTTTGATGCCCGTAATATTCCAAAAGAAATACGAGAGAGTGTTGAAGAACTTCTTTCTAAAAACAGGGCATCTTTTGATCCAAAGGTAAGTCCTGATTGCATTACATAAAATGAAAAAAAGACCAAAAAAAGACATTGTCTTATTAGCCAACATAATTTTTAGAATGAACTTAAATTAGGGAAAAAGTGATGAATTGTGCTTGCAGAATTTGTTAGACATAAAGGCTTAGCAGAGATTACTTTGTGCATGCGACCTCTAACCATGAGAATTTGGTTGGTGAGTGAGGGGCTGCGGGATGAGCAATCATTATGGAATCAAGTCCTCAGAGATTTTTGTCACTGATATAAATTAGAACTCAGACCAAGGAGTTGGAACTGCCTTCTTCTGGCCTCCTTATAACAGTAAGAGTCTAATAAATCATGCATTAATTTAACACTCGTTCATTTCAATGAAGCTTTGTAGTTGTAAAGATACCCACTGTGGTTTTTTACACAGATTGATGGCCTAGAATATAATCTCTTAGTGAAAATTTAAAAGATTAGTTCAGGAGAAGAGCTGGCTAATTGGCATATTTAAGTTGGTAACTAGTAAATCCACTGCAGTTGTTTATCCTGCGTTTATCTTTTTTGCATTATACTTAAAGGACTTTCTTGCAACCTGAATTTTTCAGAATGCTAAACGAGCCAGTGCTGCAGCTGCTCCATTAGCAGCTTGGGTGAATGCCAACATCCAGTATTCTCATGTCCTTGAACGAATTCAGCCTTTGGAAAAAGAAAAGGCTGGCTTGGAAGCGTAAGTTAGATGCTATTACAAAATAGGTGCTTTTAATTCCAGTGGTGGTGGATGTAACTAGAGCCTCCAAGGAGGAATCTGATTATGAGGAAAACCTTTACTTAGAGGGTGACAGAGCCCTGGAACAGACTGTCCTGAAAGGTTGTGGAGTTTCCTTCTCTGAAGATACTCAAATTAAATCTGGACACAACCTCGTGCTGCCTGCTCTGGGTAAACCAGCTTTAACAGAGGGGTTGTATTAGATGATCTGCAGAGCTACTTTACAACCCCAGCTGCTCTGTGATTCTATGTGAATTGAAGTTTATTAAAAACAAAAGATAAAAGAAACTGTCTCAAAGGTAACAAAACGTTCATGCTGAGATACAAGTAGTAAGTGTGCAATATTTTCTTTTTTCTGGAAGCTATGCCCTGGATGTTTTTTGTACAATCATGAGTTACCTGTCTCAGCTGAATAGCGTCAGGGAGAAATGAGCATCACAGATATGTTTAAAATATAGTCTCTCAGTGAAACCAATGCTGTTTTATGTGACGTATAGTGCTCTTTTTTCAGTCATGTACCAATCATAATCAGGTTCTCCTTGGATCAGAAAAATCAGACTTAATCTTACTATCCATCTGTGGATGAATGTGAAATCTGTGCTGATTGTTTTCTCAGGCCGTAGATTTCTGTATTGGAAGAATTTGTTTTAATCTTTAAGAATAGGATGTTTTGTTTCCATTTTTAAAGCTATGTGATGAGAAATACTTATAGTTTTTACATGTGAAAAAATATTTTTTAGTATAAAACACAAAGAACTCTGAACTATCTCAATGTAAATTACTTTCCTGTTATAGTTACTTTTTTTTTTCTTCTTTCTTCCTTTGGGTCCATAGTCTTAAAATAAATGTTACCTTTTTTGTAGTAATCTCAAGAAAACTGAAGACAGAAAAAAGAAGTTAGTGGATCTTCTGAAATCTGTTGGTCAAAAAGTATCAGAACTGAAAGATAAGTAAGTTGGGTTTGTTTATTTCAAGATATAGATACAAACATTGATATTTTTCCATTGTGAATAATGTAATTATTTGATCAAATGTAACTTCCAGTTCTGCAAGATATTTACATCCGAATAAGTGACACTTAGACTATCTGTACACTCAGTAAAGATAAATACTGTTAGAATACAGTTCATCTCATTGATCAGATGAAATAAATGCTACTTAAAAGTACCTGTTCTCACTACTGACTGTGTTGGTGGCCTTTATTGTAGCCGTTGTGCATGTCAAAGGTGAGCAGTATGTTTCTAACCTTCTAAATCACAGAGGACTTCAGTGACTCCTTAGAATTTTGGGAACATTCCTATACAAAACTTCTACTGATCACAGCTTGAATAAAGGCAGTTCTTTCTTTTAGGCTGGCCTACTTTTCTGACAGTTAGCTAGTTAGCTACCTCTTTTTTCGTAGCATCTCATCAAGTACATGACTCACAGTGGCATAAAAATAGCTCTGGTAAACTTTTATTCTTTCTTCAAGTTCAGTTTAATCCAAGCTTTTTAATTTGATGTTTTTATTATGTACTTAGTATAAGAGACAGTTTACAACCTGACATATGTACCTATTATTAGATGTCATGATGTCTGGAAAAAAAAAAACCAACCCAGAAAGAGAAAATTCTTGTCATTCAGCTATGCAGTGATTTCTTAGATTAATTATATACTATATATTACCATTAAATATATTACTTTAAACAGGTAAAGCATTAATTGCATTTTACTTTAAACATTAAATGCATTAATTATTTTAAATATTAATCAAACTAATTAGATATTGAACATTACAAAATAATACCTAAACCATGCCCATTTTTTAGGTCATGTTCTTACTTCATATTAGTTTACAAAATAGACTACTGTTTACAGGTTCCAGAGTAGAACAACAGAAGCAGCACAACTTGAAGCAGAACTAAGTAAAGCTCAGAAAACATTGAAAGCTGCAGAGGAACTGATAAATCAACTCGATAGGGAGCACAAAAGATGGAGCACTCAAGTTAGTGAAAATTTTCATAAATACATCTTATAGCTGACAATTTGAAAATAGAGTATTTGCACTGTTTGGAGAATGTGAGTTATTGCCATTCTGCATGTCTCTCAGTGTACATTTATTTGATTTCTCGTTAGAAATTAAAGCTTTTCTTCCTTCTGAAACTTCCTCTTACTTCACCATATGAGTTATATCACCTCTCTACAGAACGTGTAAAAGTGCCCCATTATTTAATACAGAACATACAACATTCTGTGATGGTTTTCACCAACGATAATGTAATTGTTATGATGGCTAAACCTGTCAGCAGTTGGACCTTCCAAGCTGAGATACAATCGAAAAGGACAGATTTTTAGAAACCATGTAACAATCACAGTCTTAAAACATATCTCCTTTATGACATCAGTGCTGGAAATGCAAATGTAGATTTACCCAAAATGTGTTGCTTTTGAAGTTTTCACTTAAATGCTGTAAACTTTTTTGTTTCTAAAGTAGAGAAAGTAAGCATATTTTATTTGCTCAAATGATATGCTGGAGAGAAATTGACAAGTCTTTGGACACACTGGCCCTTCTTCAGTCTGAAACAAAAAGGAAAACCTCAAGATACATACAATCTGGAAATAGTTGTCACCTCCAGAAAGCATTCCCTAGCTCTTGTGGGTATCTTAAAGCAGAAAAAATCTCAGCAGAGATACACGGTCCTGTCTCTCCACTGGTACTGAGAAAATCCTAAACAAGTAGACTAAATGTGTGCATTTTGAAGAACCAAAGTTAAGGTTAGATGAATCCTTCTTGTAGGTTGAACACCATAATGGAAAAAAAATGGAAGATTTTCCTCTGAAAGTAGCTTTCCAGCTATTCCATCTACTCTAGTAAGGATTGGATATATTTGAACCCCAGAGTTTAAATGCTTCTAAAAATGATTCCTCACAGTTTTTCGGTCTCTTGTCATGAGAAAGTTTGGACGATCTGTTAATGGTATTCTGTAGACTAAACTGACAGATAGATTAGTCAGGAAGTATCCCATATGGGGGACAGTGAAAAGGCAGTATTTGTCTCCCTTTAAATTAGGGAGGAAGCAATGAAAACTTGGGAGTTTCTTTGTGTATTAAGCTTTTCTTTTTTAATGTGTGTTTGATTAAAGTAAAAAAAATAAGTGACAATACTTTGAAATCAATTGTAGCAGTCATATATTATTTTGATACACTATTTTTCTTGAAAATTCTGCAACATTTCAAAACAGAGGTGATGTACTGCAAATAAATTATATGAAGATATATGATAAATGTACTTTATGATGTAGCTGTGCAGGAATAATAGCAATAATTGCATGTAGTATTTAGTATCTCTATACATATTGTAAGTCATAGTTACTACCTGACTGTGACTAGGATCATATATTTCTTATTTTTCTTACTCTAATACTATTTACCCAATTGAACTGTTCATCAAATTCATGGATTTTTAGCAGCTACATTCTCAGAAATATCTACTCATGCCCTAACCCAGAGCTAAAAAGAATTTTTCCTATACTTCCACCTGTGTTTTGCTATGGATTAGCTAGGTATAGATACTTGAAATGCAAGCAGAGGCTGTCTCAACTGTATTCCCAATGGTAGGCAAATTTAATTCTGACTTTTTAATAACTGATGGGACATATTAATGTAGTTTTTATGTGCAAAACACTTATACTTTATATACTTTTTTTTTTTAAGGTGGCAGAGATAACAGATGAACTGGCTACGTTGCCTAAAAGAGCTCAGTTAGCAGCTGCATTTATTACTTATCTTTCTGCTGCTCCTGAGGATCAGAGGAAAACCAGCTTGGATGAATGGACCAAATCAGCAGGCCTTGAAAGTAATTTCTTCTGTGTGTTTGTCAGTGTATGCATGTTAGTAATTAAGCTTGATTGAGGAAATGAGAAATGCCAGTGAGTTCTAATGAACAGTGTCAATTGTCTTTGTGTTCCCAAATGAAAAGTGATGACATTTTCTTACTCAATAAATACTTCTGTAGACTATTTCTTAGGCTTATTCTATTAAATTATTAAGATTATAAATACTTATAAATAATTTTATGTTTATAGATCTTGCTTAAAATGAAAAATTTACAAAACTTGATGTGTTCACATTAACTTGTAAATTTGCCAACGCGTTCTGAGTGCATCTGCTTTTTCAGTAATCATTTTTATTTTTGTATTAATAATGCCATTAAATATTTTCATGGCATCAACTAGTTATTAGTAATAGGTTCGTGCAATAAAATAATATATTAAGGGATATCTACAGACCTGCAGTCTGTTAGACACAGTCTTCACTGTGTACAGAGTGGTAAATGCTTTATAATTATGCAGACTATAAATTCTGACACAAACTTATACGCTTTCATTTATCAGAGTTTGATTTACGGCGGTTCCTATGTACAGAAAGTGAGGAATTAGTTTGGAAAAGTGAAGGTTTACCTTCAGATGACCTTTCAATAGAAAATGCTCTTGTCATCTTGCAGGTAAATTTGATTTTTTGTCTTGTCTTGGAAATATTTAAATTTTTACACGTCTCAGTAACATGACATCTTTCTGGAATTTTGAACTATTTTATTTGTGTTATTTATTTACATCACAGAAAACACACAGAGAAATAAATACTTATATGAACTGTTGTAAAAGGAAAAAAAACAGATAAAGAAAATACATGTTTTCATTTTTTATTTTGCAGTTTTCTTCCATATCAGTATTTGGGCTTAAAGTGTGAATAGTTATTAACACCATTAAAATCAGTGTAAGATTATGTCCTATGTGTGTTTACTTTGTCATATAATTTCTAACACTTTTTTCTCGGAAAAAGGAAAAGGCTATACCTTTTTATTTTGCAGATACCTTTCAAAGCCTATATATACATATAGTTAACAGTGGGAAAAGATTCAGTTTTACAATATAGCTTTATATAGATATATAATACATAATACGGTACAGTTATGTGCACGATATTTTAGTAATTTTTTAGATATGCTAGCAAGTAAGTATTTAGTGGCATGAGAAGAATCTGCAGGTATGACAGGTGATTTGCTTACACGATTGATGATTCAAATCAGTTATAACCTTTTCTTCAATTTAAATTTATCTTGCTTTATCATCTTGATAGTAGATCGATAGTAGATCGATACTCTGCTAGTTTGATTAAAAAGCTTTTCAATAAATAGTGTCTTGTATCCTTAAAGCTACTTATATGCTATGATAAAGTCTTGTTTTCATCTTTTTCCTTAGTTGAATAGATTGAGCTCTTAAAAATATCCCCGTATGTAAAGAGCTTTTTCAAGTGCTCTCTCAGCTCAAATAATTTTCTTTGTGTACAGTTTTTTCAGCATAATTATAAAGCTATAATTGGACATGGTATTTTACCAATGTGATCTACAGTACAGTCCTCAAACTTTCGTGCTTACCATCTTTTGATGCCTGAATATTGTCCATATTTCTCTCTCTTTCAGTTTGAGATCTGTGTAGTTTCTCAGAATACTGGAACTCAATCTAGAAAAAGCCCCACAGCTTGGAAATGTTTTTCTATCAGACTGAATCAGAAAATTGTTGAAAGTACCTGTTTGAACCTCCATCAAGTTTGCTGGCATAACTGGGAGGCATGGCTGATAATCAGAGGGCTGGAGCACCTCTGCTATAAAGACAGGCTGACAGAGCTGGGGTTATTTAGGCTGAAGAAAAGAAGGCTCTGGAGACACCTCATTGTGGCCTTTCAGTACTTAGAGAGGACTTCTAAAAAGAGAGAGAGAACAAATCTTTACATGGGCAGATAAAGATAGGACAAGGGGGAATAGTTATAAACTAAAAGAGGAGAGGTTTAGATTAGCTGTTTGATCTGCCTTATTCAGAGAGTAGTGAGGCACTGGAACAGGTTGTCCAGGGAAGTTGTGGATGCTCCAGTCCTGGAAGTGCTCAAGGCCAGATTGGATGGAGCCGTGGACAACCTGTTCTGGTCTGTGGCATGCCCGTGGCGGGGAGATTGGAATTAGATGATATTGAAGGGACTTTCTAACCCAAGCCATTATATGGTTGTGTATTCTGTGGTAGACCAGAGGGTCAAACTGCTGCCCAGAGGTCCTCTACGGGCTGGAGAAATGGGCTGACAAGAATCTTGTGAGGTTCAACAAGGGAGTTGCACAGTCTTGCGCCTGGGGAATAACCCCACCCTGTACCAACACCCAGCTGCAAAGGACATGGGAGTCCTGGTGGGCACTGGGTTGTACATAAGCCAGTAACAGCCCCTTGCCAAGAAGAAGGCCAGTGGTATCCTGCACAGCTTTAAGCAAAGTATTGGCAGCAGGTCAGGGGAGGTGATCCTTCAGCGCTGGTGAGGCTAGAACCTGTATCCAGTTGTGTGATCCTCAGCGCAAGAGAAAGATGGATATATGGGAGAGAGTTCATTGTAGCTTTATGCTAGCAAAATACTTGTATGCATGATTCTTTCTAGAATGCGTTAAGGTCCAAAACCAGAGGTACTGTACCTTTGCCCACTAGAAAAAAAGGGAAAACTAATACCTCTTCTAAGTTTAAAAGCAGTTATGAATAACAAAGACTGTAGATTATACTCATTGAATAAAGGCTACTAGAAGGGGAGGAACTGCCTAACTTCAGCAGGACAAACACTTGAGAACTTTGGATTGGGTGCTCTTTTTTTTTTTTTTTTTTATTAAAGAAGAAATGAAATAAAAGATATAACAGTCCTGTTACTGTTTCTCTAAACAGTTTGATAATGAAAAAGGTTTTTTAAATATTTATACTGTTGGTTTAAGGAATAGGGGACTCCATTCAATTTTATTCTTAAACAAATTAGGTTTTAGTAAATACATATGAATATTCTTTTTCGACCTAGAGTAAAGTCTGCCCGTTTTTGATAGACCCTTCTTTCCGGGCTACTGAATGGTTGAAGACACATTTGAAGGAATCACGTTTGGAAGTGATTAACCAGCAGGTACATTGTTCCCCCTTGGTCTTACAATTCTATTCTGCTTGAACCTTCTCGATTCCAGACTTTAGAGAGCAGTTTTAGTTTAGAGAGCAGAGGGTGTGATAACAATCACGAAAAATGAGGTATTCTATGAAACATATAATTTCTCACTTCTAGGTTATAGTGATTCTTTCATGAAAATTTGTTTACTCAAGGAGGAGATCTGAGTGCTGAAAATTGGAGGGTCAACTTCTGGTATTACTTCTACAAGATTGCCTCTCTGTGTTGCCCTCTCCAAGAATATCATATTTCCTGCTGAGAGGGAGCTAACAAAAGATTTGTAAAGAGAGAGGTTTTTTGTATTCTTGGCAGTTCACTGGATTTCAGGAATATGTGTATTCTTACTCCCTGTGATTTTTGTGTTGTATTATTCTACATTGGGAAGAGTAAATTGGATTTGAGTTTGAGATTAGGGTGCTAAAATTAGTTGTCTACCTGTAACTATTTACATGGGTGGTGAGGTGTGGCTCAGTTATGCATACATAGGCAAGCATCTAATTCTGTTCAGAAGGCCCTTATTGAACCCCACCACCTGGCTTCAAGTTAACCACTTCAAAAGAATGTAGGTCTTGCGCAGAACCCTGCTGGCTCTGTGTAGACCTCATAGATAACTCTCTGATGGTAGGAGATAACATGTCTTTGGGTAATTGATTGTTTCTCCTGCTAGCTGATTAGCCTGATTACCTTCTAGGCTCTGTTGTCTGGGATCTCCATTGACTAATGGAATTTTAAACACCATGTGAATATTTAAACACCTACAGCAAAAGACTGCATTTAGACCTCTTAATACGAATGTGAATCCTGTCCTTAGGTCTTGATTCAGTTTTGAGATATAGCTACATAGTGACATTTGAGATGCATTAACTGGCCAGGACTTCCAGGTGCACCTGACAGAACTGGTGGTACACCTGCTCTCTTCTGATAAAGCACCTGAAGATCTAGGCATATTATATAGGTTTTGTGTATGTCCGTATCTTAGTAGATCAAATTCATTTAAACTAAACACTTGTGGCTAAACCCTGGAAATATCATATGATGCCTGTAATAGAACTTTTCAGCTATACTACTGATTTTTAGGTTTGGACTACTTGGTATAATGCCTTCCTACTCATTCTGAAATGTTTATGTTTTTCAAAAAGCATGAATCAAAGGAATTTATGTTTATTTGCCCAGGATACCAACTTCCTAACTGCTCTTGAGCTGGCAGTGAGATTTGGGAAAACACTTATTATACAGGAAATGGATGGAGTGGAGCCTGTACTTTACCCATTGCTAAGAAAAGATCTTGTTGCTCAAGGTAAATGACCAACATTTTTACAAATGCTTGCTCAAAGCTTTTGTAGTTTAGATCTATATGTATGTAAAACTTGATTTTTCTGAAAACATGAATACTGTGTAATTTTTTTGCTCTTCAGTATGAATCTGTTACTAACATTTTGGTGCATAAAATATGTTGGAAATATGTTGTTGTTTAGTAAGTGGAAAAATACTGAAATGTATTTGAAGAGTAGAGATTAAAAGAATTTTTTTAAAGAATAAAGTCTTTTTATCAACCCTACAGAATTTAAATTTCAAGGTAATTTCTAGGGATAATTTCAAACACTTAGTTTTACTTGGGCCTTAAATAGACCAGAAGGTACACAACTGGTTGAGAAGTTAGAAATTGCAGTTTTAAAATTTTGGTGTTGCTGTTTCTCTTTCAATTATCTGAAACTAAGGAGGGCACAGAGGTCTGTCCCTAATGTGCCTTTCGAATGGGGAAGGCCATAGACATGAGCAAAATGGTGAAAGGTGTCCCTTAACTGATGCAATGGTAGGGGAAAAACACAACATTTATGTTTTGCAGTAGCTCTCCTTTGGACAGATAATGTACTCTATATACTGTCTACATAACTGTTTTGGATTTAGTTGCTTTAATAAAAGTGGATATGAAAAATCATGTTGAAAGTTTAGCAAAAAAACCCAGTAATTATATGAGTATCTCAGCCTGAATTATGTTGAATTATGTTGCTTATTTTGAAATTATATCACAATAACTAGGTGGATTAAAAATGCAGCAATATGTGTTTTAAATACTTTCTAAATTACTGTAATTAAAATAGATTTATGTTATCCTTTGTAATTGTATTTCTGCCTCAAGTTGTAATTCCTCAGCATGTGCCACAGCCGATGCATGTAATACCGTATGAACTTTGAGTGCTGAAAATAGCTCAAGACTTTTTTGCTGTTATTTCATCAGTCACTGAGATCTAATAATGCATGAGGTAGCAGTAGTTCTTTAATATAAGTGCATACTAAAAATAAATGCAGATGTCGTAGATTCTTTTATACATTTACTTCCAATAGAAAGATCTGTTTAGTGAAAAGAAACTATTACTTTGTCATTCTTCCATTACAGATGTACTTGCTGTTTATTCCCAGTAAAAGAGCACCACCAAAGTGGTGACTTCAGAGACCTGCGGGGATTTTGGTAGAACATCATTACAAAATGTTTTTTTTTCCCACCAGTTTGTCTGCTGAATTTTGGAAAGCAGAGATACAGTGTTGCAGGCATCTTAATTGATTTGACTGAGTCAAATTGAGAGATGAGTATGTCTGCAGAACTGTGGAGAAAGCAGATTAAATTCAAATATACTAGTTTATCAGGGAAATTACTTATAACGCTCAGACATCCTCTTTTGCTTGGTAATGAGCAATGGCAATGATAGGTCTGTGCAGATCCAAACTAGAGATCTGTTATTTGAAAAGGAGAATGGGTCACTATTGGAGTATTTTCTGTCATTTTACAAGCAAGTAACACACTCCTTCTCGCTGTCAAAATGTGGGGGTGGAGGCCTGTCTGCATTATTTTGCTTGTGATGACTTTACATCTCTTCATTAGTTGGAATGAAACATTAAGGCAAACGTGAATATGTATACTGCAATAAATTCATCTTTGTACAGCTTCCATTTTCTGTTTGACATTTTTACAACACAGTCCTAAAATTTATTCTGATCCTTGGCACAGAAGCAAAATTGGTATGTGATTTTCATCTCTACCAGTGTTTTAGCAAGTGATTTATATTTCTGCTGTGCACTCAGTGCTAAAAATAGAGAAGAACCTAGCTATGCCATCTTGGAAATTTTTCTGAAATGGGAATTTTCACTTGTTAGCTTTTCATCTTATAATTCTGTTCTTATTTATTTTTCAGTATCAGGATGCAAAATCTTACTCTAATCATGTGATTGTTTGAGTCTATTCCTTTCTAACCCTTCTAGAATGGAAACCTGTGGTGAAAGGGGTATGGTATGGGGCCATACATATCGTTTTGTTCTGTGACAGACATATTGTGAAATATTAGGAGTATAAACAGATTGAAGACATTACATCAGTTTTTTAATAATCTAATGTCTATGTATTTCAACATCTTTAGTTTCATAGACTTGCTCTATCATAGAAAGTAACATTCTAATAGAATTATGATTATACAGCAACATCAACGTTCTACAAACAAATGCAACAGATCCAGAGATGAAATCTAGTAGTTTTGGATCACATTCAGAAAATGTTGAACCATTTTACTTAGCAAATATATAATTATAGGTAGCATGTTTTGGTAGGGTGGTATACAGATGTGGAAATGCGAGTGAATATATATAAATTATGACAGGCTTCTTGCACATAAGGGGGATTCTCCAGTGCATCTCTGTGGTGTTTTGTCTTCTATTCATGGCTAGACGATTTCAAGGATTCATTAGTATTACTTTTATTTCAAGTGCGTTTTAGCTGTTAAGTCTTTGTGTGATGGGTAAGGATAATTAAACCACTCAGGTGTATTAAATATTCTCACTATGTACCTTTCCTACACTAGTGCTATGTTACTGCTTTTTTTTTCTAACAATGCAAAGGATATGTTCTTTGAATTTTTTGAATTTCTATTTCTTTCAAAAAAATGCGTAAATTCAATTTGTGAAATGTATTTACATCTGTTGGTCATAAAGTATTACACAAATGCCATTATTTTCAGATAGTCGATCTGATTGGAACATTCTAAAACTATAACCTCTCTTTGTTTTTTACAGGACCCCGTTATGCTGTACAAATAGGTGAAAAAATGATAGATTATAATGAAGAGTTCCGTCTTTTTCTATCAACAAGGAACCCAAATCCCTTCATTCCACCTGATGCTTCTTCTATTGTTACAGAAGTAAACTTTACCACAACAGCAAGTGGCCTAAGAGGACAGGTAGGCATTTAGAATAAAAACAGTGTATGTACAGTGCGCATGCAGCTGCATCCAGTGTCTGGAAGAAGCCCTATGGTGCAGTTTGTCTTAGTGGATGGTTATGGAGGTATTTTCTAGCTCACAAATATAAATAGTAAAAATCAAAGCCAAAACTAAATTTAAATTTTAAAGTCTTATTTTTATGCACTGTGGAACCAAGTAGTGAGACCAACAGAGAAAATTAAAACAGTCTCATTGGCTTCTCTTGCAAAAAGTTAATTGCTAAGCTTCTGCTTACTGCTTTCTGTTCAAGGTACAGTTATGGTACCATGGAAACATTTCTGTTACAGCTCTCTAGTGTCCTACTTAGAGAGTAGTGCTTGTATCATCAAGTTTTTTTGTGTGCAGAAAACATGTAAAGAAACCAAAATACTGTATATTTTACTTCCTCCAAAAGGCTAGTAGCTTTTGAGGTTTTCTCTGAAAAGTTTAGGAAGCAAAACATGATGTACAAATGGAGAAGAAAAAAAAAAAAGGATAATTAAATTAAGGGAAAAAAAAGCCCTTCTTTATTTGAAACAAGTTTTTCCACACTAATGAACCTTAGAATGGGATGTTGGTAAGTAAGATATGATTCAAAATGTGATGCACAGATATCCATATCGATTTCCTCCTTCCACTTGAGGTAGGGAATTGACATCATACAATGTAACCATGAAAATTGACCTCCTCTTTAACTGGAAATACAGGAGGAAAAAAAGAGTGCTTAGTTTTCTGTCTTAGCAGGAGGGAGGTTTAATTGGTAGGCATGTTGGAAAGAAATTTGCTGCCGTTCTTTCCAGTTTGTGCTTTCCTACACCACGTACTTCTTTTTATATCTGGTAACAGTACAAGCAGAAATGAATACTGCCAGTCATTTTGACACACATGTAATTTACACTGAGGTGCAAAGGTTTGGGTCTAAGCATAAAATGTTGTGAATGAGTGTCCTCAATATAGTGATCCAGAGCCTCTTGAGATGTCGATTATAACTAATGAATATGTATTTTTAAATATTAGAGTGTTTTTTATCCTACTGAGTAATTGCCTTTGTTTTTAGCTTTTGGCTTTAACAATTCAGCATGAAAAGCCTGATTTGGAAGAGCAGAAGACAAAACTGTTACAACAGGAAGAAGATAAGAAGATACAATTAGCTAAACTTGAGGATTCTCTTTTGGAGGTAAAATAAATTTACCTCTTTTGTATCTGTAAGGCCAATAAGATAATGTTCATGTTGATATGTGTTGAATGAAGATGGTGAAAGTGTTGGAATAATGAGCCTTCAGGATTTTTGATTACAGAAAATAAAAGCTTTATTTGCCTGGGCCTGTTGGGAGAGTAGAGTAGATAAAATATGTACATCTGTAATGAAACTTCAGTATTTCAATACATTAAGTATTTTCAAAGTTAAATTTATGAACTGATTGGCTAGATACAGGATGATTTAGATTGATTAGAAATTTAATTAATTTTATTGCATTAAAAAGTAGAAAACTTTATTAAAAATTATACTGTTTCAAATTGAGTTTTTAAAAAAGCCACATTGTTAAGCTTTTGATACTTTCTCAAGCTGAGAAATGATCCTGTGTAGTGAAAGGAAAAAAAATTTGCCAGTACAAAATGGAAATGAAAAGCATTTAAAATTTTAAAGTCCACAATTGTTTCTTATTATCAATGAAGTGTAATATTCTTTACAGTTAACATTTTCCTGTCTTGCATTTAAAATGAATATTCTCAATTTTCAGTTCATATTTTTATTTTACTAGAAGTACTTATGCTCAGAAACAGTTGTTCGCCTCCATAAAAAAACGTAGCTTCCAAGGAAGGACTGTTTTCTTTTTTTTTGTTTGTATCTTGTCATGGATTTCACATAAACTGTACTTCATGCTTGTAGGAATGGATGCTCAAATCCTTTTTCCTTCTTAAAGGTCACAGATGCAGGGAGATTGACCTGGTGCCTCAAACCCCTCAGTCAGTAGCTAAGTCACATAACTTTGCAGTATTGAGTTCAATGGACCATCATAAGATAATAGTTTTTACAGATTAGGCTGGCCATTTATTAGACTGACCTACAAGAGAGGGATGAAGGGACTTATTACAAGGACCTGTAGTGATAGGACAAGGGAGAATGGCTTCAAAATGAAAGAGGGTAGGTTTAGATTAGGTATTAGGAAGAAATTCTTGCCTGTGAGGATGTTGAGACATTGGAACACATTGCTCCAGGAATTTGTGTGCCTGATCCCTGTTCAGGTATTCAAGGTTGGATGGGGCTTTGAGCAGCCTGGTGTAGTGGAAGGCGCTGCTGCTCATAGCAGGGTGGTTTTAAGGTCCGTTCCAACCCATATTTTATGATTCTCTTCTATGATTGATAGCTCAGTTTTGTAATTCTGCACATAATTATTATTATGTATAATACCTAATCTGAATGTATTTGAATTTCCGCATTTACTGTCCCTATTAAACTCCCCATTAATTCTCAAACACTAAACTCAACCCTTTTTTAAAACTGTGATGAGGCAGATACCTCTTACCATGAATCTTGCTCTCTAAAAAAATCCATATCCAGATTTGATAATTTTTAACATCTTAGTGTGTACCAGAAACTGAGGATTCAGAGATACCACTGTTTTGCCTTTTGGAGCAGACTTTTTGTGTGATCTTGGAACTCCAAAATTTCTTACATTTGTTCAATCTGAATTATGAAGAGCAAAACTTAAAATAGCTGATACCTAAGATATCTGCAACAAAAAGTGGCCAAGTACTAACACCAAGGTTGTTTTCAATTTTGGTATTCTAGTTAGTACTGGAATCAGAATACTCTTTGACCCCCCAAGAAAGAAACCTAAAGGACAGCGGAAACTGTCAGGTGCTACATGGACTTTGTCAACAAAGAAGTCAGTAATTGAGATGGTCTAGCTAAATTCAAGTTAATCTTAAAGTAACATTACCATTCCATCTAAGTACTGTTCTGGTTTTCTTCTGAAAGCCTTTGAGTAAAGCACAAAGATGCTGTGGGGATCTCGTAGCTCACAGTGATTCCTCCTATCAAAAGGGGATTCTTTGAATGGTGTCCTATAGGTGGTTGTTCGGAACTCACTTGGCTGACAAGAAGCCAATTTTCTGTTGCGCTCTGACTAAAAAAAATGTATTGAGGTATATTTACTGAAGGCTCATAGAAACCCTTCAATACTAGTGTATCATTCAAGCCTTTCCCACTTTTAGTGTTGCCTAAAATGTGGACAAAAACTTTTGAGGCAATTTAATTGAGGTAAAGCAGAGAGGAGTTCTTTACTGGAAAGCTTTTCAAGTTCCTAAAGTATAATGACGTGTGCGCAGCATAGAGGTGATTCCTATTTTTATAACACTACTTAATTATCATAACTAAAGATTACATCCAACCCAGAGACCATCCACCCTCGTACCACCTTGGTGCCACCCTTAGAACCTCCCTCGGGTCTGCCCCTCTGCACACCTTCCTAGAATTGAGTTGGGGGTCTCAGGACCCCTTACTTCTTCACCGTTGTCTTCTTCACGTCACATTCTCCTGGTTGGAGGTTTTCTTTCCAAACTTCATGGGTCTTCTATCTTGTTTTGACTACAGTGTGTATTGTTATTCTAGTCCTGGTCCATGAGTCCTAAATAAAATGTTCTAGTCACTATCTTACCCTTAGCTCAGACCTTCAGAAATGCAGTACAGAGGTAGAAACTGCTGGTTGCTACTTCAAATATGAGAAGGTATATAGCTACATAAAATATACAAAAATACAAAATATAGATACATATATGCAAATATATATGTATACACAAACACAGAAAGTCTTAAGGCATCATTAGAATTGAAATTAATTACACAGGAGAACACAGGGAAAATGTAAGGCAATCTCAAGGATTTTGGTAGTTAAATAGAAGAAAAAAATACCCTGATTTGTGTTGACCATGGGGATTTTAGTGCCTAAGACCCTGATTGTAGAAATCATTCTCAAAAGCTTGCTGATGACTTACGTTTCAGAACCTGGTAGTCTGGGTTTTTGGAATATGTTCTTGAGTTTTATTTCCCATGCTGCTTAAAAACATCTCAGTTTTTGGAGTAGCCATCTGTTTTCTAGTACTCGAGATGCATTGAATAATTCAGAAATATTTACAGGCCAGAAAGATGGGCAGCTTCCGAAATGGTTACTTTACAGGACTGTTTTTTTTTTTCTTTTAATGTAATACAAATTACTTTTTTTCCCAGACACTTGCCACATCACAAGGCAATATACTAGAAAATAAGGATCTGATAGAATCTTTGAATCAAACCAAAGCAAGTAGTGCACTCATCCAAGAATCACTGGCTGAATCTCACAGACTTCAGACTTCCCTTGATAAGGTAGAAAAATATTTTAACCTTTTACTACTCGTTTTTTTCTTGCTAAAAATAGTCTTCTGTATGGAGAAGATACAAACATTCCACAAAAGTATAATATGAGTAACATATTTAATTTTTTTGAGTAAATGACATTTGGGATGAGCAAGTACAGATGGTATTTTCAGTAATTAAATTGCTTTGTTTTATGCATGCTGAATAGTTACACGATTTAAAATCTGCCAGTTTGAATTAAAGGAATTTTGCTATGTAATGGGTTTTGACTTTATTTTTCCATCCACTATTGCAAACTTTATAGATTATATGGATGGTTTTGCTTAATATATCCCTTGCTATTGGAAAAGTTCACATCATTGGTGATGCTAGTCATCTGGCATCCTCTTTTTGTAACAGATTACTGAGTTTTCTTATGTGTTCTTACTTATTTGGTTTAAAATTTTCCTTTGAATTCTGCAACATGTTCTGTGGTGGGAAGGGATCTCAGTGCCCTAGGGATTAATTTCCAACATGTTCCTAATTAAAAAGGGTTTTTTGCTAAAAATGTTTTCTTCCAATTTTTAAATCTAAAAAGTGTTGAAGTCTTGAGTGCTGGTCCCTCTATTTGAAGAATTGGAAAAGATTCTGTTTTCTAAAGCGGTGGGATACATCAGGATGTTTTTTTGGTGGGATGAATAACAGTTTATGCAATAAGCGGTAGGTGGCAGTAATGCACCGGGTTTTTATGTGTGTGTATTTATTTTCTCCACAGGAGAGGGATGCCTATCTCCCTTTGGCTGAGAGTGCCAGCAAGATGTACTTCATTATCTCTGACTTGTCCAAAATTAATAATATGTACCGCTTTAGTTTGGCAGCTTTCCTGCGGCTTTTCCAAAGGGCTCTGCAAAGCGAGCAGGTATTTTCTCTTCTCCTGAAGCTACTAATGCTGCAGAAGAAACAATCTGCTTTGATCCTTAGAATTTATTAGTTTCTCAGGACATTTTTTAAAAAAAGGTTTATAGTAATTGTTGGTAGAATGTATAATAAGTAGTGATGCTGAGCTGTTATGCTTTAGATATTCAGAATGCGTGCACGTGGAATTTTAAATTATTTTATGTTACATATAAATTATTGTTGTGCCTGCCATGTGAAAACAAAGTAACTCTTACTTGCGATTTCAGGCTTGCTCTTTGTCTAAGATGAATTTGGAAAATAAAGGTTGATTATAACTACTGAAGGCTCTGTTTAAATAAATTAATGATCTAATCTGCTAATAGTGCTAATTTTATCAACAAGGGTTACAATAAGAAAAGACCTATATTTCTACATGGTTCAGTTACCTGATGGAAGATCGAAACTTTATCTACTTTTATACAGTTTGTAAGCATACCTGCGGCCTGTCTTGTTAACAATATAATTTTTCTTTTTCTTTATTCTAATGGCCAGTATATCTTTATTGAAACACAGAAGGGATTTATTTGTTGTCACCAAACTCTTTAGATCTCAATATCCACATTGAGTTATGATGCATTTTCTTTTTACTCAGCTCCTCCAAAATTCATTGTATGTCGCTTTGTTTTCACTCTAGTCTGGCATTCGCTGACCTTTCATCATATCTCATTTGGATTCCCCTTTATTCTGACATCCATGATTACAACTTTCCTTCAGCTTCAGTCATTACCAGGGACACAGTTCAATTATGCAGACTTGCCCTCTTTAAAATTTGTACTGCTTCTTTTCTACAAATGAGGTTTTAAACCTCTTGTCCCTATTTTCACATTGCTTTGTGATTTCTTTTCTTTCTGCCTGTTATGTTACCTGTTTAAAGCTCAGCTTCTAGTTTCGCCTTCATTTCCTTGTATCTTTATTCCTTCTCCTCTATCCAATTCGTCATTTTTGCCAAGCAGTCATTTAGATGTAGGAAAGGTATTACTCAAATCAATTGCCCAATTGCCCTCCTTAAAAGCATCTTTTCAAATTCCGTCATGGTAGACAGGAACTCATGCTACCTGTTACACATCCCATGCTTCCCAGCTCCTGTCTTTCTTCCAATTTTTTCCTGTTAGAATTAGTCTTTCAGTCTATGACCTTTGAAGGACAGGGTACACTTACTATTTTCTACAAAGTTCATTTGATTGTGGTTAAATTTGGCTAGAAGTTTAGTAACTACACTTAACATCAACATACCTGTTCAGTAGTGTTAAATATAGTAATTGAATACATAATTAATTTCTTACCTAATGAAAACTATGTGATTTCAAGGATATTAATGTTCTCTCCTATACAAAATTGTATAATATTCATAACAAAAATATTCAAGCTCAAAATATTAGTTTTTTAATACATCAGCATGAACTTTCATTTAATCATTTAATCAGCTGAATTTACTAATATGTTTTTAGAACTAGTGTTGTGTAGAGTTTAGATTGTTTGTGTAATTCTGCTGAAATTTACAAAGTGTATAAAAAGCTTTTCACTTCCACATGAATGTTTGAAATCCAAAATTTCTTTTTTAGGATTCAGGTAATACTGAGGAAAGAATCAAGCTGCTTATTGGCTCCTTGAAACATACAGTGTATGAATATGTTTGTCGTTGTTTGTTTAAGGTAAGATTGTATTTTTTTCCTGACTTTTAGACAGTGGATGGGATTTGAAAGTATTCTTTCAGCAGCCAACACTTGATCTTCTTCAAATAAGCAGTATTGTGTAATAGATGCAAAAAATTACATTATCAATATTTAACTTGGAAAATGAGGAGGACTAAAAATTAGGATATGACAAAATCAGTATTTCTTATGGACATTTTTGCGCAGAGCTCCTTCTCTCTTCCTCATTTTGGCTTCATAGCCAGTCCTGGGCTCCTGTTTCTTGCATTTCTAAGTATGAGTGTTGGACCTGCCTGTAATGATAAGGTTTTGTGCGATTTGTGAATTTTGCTGGGCATATAAATATATAAATTTTTACTGCTTTTATTTCAGGCTGATCAACTAATGTTTGCTCTACATTTTGTACGAGGAATGCACCCTGAACTTTTTCAAGAGAATGTAAGTGTTAGAGGAGAAAATCCCCAAGTATTTTGCTTAATATGAGATTTTTGTCAGTAACTGTAGGACTTACTTGTAGTGCCTATAGTGTAGTTGAATTAATCCTATAAAGTCTGCCTGCAGTGAAACAATATGCATAATTGACTTGTACAATTGCTGAACTGTGGCTGATTATCCTGAGTCAAGACACATTTAAGTATCTAAAGTACCTTCATGGAATGGAGAGACAAAACTATGGTTGTCTTTACTAGAAGCTGCAGAACAGAAAGAATATCAAATGGTAGTAGAATGTCGGTTAACTAGAGGAGAGTCCATTACAGGGTAAAAGGTGAAGGAAGTAACAGAACTTAATTATATGAAGCATGTGAGCTTAAGGTACGAGGTTTAAGAGTGGTTGGTTGAAACCTCTCAGTGTTCTGAATGCAGTGTAGTTTTATTGCAGACATATGGATTGACAAAGTAAAATCCCACTCTTTTAGCAATGATGTGGCCTAACAGAAGTAACTTAAATTAGTCTTGCTGTTAGAAGAATACCCTGGCCACTCTTCCTTTCTTCTTTATTATTTCTTTTGCACTTCTGAAAACATCTGCTTTATTTTTCTTGAGTTTCTAAAGTCATGCAGGCAGCAAGTTGCAAATAGTTTTCTGACTAAATTAAAGCCTGGCTTCTTAAGTGTTTGCGAGTACAGCCTTATGTATTGGTTTATATTGTTTAGTGTGCGTTTCCATCACCTATTAGAGCTCCTAGACAGCCTCATCTAGGTTATATATAATGCACATTTCTGCACTATCTGAGTACTCAAGAACGAAACCAGGCAAATAAAATCAATATTTTTCTTACTTCTCTGAAAGGTAGAAGTTATTTTAATTAAATTGTTAAGAGAAGAGTGCTTGTGCAAAGTATTTATTCAGGGAAATGAAGCTGAAGTGGTTATTCTTTTAAAGTTATTTCTTTTAAAGCTTTTAATGTGATGAACTAGAATTTGCTTGTTATGCTGCTGGAAATTTTAATATTCTAAGTCCATGTCCCAAAAGAGTTCAACCTTCTGCACTTATGAATTTTTTGCATAGTGATGAGAAATTTATAGTACAACTGAAACAATATGTTATAGAATGCCTTGGTTCTTGGTAGAGGCATTCTCTTTCTGATTCAATATGTATAGATTTTTCTGAGGCAGTTTGTATGTCTCTACAGATCATACTTTTACTTTTTTTCATAAAAATATGACACAATTTTTGGTTTTAAAATGAAAAAGTACTTCATGTATTTTTCTGTGCACAAGCATTTTCTTTGTAACTGGGAGATGAGCACCAGTTTGTAACTGAAAGAGAGAGTGGTTTAAAGACTCAGCTAGACAGATGGGTGCAAAAAACTACACTGTCGTTTGTATCAGTAGCACTACTACTTTAAATTGACTTTTTAATTTTTAATGTTACTGTTGTCTTTAATAAAAAAAAAAATCTTTATCACAGAGTTATAGATACTGGTTATGCAAATTTTCAATACTGATGAAAATTTTTATTGTATTGCTAGCCGCTTCATAGAGCATTTTAAAACTTGCAGAATTTTTAAAGAATTAATGTATCTTAAAATGATTAAAAGCTGTCTTCTTGGATTCATATACCAAGTCTAAAAGATTGAATTGCTCATAAATTTAACTTATGTTTCCACTTTTTAGTGCAGCCGAAGTATTCGTAATGCCATTCTATTTTATTAAATATTCTCCCTGTTCTAAAATCTGCATCTTCTGGATACTGTAACACGAAACACTGTTGAATCATGGATTCTGTAGTTACCTGTTCTGTGTGGGTTGCTGGTGCTCTGTCTATGTGTGTCCTTGCCAGCCACATTTGTTACTTCTCTGTTCTATAGTTAAGCAGTCTGGATGGGAGCTATGGGTGCTTAGAAAGTGAGCACTTCCCCTCTGCTTCTTTTCCTTCTAAAACATTGCAGTCACTTAGCTGGGATTCTGCAAAAGAAATTACATACTGGTAGTATCACCTAGCATTTTAAAAATATGTTAGAAATCTTACAGAATCTATCATCCTTCTCTGTCTAGATGCTACTATGCGTTAATCTTTATTCTTAAAGATACCTTGTGACTTATCTGAGTTATCATTTATTCCCCTTAGGAATGGGAGACTTTTACAGGTGTCATCATTGGAGATACCATTAGAAAATCAGTAAGCTACATTTATTTGCATATTTTGAAATAAGGAACATTTACTTTAATCCTGAAAAGTTAAAATTGTACTTTTACTATATTGTTTAAATAATTGTATTCATACATTAAAGAAACAAGTATCTTCTCACATAGTAATATAAAAATATAAAATTAAAAAAACCTTCTTGATCATGGCAACTAATTTTCTAATTTGTATATCTTTTTGCTTTTTTTGCATTTCTTTTTCTTTCTCTGTTGCCAGGATTCAGTACTCTTCTGTAAATAAAATAAGTGTTTCTGAATCCCTCTTTCTCCCAGTCATATATGAGTTGTACTTTTTGTATGGATTAATGGAATTGTCCACACACTTTGCTAACTTTGACTTGCTTTTTTCCAGAGTCTCAAGAGTTGTACATCTGCAGATGTATTTATATGTTTTCCTAGGTGACTGAGCAAGCTTAAGAAGCTTTCTTTTCATGCCTGACCAAACATTCTGTAGTTTACTAAGTGTTTCTCAATTCTATTGAGTCTGTATACTTTTAACAAAACATTCCAGTAGAAAAGGGTAGAGTAAAAAGCTGAGCTTTCCATAATCTTACCCATTACAGCCCTTCTTTGAACCAAATATTTTGGCAAAGGATTTGAAAAGTGTTTTTAGGAAACATGAGCACAGTCAGGAATCATGAGCTCAGAATTTGCTTCCTGTTTTGCATTTCAATGTGATTGCAGAAGTCCCCCTTCATCCTTGTAATTCAATTAAATGTCAGTGAACTGGGTGATTGTCAACTATTTTCTTGCAGAGGCCGTTTTCAAACTATGTGAGATCTGATTGTATAATGGAATTTAATACCAGACTTACCTATACCCACCTAACACACAACCCATAGATTTTGCAAAGAGTATGAATATGCATTCTTAATCCCAATTCTAAGTGGAATGCGTATTGCAGACCCATCTCCAGTTTATTTTTACAATTGCTTCTGAGTTTTCTAGTTTTGTTCTTTCTCAGAATTCATGACTCATGGCTGAGATATCCTTTCACAAGAAATCTTCTTTTTTCTGCTGAATATTTAAGATTACTCTTGAAGTTGTTCAGTAGTTGAGATATTGAAATATATTTCCATGCAGAGACTGTCAGACTGGCTAATGAGTACTGTAAGGTTTTTTTAATAAAAAATTCTAATGAATACAGAGATGCCACTGGAGCTTAAGCTGTGTTGTTCATCATTAGAATTTCTCCATCCCAACCAGCTAAAGAGCAGAAAAATACAGCTGTGGCCAGTACTTTACCAGTACAGAGATGTTTAGAAGGGGTGTTTTGCCTAGAGAATTACTGCAAAAGTGCCCTTTGTGTGAAGAACCATCTTCTTCATGACTGCAAATATATGCAATGGAGTTGTTTTTTAAATCAGTTGCTCAGAGTGTATATGCAGATAGACAATCATTTGTGTTACTTGTTTTTAATGAAAAAACTTATAATTGAATGTGTCATAAGGATACTCTAAATTATAAAAGTATTTTCAGGCTCAGGTGTGAACAGTATGTTTCATATTTAAATCTTTGGCAGTTTTTGTTTTGTTATGCCATTTATGAACTTTGCAAAAGACCACAGATTGCTGTTCTGAATGCTATTTTTATTGAGTTTCAAAATCTTACTACTAAATATAGTGTTTCCCAAAAATTTGTGTAACTTACATGTGTAACATAACTTGCTTCCATAAGGATTCACAAAGAAGTGTTCGTGACCAGATTCCCTCTTGGATAGAACAGGACCGAGCCTGGGCAGTAGTGTCTTTGAAGGTATACATCATGTGATGGATTGAATTTAAATTTAAAGGACTTTGTTTTTGACAAATAACTATTTGGACTTAAATACTCAAGTATATATTTGTTGGATAGAAATATTTTACTATTTTAAGCTGTTCATTCTATCTTTCAGAATCCATGGCTCAATATATACCCACTTGAAAAAAAGTATTTTAATCTCATTTTTCTGAGCCTTTTTCTTGTACATTTCTTACCCATCTAACAATGAATTTCAGTGCATGTGAGCGAACCTGTCATCCTACTGAGATTAGAAAATGCTGTAAGTCTATCCAGGGTACTACAATTTCTGTAGAAATAAAAACTTAAATAAGGAAAAATTGCAAAGAATATTTGAATTACAGGCTTCACTTTTGTAATGACATTCACAAAACCACTTAGTTTTTTTATTTAAAAGCCATAAACTGTTAATTGAGAAACTAGTTTTCTCCTCGTCATGTTTCCCTGTGCATCTTTGCAGGTGCTTCAGAGTTTGTGATTGCTCACAGTGAGTAATATCACACTAAAACAAAAGCACTTTCTTGCATTGGTTCCTGCTACCACAGTCAATGTTGAAGTCCTCTGGTCATGAAGGGAACTGAAGGCAAATACGAGTGCTTGAAATTCTGTCTTAGGATCTTCTGCATGTAGCTCAGCAGCAAGAAGGAAAACCTTGACTGGTCTTTGGCAAGGACTTTTGTTGCTAAACCCAGAGTTCATTAATTTCTCTTTGACCAGGGATTAGAAACAATTAGAAACAAATTAGAAACAATGGTGTGGCAAGCCTGATAGTTAGGGGTTTAAACAAACAGAATGTGAGTAACTGAATGCGTCAGTAGCAGGTACTGTTAGAAAAAGAACTTGATCGTGATTAAAGTAAAGGACTTAGAGGTAGAGCCCAAAATTTAAAACCGAAGAACCTTAAAAGTTTAAAACCAAAAATATAGTGCAAATACAGACTTAGCATTTCCAGGGAATATGTAAAGAAATAGTTAATTTTAAAATGTACTTTTTCATTTCTTCTTTAGTGCCAAGGATGAAATCGTATTTTGTTATATGCACAAGTAGTCATCATATTGGTATTTGGAAATCAGTTAAAATATTCAATGTCCAAAAGGCTATTCTTCATTATAGTTAAATATACATTATTTGTTTTGTAGATTTCTCTTCCAGGTCTCTATCAGTTACTTTGCTTTGAAGATGAAAGTCTGTGGCACACTTTTTCTCAGAGCTCTGTATGTGAGCAAGACTTTCCATCTATTGTTGCAAAAAGAATTTCCTTATTTCAGCAGGTAATCTTTTCATTTATTATATTAATTATGAGGTCAGCATTAAAAGTAAATTTTACATCCAGGCCTGGTTGAATTATAAACAGTGACAGTATCCACAGTGTCTTACAGTTTAACTAGTTTTTTTAGTCTAAGGATTATGTTTTGTTTTTTTTTTTTTTACTACAATGCATATTTAGTTCTCTGATATCTGAGTCTCTTTTGTGTTGGTGTATTGGCTGCAACTGAGTATACCCTGAAAGGTGAAAAGCTCTTTAGTAATATTCACAGAATTAATTTCATGAATAGGTGTTAAAATTCTTGCATGGTTACTTTGTTACTGGTGGCTGTGTCAGCGTGTTGAGTATCTTTTATTTAGTTCATCATTAAATGTACAAACTCACATATCTGACTGAAAACCACGAAATACAGTAGCAGCCTCTGCTTTTTTAGAGTAGTAGTCACAAAATATGACTCTTCTTGAAATCCTGATGATAAAGAACTTACCGGGAATATTGGAAGGGAAAGTTCCTTCCTCCACCCAGGGCCCTTCTCCACTGGAAGAGAAAAATATAATCCCTTCTGTGTTTATGGAAGAAGGGGTGTTGTTACTTGCTTTCAAATGGTCCTGTGATTTTTCATTTGAAGTCACTTCACATAAAAGAGATAAGGCCGTTCCAAGGAAAGGATAGGGTAGTTTCATGTAGTTTCATGTTGGTTGATTCTTAGCAGCTCTCTCTTTGGAATTTTTGGTGAGGAGGAAAATTTTAAAATAGCTTGGAATTTAAGAACAAACCATTTTGGAAAGGAATTTGTCTGAGTTATTTTGATTCCATGAATTGCAGAAGAACACTTCTCATGTGTGCAATGTGTTGTCAGAAAAATTCTACATTTATAGGAAAACAAATCTGGAATGATCAGCATGTCTAGTTCTTTGTACAGAAAGTATTAAGAATGTTTCTGTTGATGAAATATACTGAAACTAGTTGGTTAGAATGATACGCCACTCATGAATTTGTGTGCACTAAAATCAGAAACGTTAGTGTTCCGGTTAGGACATTATTGTCTGTATGCATGCATAGAATTTAGATTGCTAGTGAGTTTGCTTTCTGTTATTCTTGCTACCCACATAGCTACCTTTTTACTAAAACATTGTAGAAAAGGTCGTAGCTTACAAATACACATTAGTTAAAGATCTATCTTCTGATTCTATCAATAGAACAAGCTACTTACAAAAGAACATTTACAGCAGATTATCTTGGAAATGAATTATCATATACCTCTATATATTCAGGGAAAATAACTTTACTCTTAAGATAAGTTTAAAGAATCCAGCCTTTTTAAAAGGGTCTTGCATTTTAAATTATCAGTATATACTCATCTCCCCTGAATATATTTTATTGTAAGGTACTTGTGGTCCAGGCTGTCCGACCAGACAGGCTACAGAGTGCCATGGCTCTTTTTGCATGTAAAACCCTAGGTAAGTTTTCACCAGAGTGTTTCTGCACAGTAATTAAATATCTTTTTTGTCCTATGTTTTGCTTTTATTTTATAGTTCTTATGCAATACATAAGTTTCAGGATTTGAAAATATGCTGTAAGTGGATTTTCTGATTTTGTTCTTGCAAAATATTGTTAAAAAGTGCTTTTAAAATGGTTTAGTTTATTCTGCATAGTGATTAAAAATATAGTAAAAGAACTGTCAGATTCTTTTAATGAATTCTTGAACACTGGAGTAATTAAGAAAGGAAGATAACTGATTTTCTTAAAGTTTTACACTTTCATTTAATGTCATTAGGTTTGAGATTTTGTACATTTAGTCTCAAAAGGTTATTTAATAATTTCAGTAATTTTTCTGTATCTCTTGGTAATAGTTTTTACTGTCTGTTTAAAAATACACATGATTTAGAGTTATTCAGTGCTGTGGTTTCCATCTGTTCTAGTCAGTCTGTTTCTCCTCTGAAGTCTGTTGTATCCACAGTTTGAAACGTATATGCTAAATAATATTGCAGTATAGCACACAAAAGCCTTCCTTTGGTTTTTAGCAGTTAATGGATATATGGAAGATGAATTATGAGTGTCTCATTGCGGTGGACACTAATTTTAAAAGTCGCTTTATTTTACTCCCTTATGCTTTCTGTCTGTGGACATTATTTGTTGGTCAAAATTGACTCCATACCTGCCACCAAGACTGGTATTTTCTGGATTAAGGTATAGCTTCTCTGTCAAACATTAGTAGATAGAGAGGGTACTTGGTGAGTGTACAAGGCCTAGACTGACAATGTCCCTGCCTGTTGGATTCAAATGATAAGTGTGATCTGCCGTCCGTGTGGCTCAAAGCCCAGCAGAGACCTGAATGTAGAGTAAGTTTTTTTGCCGGCTTGCTGTCTTCCAAATCTTAATATGTTACATAATTTGCTTATTTTAATATCAGTTCTTTGGAGGAATGCTGCACAAGGGAATGGTTTTAGGTGGATGGAGCTATAGCCTCACCAAGGAAGGCAGAATACCATTGACTCCATTTGGAGTTTCGAAACCAGCAAATCATTCCCAAATCACCCACAGATTTTTCATGTGTATCAGTGAGATTTTATTTTGAGATCATGTAATAAATCATGACTAGTGTTTTCTTAATAATAAAAGATGTCACACTTGTATGAATATTTTTTTCATATTTTTTCCTACCATGTCTTTTTCAGGGTTCTTGCCCTGAAACTACTTAAACTGTTTCACTTTGTTCAAAAGGAGCCGTTAAGTTTCAAATGTCCTTTGGCTTATTTCCTGTACGAAAAACGAGTTCCAAAAGAGCTCTAATAGCCCACAAGAAAGCCTTTCACTTCCATATTATCCAGAGGTTTTTTTTTTTTCTTTTTCCATCGTTTGCATATATTTTTAAATTTATGGATGAGGAGGATTTTAAGTAATTTCTTTTGAAGATAAGGTTCATAAGAACTTCTGATGATTGTATTTTATGGACACCCAAAGCATGCTTATTTCTTTCTCTTACATGCAGTACTGAAATGCACCATATTAGCTAGAGCCCCTCTCCAATGAAGACAGGCTGAGAGAGTTGGAATCATTCAGCCTGGGGAAGAGAAGGCTCTAAGACCTAAAAGCAGCCTTTCAGTACCTAGAGGTGACCCCCAAGAGTGCAGGAGAAGGACTGACTATAAGGGCATGACAGGACAAGGGCTAACAGCTTTAAACTGAAAGAGAGAGTAGGCTTAGATTAGGTATTAGGAAGAAATCCTTTCCTGTGAGGGTGGTGAGACCCTGAAACAGGTTGCCCAGTGTAACTGGGGGTACCCTGGCTTTAAACAAACTGGTCTACTGGAAGGTGCCCCTGCCCATGGCAAGGAGATTGGAACTAGAGTATCTTTACAGTCCCTTCAAATCCCAACCATTCTATGATTCTGTGGTACAAATGATGTAGTATTGTTCTGCAGGAAACACGTAATAGCTCAAGTCTGAAAGCAGACCATGCCCTCAAGCAAGTGTGTATTGCATCATTTAGTAGTTGTGGCATAGATGTCACTGATTTGGACTCTTCTGCCTTGCTTTATGTTGTGATTTCCCATTGCACCTAGCACTTCACTATTTAGGGATCAANAGTATCTTTACAGTCCCTTCAAATCCCAACCATTCTATGATTCTGTGGTACAAATGATGTAGTATTGTTCTGCAGGAAACACGTAATAGCTCAAGTCTGAAAGCAGACCATGCCCTCAAGCAAGGGTGTATTGCATCATTTAGTAGTTGTGGCATAGATGTCACTGATTTGGACTCTTCTGCCTTGCTTTATGTTGTGATTTCCCATTGCACCTAGCACTTCACTATTTAGGGATCAAAGATGCATGAAAATATGCAGTTAACACTATTTATTATTATACACTTAAACACATACCATAGTGGTCACGTAGAAATGTCAACTATCTCAACATTCTAACCATTTAAGTTGTGCGTTAAAACAAATAATAGAAAGAAGTAATCATAATACCAAGAAATGTGTAAATCTAATAATTAAAGCTCTTGGGACAATGAGAGTAGTTCTGCATGCAGACATACACCCTGCAATCATTTTCAGCAAATAGCATAGCTTCTCATTCCACTCTTCTGTTTTTGTGTGTTTTCTTCAAGACTACACTCTAAATAGAGACTGCAGTTCATGTTTGTCAAACTGGAAATCCAGGCTTGTTTATTTTTCTTATCAATACAGGGTGTCTTCTACCTGCATATTATAAGGATTTTGTTTTCATTTTAAGACTGGTTTTATAGTCTCCATTGAACAGAATTCTGACAACCAGATGACCTCTAAAGGATTGAAGCACTCCATCATGGAATTTCTCTTTATTCCCATAATAATTCTAATTCTAACTATAGGAATGAAAGAATTATCTCCATCGCCTCTGAATATGAAACGTCTGTATAAAGAGACTCTGGAAATTGAGCCCATCTTGATAATAATTTCTCCTGGTGCTGATCCTTCTCAAGAGTTGCAGGAACTTGCAAGTGTTGAAAGAAATGCTGAGTGCTACCATCAGGTATGATGCTTAGATAAGACTATGTGTAAAATTTTAATGTAGTAATTTCTGTTTTGCCTTATTTTTCGGTGAAGCTAATATGTAAAGGGATAGTTTGGTGTCTGTGTGTTTGTTGTTCCCACCTGTCTTGACACTAAATTCTCATTCTATTGGCAAAATGGGTTGGAGAAGAGAGACACAATTAGTCATCCTCATAGAAGCAGAATCCACGAGAGGCATTCCTCCAGCTTGGAGAAGTTAAAAATAAGAAAATAGATGGAAGAGAAAAAAAGCGTCTGAGAATTGTTATACATGCTGCAGTGTTATTTTTTTTTTATTGTGGACTAATTGAAATATAAACAAAATCCACTGAAAACTAGGCTTTATAATTTCCTCTGCTTATAGGACTTGCATATTTTTTCTTCAACCAAAAACATGAATCAGATGTTCAGTGTTTGTGAATACTTTAGTGTTTTGTGAAAGTCTGTAAAATATTTTCAGGAATTTGACATCTTTGGAGGTTCCCAAGAATCCACTGGACAAAGGCCTCAGCTCCTGGTCCGATATTTTATAGTTGGCCCTACTCTGAGCCGGGGATTAGACTAGAGGCCTTCCAGGATCCATTCAAATTCCTCTGTGATACAAGGAATATTACAAATAATAATTCCTAATATTACAAATACACAGTACCAATATGCTTTATACCTTTCTTGAAAACATTATTTCCTTCTGTCACTTGAAATATTCAGAGAAGGGCAGTTTTTATCTAGGTGATCACTGGTTAACATAGAAATGGAAAATGTCAAGTTTAATGTTGCTTTTAAACTGTCCTTG
This sequence comes from Grallaria varia, assembly GCA_013396735.1. Taxonomy (NCBI): domain Eukaryota; kingdom Metazoa; phylum Chordata; class Aves; order Passeriformes; family Formicariidae; genus Grallaria; species Grallaria varia. Next base: position 68,212 of record VWZG01001537.1, read on the forward strand.
AAATTGTTCCTTTCCTGGAATATACACTGATGTAATATATTTCCCCCATGAAACTGTAAATATTTAGATCCTGCTGCCATCTTATCTCGCTGTGAATGTTCCAGAATGCATATTTCTTACTCTGCCACATGGATTTTTATGTTTATCTCTAAATAACTCTTACATGTTGGACTTTTAAAATTTAGCATGGTATGGCATTCAATTAAGGAGCAGTACTCAAAGCTAAATCATCTCAAAGTTGTCCTACTAATGAAAATATTTTGTTACTATTTTTTCCTGCACTTTTTCATGTAATTTGAATAGGACATAAAAGATCAGATTTTTCTTATCTTCTGAATTATTTATCATATGAGGTAAAAAACATAGTGCTAAATTTGTGTGGTTTGCTACCATATTGCTGGTGACTTTCAATTATCTTATTTTGTCTATTTTAAATTATTTCAAGATATTATACTAATTTTTTTTAGGCAGAGGATAATAATGCCAAGACAAGACTGTTCAGGTGGGCTAAGACCACCCGCCCCTCCCCCCCACTTTCAACTTGTTTGGTCAGGGTTTTTTGTTATGCATAGCTTCCAAATAGGTTCTCAAGTAAAACTAATATGGTATTATAAAAAATTAAGAAAGGACTGTATGTTAAACTATTCATATTTCCCAGCTGGGAGGAGGGCAGCCTTAGTTTTTTACTTATCTTAATATAAAATGAGTGTTTCTCTTCAAAGGAAGTACTCTTAACTGGCAGTCAAAAGAAACTTTGTTCTCATTTATCTCTTGTTTTTATCAGCAGTTTTGCAGTAATACAATTTAGTCACTGATATTTAAATTACTTTTTGACTTCCCAGGGAATGCAGTCACTGTCACCAAGAGATGAATGGGGTTTTTTCCCATAAAAAGACTAGGTAATGTTGTTTGTTAAGAAACTCTGGTTAGAGAGGTTGCAAAGGAAAACTTCTCCTTATTCTTTTCCCTACTTTAGTAGCTTATCACATTCGAGAAAATTCTGGTTATCTTTAGTACTTCTTTTCTACATATGCACCCTGTCTTGAAAACACAATTTTGTATTTAGCTGTTAAATAAGATATGATAAGTTCTTGATGCAACTGTGTCTGTCATTTCAGATTGCAATGGGTCAGGGCCAAGCTGACCTGGCTATACAAACCTTAAAAGAATGTGCATGCAATGGAGAATGGTTGTGTTTAAAGAACCTGCATCTCGTTACATCTTGGCTTCCTGTGTTGGAAAAGGTGAGGGCAAATAGAGAAGATGATATTGGAAACCATACAAAATTAGTATGTAACATTTCTGAAGCATTTTAGGCGTTTCCATGATGATATTTAAAATTCCAGTTTAAAAATACACTTTTGTGATTTTCTCAGTCATGAATAAAGTGCACTACTCCAGATGTAAGCAGGTCCTTTCTTTGTGTGAGCGCTTTAGTTTTCAAACAATATGGAGTATTTCTACCACGATGAATGAGCAAATGCTCCAGTTAGGATTTCTAGTACTTTATGGAATACTGTCCATGTTTGCTGAGCTATGAATCTATGTATGCCTGAATTTGATTTCTTTTCCCCTTAGTTCTAGGACTTTCTTTTTTAGTAGTTCTTACTTTTGTGAAGTGTAGCTTGTGTCTGAGTTACTAAAACCTTTTTTCTCATTTGAGATTAAAATGTCTCATATTTTCTAGAAACACACTTATGTATGTCATATAGAATCATTAACTTGCTAACTGAAAGTGATTTTATATGATGCACTTTTCATGTACATCACTGTGGAATCCTCAAAACAAATTAACTCAGAAGAAAATTGGGGAGTTGTTATGAACAGCTACTGCTGTCTTAATCTTCCAGTTTTCTGTGATTTTTTGGTAAAAGGTACTGCATGGATGCAAGCTTGGAGTCTGTCATCTGTCTAGGAATGTGGCACGCACATACCTTTAGCATTATTATAATTCATTTTGAAAAAATAGAAAGGCAAAGCAAGATAACACTGATATGTGTCATCCAATCTGAACAAGATAGTGAACAGTAAGGAGGTGTTTGTAAGCCTCTTGCTGATTACAAAATTTCAGGTCTTAAAAGTATTAAGATGTGGATATGTATCAGGAGGTTCTTATTCTTTCCACAGAAACATAATACTGAATGTGTTAAACTTCCTGCTGTGCTTCATATGGACTGAGATTTGCTGATGTTTGACTCTGGGCATCCCCTTGTCTGTTTTGCATACCATTAACAAGCATGAGGCTATGTAATTCTCATGTCTGAACACCCTCTTAAGGGACTTCTGCATATTTATAATTCAGTTCCATCCAGGTACCTAAATTTAGTTGTCACAATCTTTCAATTTAAGAAGATTAAATATATCTTCTGGTCCATGTGAACTTTATCAATAAGAAAATGATGCCTTCACAGCTTACAGCTTCCCCCATTAGCTCTCTTCTAGCCAAGCATGGAGTATCAGAGGATGCATCCTGCAGGTGATCATGCCTGATCCAGCACATGAAGTTCCTTGCTTTCTTTTCCTGAAACTCCTGCTTCCAAGGCTGTGGAAAATTTTCAGATTATGGTTTGGTTCCCATAATATCCCCACAGACAAGCTGATGAACCTGAGTGTACCACAGGGAGGTAGACTGAAAACTGACCTAATCATGTTACTTGAGGGATTATTGTCAACATCAAAAAATCCAGTCAGAGGCCAGTCATCAGTGTTGTGCTCTAGACACTGATGTTGTGGCCAGCGTAGTTTAACATCTTAATCACTGATGTGAGTAATGGGACAAAGTGCATCTTTAGCAAGAAGAGAAGAATAAAAAAGGATTGATATAACAGATAAGTGTCCTTTCATTCTAAAGGACCTTGGTAGACTGGAGAAGTAGGCTGACAAGATACCTTGTCAAATTCAGCAAAGGGAAATGGCAAGTGCTTCCCATGAGAAGCAGTAACTCTAGCCACCCAGTCAGTCTGGGGACTAGCTGGCTGAAAAGCAGCTTGGCAGAAAAGACCTGGGAGTCCTGGTGGGTAAAGTGACATGAGCAGCAAAGTCACCTTACAGGAAAGAAGGCCACTGGCCTCCTGGGCTGTTTTTAGGCAGACCATTGCCAATGGATCAAGGGAGGTCATCCTTCCCCTCTACTGAACACTGGTGAGACAGCTGGAGTTCTGTGTCCAGTGCTCAGCCACCCAGTACAAGAGAGATGTGGACATACTGGAGCCAGTTCAGTGAAGGGCCACAAAGGTGATGAAGGAACTGGAGCATGTTATCATACAAGTAGAAACTGAGAGAATGGTTCAGTCTGGGAAAGAGAACCCTCAGTGGGAATCTTAGTTATTTAGTGTGTATTGGCTGATTGGAAAGAGTAAAGGAGATGGAGCCAGACTCTTCTCAGAGTTGTCCCGTGACAGTACAAGAGGCCATAGACACAAACTAAAATACATGAAATGCCATTTAAATATGTGATAAAACTTATTTTAATGTGAAGATGGTCAAACAAGAGAACAGGTTGCACAGGGAGGAGGCTGCAAAGTCTCCATCCTTGTTGATACTGAAAACCTGACTGGATATAGGTCTGGAGAACTTATATCTGTCTCTCCTTTGAGCACAGAGTTGATCTAGGCAGTCTCTAGCAGTTCCCTCCAAGCTCTACGATTTCATGATTCTAGGTACCAGTTATAGTTGTTATTTTGTAAAAGAGCTGAACAAGTAATGGTTTTTCAGAAATTTTTTTTCTTTACTTAAAACACCAAACCCAAAATGATAAAGCTTGTGCTTCAGATATTATGAGATTTAATTTATTGTGAGAAAATCTGTTCAGTTTTTTGAGCTATGTTTCTTCCAGCACATGTACACAAAATGTTGACATTCTGAAGGCAATTGTCTTCAATGGTGTCTTCAGTGGACAATATCTGTTTCAGCTGCACGTAGAGCACCATCAGTGTGTTTCCATATATTCAACAACTGCATGTTTTTGTGAAGCCTTTATATTTGTAATAACTTTTGACAATGTTTCTCTTAGAACTCAATTTTCCTGTCTTCAGTTTTCTGTGAATCATGATAACATAAGCGGTTCATAAAACAAACCCTTAAAGAAAAAGAAATTAATATAGCTTTAAAGTTGTTGAAAGTCATTGAGATCTGTTGTTGATAGGCAGCCCATACTGCAAGCCTTCATCTTTTGAGATGTAGCCTTCTGGTGTTTTTGTACTTAAAAGAAGTAAAGAACTGATATATATTTTTATGCCCTGAATTTAGTATCTGGTTGAAAGGTGCAAATATTTTGACACAGCTAGAATGAACTTCAAATTTGAGCACAGTGATGATATGGAATGTGTGGAGACAACACATCTTGAATTATAGTCTTTTGAATAATATTATGTGTAAAAGCAACTGTAGATTTTTTAAGATAAGCCTAACTTTCTAATCCAGGATATTACAATTTATGTAAATACTGTTCTATACATTAAAAAAAACCCCCTCAAAATGTATTTCAACATATATCATCTCTTTAATAGGAACTGAATACCCTACAGCCTCAACCAAACTTTCGTCTTTGGCTTACTACTGAAGTTCATCCAAAATTTACTCCAATTTTGCTTCAATCAAGTCTGAAAATAACTTATGAAGTAAGATCTGTTTAGAAAGCTTTTATTAGATTTTTATGTTCAATGTACCTGGATGTACAATAAATATTTCAAAAGATATTTCAAAAAATGCTGTGAATTTACATTGAAAGTTGTATTTTTTCCAAGATATTATCCAGTTGAAAATATGAACTGAAAATAAGTTTACATAAGGGAAGTAGTTGTTTTGTCTCATGCTCCAAATTCTTTTGTGCATTTAATCAGTTTCTTAAAAGTGAAAACCTGCACTGGTGCTGTTACATGGATGGAAAACAAGAAATTGCTCAATCAATATCTTCATCTGACGATTACAGAATCCTGCTTTCTCTTCCTTGTTTTCCTTTTTGGCCCCATTGCTTTGTATTTGCTGGAGCCTTTTGACAAAAACGACTCTCATCCCATACTGCAGAACATACAATTAAAGGCCTTCACTCGAAACTGAGAGCTTTGCTTTTGAAATGGCTCAGTTTAAGGAATAACTGGGACTGTGTTACTTCAACTGGTTTGAAAGCAGTCTAATCATGAATGAACTTAAGCAGTAGTGTCCATTATGGAAATTGTTGATAGGAGTGGTGCTAACTCTTCCATTCATTATGGATTGTGCAGATTTTGCCTACAGGTAAACCAAGAAACTCTGACCTTTAGAGTCCTGTGTTGCTGACTTTCAAGAAGACAAAATTCTTAGACTTATATATTGACTGCAGCTATTTTTAGGCTTTTGAAGTACCATCTTTCTTATATTAAAGTTTTCAATGCTACAGAAACTACAGAACTGT
>VWZG01001537.1:73658-118246 GCA_013396735.1 Grallaria varia
ACTTTGCACAAATGCAATATTCTAAATCCTTTTGTTTCTATTTCATTTTTAGTAAATATTTTGTTACCATGAAACGACAATGATAGGCAATGACTTAATGAATGATATTTGATTATTATATGGTTGTAGTATGTCCCTTAACTATTGCCAATTAAGATGCAGATAATAAAAAAATTCTCAATTTACTACAGCATTTTGCAATTATTTTTAAGAACTGTGGAACTATGGTAATCTGGTGGAAATGTTGACAACCATTTTTCAAAAGAAATTAAAAATAAAGAACATTATTAGAAATATGAAAATGTAATTTAAGTTGCTTTAAAATCTATGTTTGCCTTCACACTTGCAAATAATTTAAGAATGTTTGAGTATCCAGTCGTTTTGACCTTTAAGCACTGTAATTTCTGTTATGATACGTACTTTAAATGCAGTTATTTCTAGTGGCTGTGAACATTACCTACCATTAAATCAGAGAACTGGCATTTTATCATACATAGCTGTATGCTGACTAACAGTGTGAGGTGATGGCATAAGGCAATTTGACGCTCATCACAGAAGTAACTGGTAGTTGAACTTTTAAAATCAGAAGAAAGGTTTTCTTGTTTTGTTTTTTGTTTTAAATCAGTTGAATTTACTTTGTGCTCATGTATTTTGATAGAGTAGTATTCTTTCACTAAGTTCTTTTGGTGTAGTACAGTCCTATCAGTTGGTCCTGGTTAGAGTTTCCTTCAGAATGTTGAAGTTATTTTCAGTGTAGAATCATTCTGTTGTTAGGCAATTTAATACAAACAATTTTTTTCTTCTTCTATTTTGTTCTTTTAGAAACTGTTTGTCATTTCATGTTGTTGCAAATTTTAGGTTAGAATTTAAGAAAAGAGCACGTAAAAGCAACAGGTTTTCTGTCTCCAACAGTGTTTTTCCTTTCAACACAGGCACCTCCAGGCCTCAAAAAGAATCTCTTGCGAACGTATGAATCTTGGACACCAGAGCAAATTAATAAAAAGGGAAATTTATCTCGAGCACATTCTCTCTTTTGCTTAGCATGGTTTCATGCTGTCTGTCAAGAAAGAAGAAATTATATCCCTCAGGTAATATTTTATTTGCTACCTTTTTAAAAATTTACCTCATTATTATCTTTTATACTTGGACATATTTTTCAAGAAGTATATATTGGGTCATGTTCAGAAAGAAAAAGTTGGACACTTCTGGTGTCTGCCTTCATTGTCTCTAAATTCTCTGCATAATAAGATCTTGGTGACCTCAGTTCCTGTCCATCTGAAAGTTGCTCCTACCTGCATGGCGTTTCTTTGTGATTCATGTACTAACTGATACTGATGAAGAAGTGAAGCCCCATGGAAAAGATTCTGTGAATCCTGTTTACTTGGGACAGGAGAAAATATTGTGGAAACATACACCTGAATGGAAGACATGAGAAAAGACACACTTTGGTAGGAAGGAGGAGATGACATTGTCTATTCTTTCTACACATAAACCCTTTCCAAGGAGAAGGAAGAACAAGGACAATTAACTCATATCTTGTGAGGCTTATAATGATTTTCAGAGATTGTGACTCTTTTTCCTTACACAAATTTTTCTTTAAAGTAAACATTTCTTTCTGGTTGCAGATGCTTAAATTAAACAGACAAAACCCCCCAACCGGCAAACTGCTGTATGTCTTGTTCATTTTATTCTGTTTAGACTAGGGATGAAATTGCCCTGTCATCTGATGGATTTGGTCTGACTAGCCTGGAATGTTTGAGAATTTTTTGCTGCTTTTGACTTTGTGGTTTGTAAGGTTGTTTGCCTCTTGCAGTAACAAGCTTTTTAATACGGTTTTCAAGATGTAATTTAATCTGTTGAGGTGAAAATATTGAAAGTACTAAACTGATACATGAATTCTCCTTTGTTCAAATTCGCATTCATTTAGCACCAGTTTTTCAAGCACCACAAGATAGGATTACCGCTTTCTCTTTAATTCTATTGTAACTGGTTTTGTCTCATGTGCAGTCAGTGATGGTTTTATATTGTAAGATTACTGGTTTCTGCAGTTAATCCCAGGCAGAAGCTTTTGTATTTGGAATCTGTAAAAAAAATCCAACATGAACCCTGTTGAGCATCTTTTCAGTATATGACCTTTGCAGTCACTGGCTGATACTTTACTGGGATCTGTGGAGTAGCCACAGTCTTGACCTGGGACTGTATCCATGTCACTGGTTGTGTGCAAAGTTATCTGACACATTTGTGCATTTCTCATCAAGAGTCATATGCATCTGCTGCTATCATATGATCCATATACAAACGTAGAGTCATAAGAAGATACAGCAACAGGACATACCTTTGAGATCTGGATTTCCTAGATTCTATGTCATATATCAGTATTTATTTATAGTTACCTATTTACTTCGAATGCTTTTTGTGACAGTGACATACACAGTACATGTTACTGCCACATGAAGAGTAAGGCCACCAAGAACAGAAAGGAGGTACAGACTGCAGATTATTAAAATATGCATGTGGTGGTCAGAATATTCTCTGTATATGTAGTAGCAGTAATTGCTTTTCGCATAATTTTTATTTTTTTAGTCAGAAATGAAGTGACATGAATTAAAAGAGTAAGACGATGAGTGTATGGTAAAGACTCTGAAGAATCAGTTCTATTTATGAAAATTTGTTCTATATGCTGAAATATTAAAGGACCCTAAGAAACAAAATCATAATTCAATGCATGATCTAGTCACAGATGTCTGCAACTTTTAGTTGAAGTAGATAATGTTAGGAAATAAAAAAACCCCTAAGTTTACCTTCTCCAAACACGATGGATTCTGGTTTGTATAAGTATGTAAAACTAAATGCACTGGTATAGCTAATTTTTTTTATACTACCTCCACTGAATGGTTCAAAAGATGCACTTTAAAGGACACAAGTTGTTTTTTTTATTCACTATTAAGTATTATAAAACATTCAGTAATCATAGAATATTGGTATTTTGCTTCATGATCATCATTGTGTGACTAATTATATTCTTTGGATTTCTTTTAATGATAGGGTTGGACCAAGTTTTATGAATTTTCTTTGTCTGATCTCCGTGCTGGTTTTGACATTATTGATACACTCTTTGAGGGTAAGTCACATCTTACGGAAAGTTCCATTAGTAGGAATGTTGCATGAAGAGCTTTATCTTTCTGCAACACTCAGATAAGAGTGGAGATGCTGCAGAGCTCATCACTAGTGAGCAAAGCTAGAAACATCATAAATGCGTTTTTGGGTGATGGGGTGAACCAGTAATTTCTTGGTGCCCAAGAAGTATTCTGCTCAGCTTCTTGAGTCCAGAGGAACAACTAGGCAATACAGGGCTTCCTGTAAGATGAAATCTTGTGTCTGCATTCCGTCCCAGTGTGAACTCCCCCATACATGAATTGAAAATAAATTGAATATGAATGAATTCTTCATATTGAAACTCAGTATTACATGGAGTTCTGTTAACTAATGTAGGAATGTCTTAACATTACTTAATATGGTAAATGTTTATATAATTTCAAAATAAAGCTAGGACTGATATTTAGAGATAATTTATGAACTTTGACTGAAATGGGATTTATCGATTCTTGGTACTTCCAAAATTAGACCTTAGTTACACAGACTTGAAACATACAGTGATGGAAAAAGATCAGGTCATTAACTGTCAATGATAATCATTAATCTCATCATTAGTTACTGCTGTGAAAATATCTTTTCTCATGAAAGAATTATTGAAGTGCTAGGAAACAACAGTTACCACCAATAAACCCTCTCTTAAAGTAATTGCCACTTCCTTTTTTCAAGGGACTTCAAGGAGTACCTTTCTGATTAAGCTTTTACCTGCACATGAAAGCTATGGGATATAAGTAGATTGTTGTCCCATATAGTTATTTTGGGCAACTCTGATAGACTGGAATTAAAACAAGGTATTTTGAAGGTATGGGCTACAGCTAAACCAGAATAATCTCGTGCAACATCAGTCTGACCAGGAACTTTCTAGTAACGTGCTTAGTTTTATGTGTGATGTTGTGTGATTTATAATGATTTTCAAAGTATGTAGCCTAGACCTCTTTGTGTTTGAAAGATGACATTTCCAGTAATCTTACCTATTTGGAGCATGATCTGCTTTTGATTTAATCAGTCAGTTTATTTTATGAGATCAGATGGTACTGTCATACAAAATGGTGTATAGAATTTTATTTATGACAAAGGAGCACATAATTAAAATTTTAATAGCGTAATTTCTGAAATGCATATAACTAATGCATATAAACAATTGGTTCAAAAAGCACTTCAAGACTTAACTTATATTTTCAATAAATCATTTTGAAACACAGTAAATGTGCATTGACAAATATTTACTAACTCATCTGTTGCCTAAAATGAGGACAAAAACTTTCAAGGCAATTTAATTGAGGTAAAGCAGAGAGGAGTTCTTTACTGAAAAGCTTTTCAAGTTCCTAAAGTATAATGACGTGTGCGCAGCATAGAGGTGATTTATATTTTTATAACACTACTTAGTTATCATAACTAAAGATTACATCCAACCCAGAGACCATCCACCCTCGTACCACCTTGGTGCCACCCTTAGAACCTCCCTCGGGTCTGCCCCTCTGCACGCCTTCCTAGAATTGAGTCGGGGGTCTCAGGACCCCTTACTTCTTCACCGTTGTCTTCTTCACGTCACATTCTCCTGGTTGGAGGTTTTCTTTCCAAACTTCATGGGTCTTCTATCTTGTTTTGACTACAGTGTGTATTGTTATTCTAGTCCTGGTCCATGAGGCCTAAATAAAATGTTCTAGTCACTATCTTACCCTTAGCTCAGACCTTCAGAAATGCAGTACAGAGGTAGAAACTGCTGGTTGCTACTTCAAATATGAGAAGTTATATAGCTACATAAAATTTACAAATGTACAAAAATATATACAAATATATACAAATATATCCAAACACAGGAAGTCTTAATGCATCACAACCAAGTTTCTGCAACTTTTACTGTGTGGTAATATAGAAGAAAAACAATAAGAAAATAATTATTTGATGTGTTCATGTCTTTTTATTTCACTGAAGAACTACAGTGACAAGAAGAAATGCTTATAATGCAATGCTATCCAGTGATACAAAATGAATCTTAATTTATTAATAGGTTCCAAAGATTTTCAGTGGGAATTTGTGCATGGCTTGTTTGAAAATGCAATTTACGGAGGCCGTGTAGATAATCACTTCGATATGAGGGTTCTTCGGTCCTACTTGGAGCAGCTTTTCAATTCCCAAGTCATTGGCAATTTAAATGCTAGAGGCAAGAAGATGACTAGTTTCCCATGGTCGATCTCTTTACCGAATTCCTGCAGTATTTTGGTAGGTATATATACAACTTCTGTCACCTAGTAAAAAATTTGTTTTCAAGAATGATTCTTGAAAAATACAGAGTTACAATCCAAAGGATACCTCTGTTTCTTCAGGACTTCTTTTGTGTGGAGCACTAATTTTTAAGTTGTCAGACCTATCCTGCTGGTCTGTTCATTCACAGTTATTTTTATGATATCTCATTGGACTGTGGTACAAAGCAGCATGACTATGAAGAATTGAGTATAAAAAAGATTGGGTTAATTTATGACAAATAAGAATATAATTACATTTTATTTAATTAGTATATTAGCATAGCAGTAGTTTTGTAAAGACTGATAAACATTCCTGCAGCTTCTGGATGAAACAGGAAAATATATCTCCTTATTTACAAAATATGTCAACATTCTGACATCTCCTGACATACCATGTAGGGTGTATGACATTTTATTTGGTGATAAATATGGATTCTCATTCTCATTTAGTATTCTTGTAGTGTAAATGAGGGGGAATTTCTGAATCTACAGAACTAAACTCTCCCTCTCCTTTCTCGTACTATTGTTGTTGTTACCATGATTAAGATTCATTTGCATTTGAATGTAGAATTCCATGGTAGACCTCTAATATGAGTTGATGTTAAAGTAAATCGCTGTCATTGACACTCTTTACCTGGATTCTGAATGTTTACTTTTGGGGTTTGGGTTTTGGTGTTTTTTTGGTTGTTTTGGTGTTTTTTTGTTTTGTTTTGTTTTTTTTTTTACTTTAGTATGACTGTTGTTTTTTATATTCTATAGATGTGCTGAGGGAAGGAATAAACAAACCAAACTTGTCTGTTCTTGTAGATAAGATGGTCAAGTTGATGAATCTTTTTCTAGCCTACACTGCATTTAATATGTCTTGATATCTTACATGATTATTCTTGTAAGAATTTATAGTTCTTTTTCTTCAGTACTTTTCTGCAAGTAATTTTTATTAGTAGATAATAAAAAAAAGCTAAGTTTGTTTCCTGCAATTGTTTGCAATAGTATATCTTGCTAAATTAGTGTACCCTCATTGTTTGTTGTAGAGGTCTGCTGCTGTTGTCACTTCTGAAGTAAGATTCCATGTTAAAGTGTGTATATCTAACACATGCTCCTGCAAGCAAAGACAAAATGCACATGACACTACTCAAGATGGTGGAGACAGACTTTCAAATAATAAATATGTTTGCCTTTAAATCACAGTAAAAGAGGTGTCTGGCACCATTAGTCTACCTTAGTCTTCAAGGCCTCTTTTGGTTTTGTGCAGAAGGGCATCTCTACTGACTATTATGTTGTAATCACTATTGATGCTATTCTGCATCTCTGATATCATGCAAATCTATTTCTACCTAAACTATTTCACTTTCTCTGAGTGATGATATCTTCGTAGATTTAAATAGAAATAAGTGTTCTTAATTTTATAAATATGTATTATACTCTTATTAGAATTCCAAATTAGGAATGTTTTTTTATTTTTTAATTTTGTCATTAGTCTTACGTTTTAAATAGAAGTATCATATCTATTTTTCAAGGACAGTCTTGACATATTTTTCTTTTCAGTCTATAGCACCACTTTAATCAGAATTGCTTTTTGCTCTTTTAGAGTGGAAATGCTATATAGAAAAAGATAATTTTTTGATAAATAAAAGAACTCTAAATAATGTTACCAAGATGTCCCATGTCTTGTATATTTATTTTAATTTTTGTGTTGTGCAGTGCACCTCATGAAATTCTTTTCAGTATACACTTAGTTTTCATGAGCTGAATAAAAAGTTCCCTCAGTTATGTCTATTCTTTTCTTCTAATACAGGATTATCGTAATATTATTGAAAGTCTTCCAGAAGATGATAAACCTGACTTTTTTGGCCTGCCAGCTAATATTGCTCGTTCATCACAGCGTATCATTAGTTCCCAGGTAAAGTTAGCATTTTTCTTTGACCTCTGGATCTTTTCTGCAGCCAGTATAAGCTTGAGAACCCAACCACCTGTTCATAAGTGTGCTTCCGTAAGAAAAGCGGAGTAAATGGATGTGTTTTTTTGTTACGTTGACTTTTATCTGTAGAACATTTTAATATAGTAACAGTTAATCTTTAGTTACAGTAGTATTCATTTAGAAAAATAAGCAAATAATAAGTTTCCTATAGTATAATTCAGTTAATGTTGAAGAGTGATATGATAGTTTTACACATAGAATATGGGTAACATTTATGCTTTTTCTGGAAGAGAAAGTATGAAGAATTCTTTCAGTAGTCAAAAATTCCATCTTTACAATTAGGAATGTGGTTTTTCTTTTAAAAATTTTGTTCTTACTGGGAAATAGCAGTGACTGCTTAGGCATGCTATAGTGAAATTCTCAACATAATAAAAAGTAAGTTCCAGGGTGTTTGGAGGTCTTAATTTAAAAAAATACCTGATTTTAAATATTTCCATTATTGATCTAACTGTAAGATATGGCAGATGGCTATATTATAGTCAGGAGTTCTCAGCTATCATTTAATAATAGACATGGAATAATAAACAATGATTAAAGATTTTTTCACCTATTTGTATGTAGAAACTGTAGGTTGGGTGAGTGACATGGGTCACCCTATCCTAGGTGCTACTAAGGGCGCAGCTGGGGCATCCTTTTGGAAGCCCAGAAGTGCTGAGTGTCTCCTGTGCTTGTCATAACTTCTATTTTGTCAATTTATGAAAATAAAAGATGGAGTGATTTGAACTCCCTTTATCTTCATAATCAATAGTTTCTGTTTTGTTGGACCAAACTTTTCATTGCTAGTACTGTATCACTTCTCTTAGGTGTCAATTCAGTTGTCTAAAGATTGGTACCTTGTATAATTTGGAGATAATGTAGTGTATTTAAGACATGTACTAGGAATTGCCAAATAGAACACAGGATCCAACTGAATACATGTTCTTCTGGGCCAACAACTGGATTCAGGGTAAAATGGCATTGGAAGCCAGTGTTTAAGCAATTGATTCCCACTGCTTGTGCATGCAGATCCAATAGAACGTGGATCTGGAGGTCCTGTGTCGTATTTGCTTATCTGTAAAATTTTCATGGCCATATGTGGAACAGCTGAATTGGACCACTAAAGCCTTAGTGTCTAATGACTGGTTTGACTAAGAAGGGGCTGTACCTCAGCCTGAGCTGAAATTCAGCTATACTCATAGGCAGGTGAAAGTCTGCCTTTGTATATTCAGGTTTTCTGCTCATTCTAATACCTTTTAGGTCAAATATGGAGCAAGTTTAGGACTTTGAGGCAAAACTTAAATTCTTTGTTCTGTATTTTTCTTTCATTGCTTTTCAGTGAAGTCTGGATGAGAGCACACGATTACTGTATAAATGCAGTTAAACAGTGAAAGTCTTTTAATTACTTATGAGCATACTTTATTTGACTGGTAAATTGGATGTGTCAGATAACATGAAATTTGATTGAATTGAAAATCTTACATCAGAGCTGTGAAGTGAATTGATCTGTAATTCACATCTGTCTTGAATTTTCTGCACAACCCTAGCTTGCTTGTCTTATGCGAGGACAAGTTATAGGGGGGGGAAAATTTGATACGTAGAATCATAGAGTCCTAGGTTGGAAGCGACCTCAAGGATCATCTGGTCCAACCTTTCTTGGCAAAATCAATTGGATGTTCCCTATAATTGGAATGTCCTATAATTCTGAGAATTAGAATTACAATTTAAAAAAAAAAAAGTATCAAATTACTTGTTCACACTCACCTAAAAAGGATTCCAAGCAGGTATTTCTTATAAGACCTTTGATCTGTTGAAAAAAGAAAATTGCCTTTGAGTAGTGCATTTGTTGACTATCAAATATAGTATTGGTAAATTTGCTTAATTATATCTGTTTACTTAAATTCATAGATGTATTGTCAAACTGTTTGGGTTTTTTTAGGAATTAAACCATAAAGCTATGTAAAAACAATCAGTGGGATGAGGGTGCACAAAGTAGTAGACTGAACTCAAGAACGTGTCTATTACAAAGCTAAAAAATGCACCAAGATTCAATGTAGCTCTATTTGGTTTTGTGGTAAAGTCATTTATATAAACATCAGTTTAAAGGCTTTTGTTTCCGTCAGATGCACTGTAGGCTGCTGATTATTTATTTCAACTATGCTTACATAACTTGTTAAAAACTGCAGCTGTTAAAAATGCTAGTATTTGAAAATAAATCCTTAGTTAACCTCCACAAAATCAGATCTGATTGAGAGTTCCCATGTGAAGGCAAATAGGTAATGACTGCATTTGCATGCAAACTCACCCTCTGCTGGTCTGTCACAGCATTGATTATAAGCTATAAACTATGGATTATAATCTTGAAAATGTGAGACTGTTGTAGTCAAAATTCTGTGAGATGATTATTTTGTCGTAGAAGAGATTTTGTCATCCTTCCAATAATAGTTGTGGTACTTCTTTAAGTCTTAGGCAATTTCAGTAACAAAAATGTGAGATTTTCCTTAAACTGTGCTTCTACCTAACTCCCAGTTAATTTCTGACAGTTTGGCAGTTGTCTTAGATCCCTAGGTGATCCCATGGTTCACGATCTGAAATTGAATGATTGCTTTCTAACAGGAGTGTTTATCAGAAATCCATTACCAAGCTAAAGCAGAGAAAAGGTGAATGAATAAGATGGTGAGAAGTAAGTTGCTACCAGCTCAACTGCCATGTCTCTAGCACCAGAAAGGTGAATGTAATACCATGTCCACTACTTCATTGGTTTTATGAACTCTCTATGAATATTATTGAGTTTTCATGCCTAGGAGTCATAGTTTGTATTGCTGCAGCAACACACTTTACTGTAGTAGAATTTGCTGCAGCACAGTGCAGCGTTTTGCAGTCATGCAGACATCTCTTCTGTAACCTACTGCATTGTTAATGTTCAAGTAAACCTAAAACAGGAATAAAAAGAAAGGAACATTTTTCAGAAATTTTGAAAATATTGATTATATTCACTGCTTCCTACCAGCAGAGAACTTTTCTAATTTAAAAGCCGAGTATCATCAGCAGTATTATTTTAATACTGGTAACGGCTAATTGAATTGTTAGAAATTATGTCTTGCAATGTTCTGTAGCTTAATTCAGAGAGTATCAATATTGAATGCATGCTGATAAAAGTTATTTCATTTTTAAGAAAATATTTTACTTAAGAGGACAAGATCTTTCAGAGACGTGACTTACATTTTTTTCTGAATTTTGTCCTTAGTTGCTCTAGGTAGGTAGAGCTAAATAAATTTTTAGAGCATGGATTTGTAGAGTTCACCATGTCTCTTTGGTTCTGTCTCACCTAATGTTACCTCAAGCCTTTGACACAACATCTCTTAGATTAAATATGGTCATGAATAATCTCACATCTCTTGCTATGTTCTCTTTGCAGAACTGTGTGATAAAATAGAAAATACCTCAGCTGACAGTGCAGCTGCAGGAGTCAGTATACCTCATCCTGTCTATTTTACACCAGGTAGAGATTTTCTGTACATCTGCAACTCCAGTTTTCTCACACTCAGCAAGTGATCACCACTTAGTTGTGGTAATGACCCTTTCTTCTGATCTGATAAATGCAGTATTTTTGCCTGCATATTGGCCTGTTTTCAGGTGGTTCAATCTCCCAGTCTAAGCTATGATTAGAGCAATCAAAGTATGTGGAGGTTTGCTTTAGGTTTCCTGTGCAATGAGAAGGGTCTTCTTATTTAGATATCTCTTTAGTCACTTTCTTGCAAAGTGGGCTTTTGGTGCCAGTATACTTGTTTCTTATTCTTAGGTCCATGGTTTTGTTCTTTCATGAATCCCTATGAAGCAACTTCATCCTTTATTGTAATTTTAATAGAACCATACGTAAGGTGTCTTCATCAAATAAAATTTATCATGTATCATAAATGGAAATTTTACAGACTGAAATAGACAGGCCTGCATTACACCATGGAAAAGTAACAGCTGTCCTCTTCTGTGAAGGATTTACCATACCTGCAACTAATATGACTTATTGCCGGTAACAACCCTAGGAAGATGAAATGAAAACACAGAGCCATTGGTTTATCTCCCTTCCTTCTTTGCACAGCAGATGTAGTTGTTGCAGGCATTTCTTAGAGAGCATAACTTTTAAAGCCTTCTGTGTTGTGTGTTCCCAACAAATCCTGCTGAATGGCTGTGCCTGCAAATGACTACAGCCTGTAAGTAGTAGCTGTGTATGATCAGTCGACTGGTTAATCGAAACATTCTCCAATAATACCATAAATCATTTCCAGAAAAAAACCAAAAACCGCCATTCAGTAACTGGCAAGTTATGTAAGACTTCATATATGACTGCCAATGATAATGAATATGGCTAGCACTTAGCTTTCTTAGTGCTAATTTCTGTATAGAATACTTTGTTTAATGATTTTAATGATATCTTGCCTTGGGAATTCAGCATTCTTTTACATTTACAGATTTGTAATATTTCACAGACTATCATATGAGACAGGTAAGTCTTAATAAGGTTGAAGAGTAGGGTGGTTTTGATATTTTTATAGATAAATGATCACACTTTCACGCATTATCGTGCAAGGATAAAGGACACTTACAGTCTGTCTGAATACTAGTACAGCATCTTAATTCTTTTGTGCCCACCGTCCCAGCGATGGCAAGTGACAGGCAAGCCTGTGGATCTGCAGTTCACTTTTTAGGACCTCCTGGTGTTGATTGTGCATGCATAATTGAAACGTGCTTTTTAAAGGTCATGGAGGAATGTCTCGTGAGTGAGACCCCATGCGGGAGCAGGGGAAGAGAGTGAGGAGGAAGGAGTGGCAGAGATAATGTGTGATGAACTGACCATAGCCCCCACTCCCTATGCCCCTGTACTACTTGGGTTGGAGGGGGCAGAGAATTCAGAAATGAAGTTGAGCCCAAGAGGAGATGAGGGATGGTGGGAAAATGTTTTAAGATTTGTGTTTATTTCTCATTATCCTATGCTGATTTGATTAGCAATAAATTAAATTCATTTCCCCAAGTCATGTCTTTTTGCCCATGACAGTAACTGGTAATTGATCTCTCCCTGTCCTTAGTTCGACCCACAGGCCTTACCTTGCATTTTCTTTCCCCTGTCCAGCTGAGAAGGGGAGTGATAGGGCAGCTTTGGTGGACACCCAGCAAGGTCAACCCAGTACATCTTCAAAGTGCTTAAGGACATCAAAAATGTAAAATAATCCTTTGAGACTCAGATTATTGAAGAGCTCACAGACTGTAGCTTCTTACCAGTTTTTCAATTATATACTATAAAATGATTTAATTCTAGATTTTATATACAAATTAAAAATGTTAAGCACTGAGTATTTATAATTTCAAAGAACTGAGTTCCAGTTCATTTCAGCCGAAGTTGCTGGAGGTACTTCTGTATTTTGTTCTTCTTAATTTTATTTGCTTTTCAACTATGTCGGTGATACTCTGCAGTTTAGGTGGTTCAGATTTTGTAATAAATTTGCTTATTTTAAGAACCTATTTCATACTAATGTTATAGTCTCAAATAGAATCCAAATCTGACTAGCATTTGCTGTAACAAGGTAAAAGATATAAGGTAATTTAATTTTGTCAGGTACATTTCTCTCAAACCCAGCTGCGTGCTCGTCTTTGCTGCATGCTTTGTTTAGTCTCCGATGAGTGATAGGAATCACTCTCTCTTCTCCCAGTTGGCAACACCATTATTTTTGTTATCTGAAAGTAATCACAGAGAACTAGTTTTTTGATATATCCCTTTTTCTTTTAATCCTAGATATTTATCTCAACTCCTTTAATAGTAATAATTGTTTCTGTTTTTTTGTCCCGTCTAACTAATCTCTTTGTGGATTCCATCTGGTATTCATGAAACCACCATAAAGACTCAAACAATTCCTGTAACTTCATTGTGCTTCTTTGTATTGTTACCAAGATAACGACTTTTTGTTTGACATATTTGAAGAAATACCTTTCCCATCATGTTATACTCTGGATGCTTTTTTCTGACCTTCTGCCCCACCATTTCTCTTTGGACTTTGGCGTTCTCTGCCTCATAAACCTAGTATTAAAGTTCTGCTTGCTATCAGGAAGCCTGTTGGCAGATACTCTTGTTACATTTTGTCATATTTATTCTGTCTGCCCTTGCCTGTCAATCCCTCTCAGATAAGGAGAGCCATAAGAGATGAAGTTATGACTGCAACATCCCGGCTTTGCAGCTGTGTTAACACTTCTCCATTCCTGTCCCATTCCCTTCACTAGAAGAATGGTGAGAACACCACCTGGGCCCCCATGCCCATGGGCATCTGCCACTTTCTCTGAATGGCACTGGTTCTGATCCATGAGACAGGCTCTGGTAGCCAACATGCCAAGAGAACTTTTCCCTCCTCACCTGTTTTTGCTCATTCTGCAATTGCACATCTGCAGGCAGAAAAGGAGCCTTTTTCTTCTTGCTGGAACTCACGAACTTTCCCTTTTATTTACCAGTATGGACATATTTTTTTGTGTAATCACTGCAGATTGACAGCTAAACTAGTATAACAGAAAAAAGATTTTCTATACTAGGTGTGATAGTCATCTGAAACAGCTTTATTTTTCTCAAAGTTCGGTGCCTAATCTAAGGGTTATCTGGGCTCTCTGTATGTTACAGTCCATCTCCAAAATACCACATTCATACCTGCCAGAGTGTGTATTATATAGATGTGTAAAATCCTGTTTTCTTCACTAATATTATCTTCAGTTAGTGTATTAGTATTTCTTAAAATACCTCCTGTGTTAATATCAAATATCTTGTTTGGATGTTATTCTAACATTTCTCACAAGTCAGTGGTATTTTAAAGATAGATTTTGTGGAATTAAAGTGTATCTTTCAAATACAAAGAGAGGTTCTGTCAGATTTGTAGTTCAGCTCTTAGAGGATATTTTGTTTAAACCCTACTGGAAAAGACTAGTGGTGTATTTATTGATTCAAGCCACTTCAAATTCCCCTGATCAATATTGGAATAGTTTCATATGAGTTTTTTTTTATTTAAATGTTTAGGTACTGTGATAGAAAAATATAAGAAGCCCAAATGAAAGACAGTTGAAGTTAAAAAAAGAAGCCTCGGTGTAATACTTTTCATCTAGCTTCAATCATAGGAATACTATCCACCTCATCTTAGCTAGCTATCCATTTGTTTTGTTACTAAAGAAAGACAAGCAGCTACAGGGAATAATTTGTGCCATTCTTAGATAAGTGTTTAAAATAAAGGAATAAATCACCTTTTGGAATTACCTATTTCTTTCCATTGAACTTTGGATCAAACTTTGTAATAAAGTCAACAGCATTTCTAAAAATTGTATAATGAACATTTTAATGAGCATTTAGAGATGAAAGAAAACTGCCATAACTACCAGGCTGTTGGTTATGCAGTAAACAGGATGGCTTCTCTTCTACTGGAAACTGGAGTATATGAAAAATTAGATTTTTATTAGGATAGGATTTGGAAAATAGTTGGTTTTCCCATTTCTACACTGAGTATTGTAACAATCTACAGTTGTCACACTTGCAATTCATATTTTATATTCAATTTAAAGAAGAGTTCAGGAGAAATAAGTGAAAATCCAAGCAACTTAAAGCATGCAGGCTGTAGTGCCTGTCTCAAGTAAAAAAAAAAGGATTTTATTAACTAGTAGACATTTCGTTTTGCTTGGTTTGTTTTCCAGGGTAGCTAAAGACCAACACATTTCAAATTTCATTTATTTGTTACTGGTTTTATTTTGTTTAACTGCTAAAGCAAATGAATGGTTTCCACAACTAATTGTGCATCCTTAGAGAGGTTGTGGTTGATTATCACCTGTCTGGAGGTGATCCTGTGCATTCTGCTGTGGGTGAATCTGCTTTGGCAGGGGGGTTGGACTACATGGTCTCTAGCGGTCCTTTCCAACCCCAACCATTCTGTGATTCTGTGATTCATGTATCCTTACCATGACATTTCATACTCATCATGAATGGCAGCTGAATAATTTGAAAACTTAAGAGTTTGTTCTAGCAGAAACTCAATGAAGAGAAATAATATTCTCACATTATGTCAGAATGAGTTAAAATGATAATACCTGAACAATGTCAAGTTTACAACATCAGGCAAAAAGCATGTTGTCCAATTAAAACTGCTCTTTTTCTAAAACTGCGGTCAGATCTGTGGTTCTAGTACAGTTCCAGTGCTGTTTTTTACCTTGTTACTGACAGGAATAAAGAACAGAAGGTGTAGGGGTTCATGTTTGAGATTGTACACCACGTCTTGACTGCTGTTATTACCCAAGTCAGATAAAGAAAAGTTAGGGTGAGTACATCCACCCAAATATTACAATAATACATCTTATGGCTGTATTTCTACCTTATATAGTGTGGGAGGACTGTGGCATGCGATTGTTTTTCAGGGTGCAACTGTAATGTAATGATGGCTGTAGCTTCTTGCGTGTTCTTCAACAGACTGAGTTTCTCTTTCAAAATCTAGCTCAACAGAACTTGTAACACCAGTTTTTTATTTACTGCTCCTCTGTAATTCTAATCAAGGCATATAGAGTAATATGGGTATAATTACTGAAATTTATATTATTCTTGAACTCCCTATGTTATTTCTAAAGATGCCAGATGAACATAAATCTACTTTCTTAAAACAATTTAGCATTTATACAACCCTTGTATCAGCTGTCAAGAACATATAATTACTGACATTTATTAAATGCATCCCACATCACAAATATATGACTAACAGCCTCTATCAGAAACTGATGAGTAATGCCAACCTGTATTTATTACCCTGTAATTGATAGATCTGAGTACTTAACGATTTTTCAAATATGGGGAGTATCATGTATACACCTGTGGTGATGCATAAAAGAAATGTGCTGTGCCTTTAATGGAGTGGGAGCCACAATACTGTGCTCTAGCAAAAAACACATCTCTTTACCAATACAGGGAATCAATGCAGTGATTCAAATAACCTTTAATTCCCGTAGGATTGGTACTATGTATATGAGAATATATTAGTGCTCTGCATATGATAAGTTTGTTCTCTTCTATGAACAGGCTGTAACCTGCCAGTCTTCTTAAATTTTATCAGGATGTGTAATTAGTTAAGGCCAGCTGGCTCTTCTGGCCTTCCTCTTAGCATCATGGTCTCCAGATAATATGTATCCTGTGGACCTGTAGGAAGTAAAACTTATAGTTACTCTTATTGAAATAACTGGTTCAACTGGAATACTGGTGATGACAGTACTGGGCTTGTGCTGTCCATCTGCAGCATGCTGCTGATTTTCTTCCTTCATTCTCTGAGCCCCTACTCTACAGAGGATCTTCCTTGTCAAATGGATATATGATCCTCTTCTGTATAAAGGAAAATACAGGTGGTGTCAATGTCTTTCCCTCGTTTGCTTTGTATTTTGGTTGCAAAGGCATGTACCTCTGTATAGAGTCCAATCCTGCTTCAGATCCTTACTCAGTGAAAGTGCAGCTTTGAGGTGGTCTTGAAGGAACAGCAAAGGAGCAAGAGTAGACCTACCCTTGTCTCTTACTCATCCACACACAGTAGGAATGAGTTGTTTGAGTGCCATTAAAGTACCTTTGTCCCAACAGCATCCGTGGATCCTGTTCTGGCAGAGAAGGTAAGGGACACAGAGAGACTGAAATTCAGTCAGGGAGGTTTCACTGGCAGCTCAGTCTTAGGCTGCTTTCACAGCTATATGGGAGCTGCAGCCAAGCTGAGAAACAGTATGAAAGCATGTAGTTCTGTCAGGAGGCACATCAAACAGAAATCTGTTCCCTCTTGTGACACAATGAGGGCATAGTTGTACTGCACTGGGTTAGTACTTTCACAATATTTACCAAAGTAATTAAGTTATAGATTCATATTTTAGTTTGAGCTGTAAAGTCTTATAAAACCAGAAATATCTCCTTGAGCAGCTGTGTAAAGGGATATATTGTGTCATTCAGAGAAATGAACCATAAAAGTGGTTTCAATGCTAAGACTACATCCTTCTAAAACTGGTAGATGGCAGTAGAGTATCTGCTTTAACATCTTTAGATTTACTTAGAGGAGTTTACTACATTTTTGTACAAAAATAAAACCCTATTCTGTCTGTTCCATAGTCTTGAAAAAAATACCAGTTATCTGACTAGCAAATCTGTTCAGCTTGGTATTCTTAGAACAGTAATCATACTTAGTTCAGAAATTATTGATCTGAGGTTTTTTTTAAATTCACTGTCATAGGACTTCACAATATATTTTTGACTGTATTAATTTTCTCTTTTTGAAATTGTAATGCTATGTGTAAAATTGGCCCATGATTTGTAGGATATATTGCTTCTGAAATGAATACAAGACTTATATCTAAGGCTGTGTATGTTATATATTGTGTTTGTGAAGTAGCAGTTTTGCCATAGCTGTGAAGACTAATGGCAAGACTTTTTCCTTGTGTTTGAGTAAAGAACAGAAATAGATTTTGTGTTCCTAGAAATCTGTGTTAATCTAAGTTCCAGAGAAGGAAAAGTTAAAATCTTGACATTTCCTCATTTTTGTTTTTCCCATAAATTTTTATTTTAATTTTCAGTTCAAACATGACTTTCTGATAGTTCCATATGAAGCTACATGGGGTCATTAATTGTCTTTATAGCTTTCAATTCTGTTCATTATGTCTCTAAATGCTTTTTACTGTAATGTGTTGGTCAATATCATAGCAGCATATGTCCAGGGAAAACTGAAAAGTATGGAACAGATTAAAAAACTGAGATGCACAACTAATTTAATAACTAGGTAAATAAATATTGACATTTTAAGTTTGACCACCTCACCTTTACTAATGTATGCAATTTATATCTTTCTGTGCTGACAAATCGAAAAAACCATGCAGTGCATGAATTCTCCACTAAGAAAGGAAAAAAACCTCAGTTCCTGTAGGCTGTTCATAGATACTAGATGCAATGTTCACAAATAAATTGCTCTATTAAATTTTTTATATTTTATACTGTTATGATTAGTTAACCTTACTTAAAACAGACAGCTTCTACAAAGAATTGTGGTTCTGAATAGTCTTGTCGCCCCTCTTTAAACAGAGATTATTAATGATTGCTTTTATTTTTTTATTACCTTTCTTTCCATCCCTCTCTTGGTTTTAATGATGATACTGTTTTCCTGCATTATGGTAGATCTTTTCATTCTTAACATTATTCAGAATATTTAGGTGTGTATTTGGTCTGGACTAGCACAACATGTAAGTGCTTTTAGTTTGTAATATATTAAAATAAT
The DNA here is from genome assembly GCA_013396735.1 of Grallaria varia. Lineage (NCBI taxonomy): Eukaryota > Metazoa > Chordata > Aves > Passeriformes > Formicariidae > Grallaria > Grallaria varia. The sequence continues at coordinate 92,306 of VWZG01001537.1, forward strand.
ATGTTGCAATAACAAAGAAGAGCATTCAAAGTACTCTTTAGTACCCTGTATTATACATCTGTGATTAAATTTTCCTTCTACTTAGTAATATAAGTACATACCTCGGTTAGAGTGCAAAGGATATGATTCAACAGACCTAGATGGATGCATCTGTTCTAGCCACTTTGCCACTTCTAGTCTTTCCTTTGTGGTCATGGAAGCATTGTGTTTAAGGCAAGATTAATATCGAATAAGTATTGGAGGTTGATTATAGGTTGACCTAATGGTAATGTATATAAAGTACAGTAAGAGGAGCTGAATTTTTCTTAAACTTTGTAGTTAGGTTTTCAGGAAATTAAAATAAAATCCTCATTCTAAATTCCACCACACAGACCCATCTGTCTGAGGTACCTAGGTAGTTTTCTTATGTACTCAATAGGAGGGCTTTCCAAATGACAAGTTAGGCCACTTAAGATCTATCTGTCTATTGTCTGTGTAGGGAGGCTAAGCTGGTAATATTTGTGATTTATGTAAGTTTTAAGTAAACTTTAAGTAAGTGCCTAAGGGTAATTTGTGCTTGTGTGATGTGGCTGTGTACAGTGCCCTCTCTCAACCCAAGAATTATTTTCTCTTCTTAAATACAGATTCCTAATTGTGTCATCTGAATGAAGGTCTCCATCTAGGTACTCATCCAGTCTGTGTGTACATTCCAATCCTATTGCCTTACAGAGCCATTTTTGTTTTCCATATGGCCCCCATGAATATATTCCTGATACTCCTCTTTCTTTTTAAATCCAATTTTCCTTCCAACTCCAAACTTGTTTCTCTTGCTTGGAAGTCAAAACAATTGTTTAGAACAACTGCAAACATATCACAATACCTGGGGCACTTCTGTGATATACCTGGTAATTGTAATAGGGTTATATATATCCCACTTACTGTTTTATTTATGTCCTTCCCAATATTAACATGTTCTTTGTCTCAACCCATGCGTTTGACTCTCTTCTTTTTACACACATAAACTGAAACAAGAAAGGTCCAGATTGGGTATTAAGGGAAACCTTTTCATTCTCAGGGCAGTAAAACAGTGGAACAGGTCATCCAGAGAGGTTATTCAGTCTCTGGTCTTCAGATTTTTCAAGACCAGGACTAATAAAGCCCTGAGCAACCTGACCTGATCTGATCTCAGAACTCATCATGCTTCAAGCATGAGGTTAGGCCCCCTCCTGGAGTTCTTTACAATCTGAATTGTTCTATGATCCTATAAAAAAAGAAAAATTTCCCTTTTCATTTGCATAACGTTCAGAAAGAGACTGATTTGAGAGTACTGAGTAAACATTTTCTCAGACTTTAGCTGATTTGAAGTAGCATAGCCTGGTCAATACTGTAAGGAACTTCACTGGGATTTGTGAGAATGAAATACGTTTGCCACTCAAGTTCTAAAATGAAACTTGTAATCATACATAAGCAGTAATATGAATTACTATTTTACAATATCTAATTCCTTCCTAAATTTGAACAGATTTCATGGATGTAAAAAATGGCACAGAAAAATATGTCCATCAAATTTGTAGTCCCTTCACAAAAGTTTGGAGTGCTGAAGCAGTTTAAAAGTGAGGTTAACCTGAGTATGTTGACATGAATCAAGCGTATTTTCCTCTCTTTCTTGAGGGTGCATGAGAATTCTAGGCTAAAATTTTCAAAAAAATATTTAGACTAAAAGAGCCATTGGTACACAAAGTTTCAGCTCAAACCATTAATAAAAAAAAAAAAAAATTACAGTGAATTGGAAATAGTGTGCTGTCATGGAAACTTTAGTCCTGAATTATGCTGCCATCATAGCTGTTACACCTGAGAGAAGAAATGGAACGAACTGGAAAGTTAAAGGGTTTCCATGAACATTTGACAAAGATCACAGCATGTTACAGTACTCTAGAACACTGAGAGTCAAAACTTGATTTCTTTTGATTCAGTACTTTTAAGTATTTAACTTTTGATGATGATAGCCAAAGATTTTTCAACTACTTTGATAAAATATACAAAGCAGAAACAGATGCAGGTGCACTGGATAAAAAACCCTGATTGAAATAAAGGTTAAGTATTTCCTACTTAAATTATACTGACAAATTCTATAATTAGATAATTAGAAACAGACAGCTAACCCCATTGAGTTAGAAAACTATTTTAATTACTTGATCTTGCAGTCACTATTTTGCAAATTCATGTCAGCTATCTGGACAAATTCATTTCAGCTGTCTAGAGATACATGTTTATACCTCTAAAGGCACTTAAAAAAATGAATACCAGAGTTCATATTTTCAATCCCCCATATGCAAAAAGCACCCATAAAACTTTTTTCCAGCTTTATTGTATGCATTATATGCAAGTTTATATGAAGTACTGCATACTGAATTACCAGTTAAAGTATATTTGATGTAAATGTTTTATTGCTTAGCAAATGATGGCAGGCAACTATCCAAAAACAAAAGTCAAAACTATAGCTAAAAGAATGATATCTGTAAGGCACAAATGTGTGTTTATTATCAGTATTGCTTGTCAGAACATTTGCATATATGCAGAGTGAAAACGAGGAAGAATCACAGGAATAATAAAGATAGTATGATCAAAACATTCATCAGAGAAAATTTTTTTTTCTAAGTTAAACAAGAGTCTTTTGTGATATACACAATAGCTGGAGCACACAAAGGATTATTAAAGTTTAATATTAAGTTATAAGAATGAGAGGATGAAATGTTATTTTACATAACAGAAGCTATAAAGAGCAATAGCTCACATTTTCTTTTAGCTACTTGCCAGAGGCTCCTTTAATCCTTTGCATCCACTGCTGTTCTCAACCCAAATGAGATTTGTCTTTCCTCACTTGACCCTAACGTAACTGTGCAATGTCTTTATATCCCTGCTGGGTAGTCCAACCCTGCTCCCATCTTCTGTGCGAGACCTCATAGCTATCTATAGATTTTTCACGTGGGGTAATGGAGAGGCAGGCTCTGATCTGTTCTCTCTGGTGACCAGTGACAGGACCCGAGGGAATGACCTGAAATTGAGTCAGGGGAGGTTCAGGTGGGATATTACACAACGTGTGATTGGGCACAGAAAGGGGCTCGCCGGGGAAGTAGTCACAACACCAGACCTGACGGAGTTCAAGAAGTGTTTGGACAGAGTTCTCAAGCACACAGTGTGATTCTGGGGCTGTCCTATGCAGGGTCAGGAGCTGGACTTCAGTGATCTCTGTGGATTCCTTCCAACTCAGGATATTCTATGATTTGAGATCAGTAACTTCCTTTACATTCATGTTGATCTTTTGCCATGATTGTTCTTTGAGTTGCTTATCATGCTTGTTTCCCGTGCATCAGAAAGGACTGTACTTGTGCTTTGAGGAAATTTTTCTTGAAGATTAGCCAGCTCTCCTGGCCCTCTTTTGCCCTCTAGAACAGTTGCCAGCTGGGTCCTAATAAAAAGGTCTCTGACTAAGCTAAAAACTTCTTTTCTGAGGTCGGGTTGTGATTCTACTACTGGCTTTGCTGTCTTCTCCCAGGACATTAAAGTCCCCAGTCTTACGGTCAGTACTTATTGTAGAAGTTAAAACAATGGTTTGGTGTACTATCATCTTGTAGTGCTTCATAGTCCCTATCAAAACTGATAAATAAGAAGCTGCTGTTTGCTTCAGTAAAAGAAAGTGAAATATGAAAACACTTCATCATTGCACATCTTTCAATAAAAAAAAGTCAAAACCTAGCTGAAATGACTTGACTTTCTCCCTCATTCTGTGTAACAATTAAATAGTCCAGTCCTTCTGAATGATTAACACATTTTTTACTATCAAACTTAATTCTTTGTTGTCAAGCAAAACAGAATTAATAAGTTGTTTTCTAACATGCTTTGCATAAAATACACTGTGAAAAATAACTAAAATTTAGCTAATATGCCTAAAAATACCAGGGGGTTTATATGCAGTTTAAAGGGACAGACTTCAAAATCAGTAAAGTATTTCAGTTTCTGTGTTCTTTCTTTACAAATGTATACATGTATTTTATCCATTTGTGTGGACTTACCAGGGTTGCTAACAATAAAATGCAGTTGAACTTAATGAACTGGAAGCTCCTCTTCTTTATGGAAGTTTTGCAGTTATTCTTTTAATTGGTTTCCTTCTTTCTCTAATAAATATGCATTTAAATAGTTTGAGGTAGCATGAATATCTAAGTAAGAGATCCAGGTCAGAACAGACTATAATTGTCTTGAGTTTTGATGCCTGAGAGTTACTGTATGCATTTAGTAACATATTCTGGCTTTTTGTTTCCCTTAAATTTTTAATTACAGGTGGAGCCTAGGTGAAGACAAAGCTTCAGTTTGTCTCTAAATTTTATGGAAAAGAGGCTAATTAATTAATTACACGCCTCATTAGTTTTTAAATTATAGTTGAACAAAGACAATTACTGCGATAAGAAAAATGTGGATTTTTTTTTATGGCTTAATATGAATGACGCTGAAGTATGTTCTGTACTTGAATATGGGTATTGTTTGTGTTTTGATCAGATCATGATCAGTAATTAAGTATGCAGGAAGGTATAGTTCAAAGATAAATTGGAGAGTATTTGCTATTGTATCACATTTTTCTACTAAAAGAAGTTTGTTTATCCTTCTTCAAGATTGTGTTTGTATTCTCATCACTCAGGTAATTTCACAGCTTCGGATCCTGAGCAGGTCAGTAACTGCTGGCTGCAAATTTGACAGAGAAATATGGTCTACAGAACTTTCTCCTGTTCTCAATCTATGGAAGAAACTTAATCAGGTAGGAATGAACCTGATTTGAAACAATTACTTTTTTTTTCCTTATGTTAACTACCTAAAAAGTAAAGTTTAAGGAATTATCTTAAGTATTGAAACACAAGAAGTGAAAAAGTAAATTAAATGTGTTTGTTGTGGAAAGTACAATGTTAGGTGTATGTAATTAGCTATGAGGTCTGTATGTGGTTAACAAGCTATCACTTTTTCCTCCATATTGAGGTGAGACGACACTTAAGACATGAGACTAACATCTTCTGTGTATTTCCGAGAAAAATACTAATGTATATTAGATTTTAATTTTTTTCATTTCTCTAATATTCACAAGGCAACGTTTAATGAATTTAAGTATTAATTAAATTTTGCTATATATAGTCTTGAAATATGGTGTTAGCTTTAAACTGAGGTTCATTAAAATCCCTTCCATAAAGATCACAGATATCGTGGACTAAAATTGTGTCTTGTACACAACAAAACTGCAATAAGAAAAACCTTTCCCTTACTCAAATAACCACATAAAAAGAAGTGGCATGAGGTGCGCATTAGAATTTACCATGACATTGTGAAATATCTCCTTAAAATGTACGATGTACCATGTTTTTGTTAAAACAGTCTTTTGCTACTAAAGAACTTCATGTTGAAATTTGTGGCCTCTGAGCATGGGCTGCTGTTAAAATGGCCTATTGTCCTGTAAGGAAAGGCAGTATATTTCAATGTGACACCTTTCATTATCTCTTACTGACCAGAGTTAAACATACCTTTAGGCCTGCAAATCTTCCTTGCAAAAGCTCAGATGAAACTATTGCATATATGTATATACACACAATGAGAAAATTAGAGATTTTGACTGTAGTGTTTGGAAAACTAATAAATGAGTTCAGCTTTAAACAGCAAAACAAATCTGCACTACATCAATACTCATTAACAGCACACATTGATAATGGCTTTGTAATTGTTAATCATTAACACTGCAAACTTAAAGTACTTATTCTTTAAAACTTGTGCCATAAATTAGCTGTGAGTATGCAGTACCATGAAGCTGAAGCCACACAGTTGTTGCTGGTGGCTGGTCCTTGATAGTCTTAGTCATCCATGAGGAGGTAATCAAGATTGCCTGCAGCTCATTGGAGAGAAACTGGACCTGATGCAGGCCTCTTCTTTCACCTCCACCATTGCCCTCAAATCTGAGATCTTTTTTCATATGATTTTTTAACCCTTTATCTTAGTTCCTGACCTACAAGCTGGGATACTTACATGGAGTTATTTTTCAGGCAATAGCAGGTAACTTCATCATGTCAGTTGGCTGTTTTATTTTGTTGCATAATTACTTCATGTCTAAAAGCAACAGGTGCCACGGTCCGTGGTGGGGGGAAAAGGATGCAGCACTGCACAAAAGGGTTCACCACGAGGTTTGAGTCGTGATGCAATGCCAGTTTAATGGGGGTGAACAGGGGTTTTAAAAACTCTGATGGGGGTGGTACCAAAAGTGGGGTGGAACATGAGACAGACAACCAGGGAAATGAATCGGGATAGGGATACAGGCAAACGGGGGAGGGACTGGGGAAGGAAACAGGGAGTCAGGGAGCAAGCATGTCTAGGCATGCCCGGGAAATGCAAATCTCAAGAAAGCATGCGCTGTACATATCCATAAGCACAGGATAAAGGTAAGGTTTGCATTATAAAGTCCTCTCATTCACTGTATCCTCCACAAACAGTTGTCTTCCCAATTCTTAACTTTGCCCTGTCTCAATGACAAGTATGTGACCATTGGTTTGTTGTTCATAGTTCTTGGACCTCTCTTTTCAACCTGTGCCCATACGTTCAAGACCTTTGCTATTATCCCATGCTACAGCTTTGCATTATAACAGGAGACACCTGGTACTGAATGCCACTTCAAACAGCAAGGTCTCCAAACAAGTTGATAAGATGTCTAGAAGGCCAGTACTGGAGCCTTGCGCAGTGAGTGTAAGACCTAGTAAGCATTACCTACTTCTAGCAAGAGCAATTTATTTTTTTCACAGAATCATTAGGTACAAATGTTTTGTGTATTGTCTCCCTGGCTCCTCTCCTGTGAAGACAGGCTGAGAGAGTTTGGGTTGACAGCTTGGAGAAGAGAAAGCTTTGTGGAGACTTTACAGCACCTTCCACTAAGAGAGCTGGAGAGGAATGTTCTACAAGGACGTGTAGTGAACAGGACAAGGGGAATGGCTTCAAACTGAAAAAGAATAGGTTTAGATTGGATACTCAGGAGAAATTCTTTCCTGTGAGGGTGGTGAGACTGGCACAGGTTGCCCAGAGCAGTTGTGGATGCTCCATCCTGGAAGTGTTCAAGGTCAGGTTGAATGGGGCTTTGAGCTACCTGGTCTCGTGGAAGATGTCACTGCCTGTAGCAGGGGAGTTGGAACTCATTGATCTTTAAGGTTCTTTCCAATCCAGCCATTCCATGATTTTGTATTATCTTGAAGTTTCATTGATTATCAAAAATTTTTATGCTATTGGCAGATAATGAAATTAATCTTTTGAAGATCTCTTTTAGAATAGGATGGCTTCTGACCTTGTGTAAGTTTTTTTTGGGGGGGGGACATTTGCTTGTGTGTTTAAAAATGTTTAAATAATAATGTCCTTTATCAAAATTAGTTTTCACAGTCTGTTCAACTAGGAATTGCTTTAAGCTTTGAAAAGGTCTAGGCAACTTTAGTATTTCCACAGACATTGCATGCATTTCTGCATTCTTATTCTATACTGATTGCTCAGTGAAGGGGTCACGTTTGTTTTCAGAAGTTTTAAAGACCTGGAAAATGGAATGAAGAAAATAAGAAGAATTGCTGCTTAAGTTACCAGTCATAAATTATTTTATTTATGCATGAATGGGCACAGGACATAAACTAAAATTATTTCCCAGGTATGAAGAAGATTCACAAAAACTCTTCCAGAAGGCTGAAAAAAAATGTTTCCCTTCAATTTTGGGAGCATTTGCATTTAGCTCTCACAGGTCCACGTCTTTCTTCTGCTGAAGACTCAAGAGATGGATGGCACATTCCAGTCTCACGAGTGTGGAGTAGAGGGGAGCCCAATTCTTTCATGCCCCAGCCTGTATTGTAACTGGGGATTGCCCTGACTCAGGTGCGGGACCTTGCCTTTTCGCTTCATGAGGTATACTACTACTACTACTAATGATGATAATAATAATAATACCATAGTAATAATTTTTATCTCTTGGATACAGATAGTAGTAAAATACAGGCAGATGGGATAGGTGTTGAAATACATTCCTTTTTATTTACATGAAGCAAATACTAGTTTCTACCTGTCAAATGTACTTAGCCCCAAGGGTTGGAAAATAATAGTTGAATATCTGTTTCAGGCAATTGAAACTTAGGAGGTATCCAGTATAGGTCTTCACTGAATCTAGCTAATCTATTTATAGATTCAAAGCTCTTTTTAAAATCAACTACTTTTTTTCAGAGGCAAAAAGGTGCTCAGAAGCTTGTTAATATGTAGACCAAGGTTAAGGATGTTTTTAAACATTTTTATTCCCACAGTTGACCTGTCCTGGGTTTCTGTAGCTGAATTTTTGGTAGTGGGGAGCACTGCAGAGGTGGCTTCTGTTGGAAGCTGCTAGAAGCTTCCCCTGTCCCATGGGAGTCAATGACACTTGGCCCCAGGAGGGACATCCGGCTCCTGGCCAGGGCCGAGCCAATTAGAGATCACAGTAATGCCTCTGTGATAACATATTTAAGAATTGGAGGTTGTTGCGCAGAAGAAATTCCAGAGAGTGAGAACATGGGATAACAAGGCAGACATCAAGGTCGCTGCAGAAGGTGGGGAGGAGGCACCTCATGGAGCAGGGGAAGGACTCAGAGCTAAAACCCCTGCAGCCCATGGAGGACCATTGCAGTGCAGAGACCCCCCTGCAGCCCATGGAGGAGCCCGTGCTGGAGCTGTGGATGCTTGGAAGGAGGCTGTGACCCTGTGGAAGGCTCAGGATGGAACGGAGTCCTGCAGAAGACCTGTGGCCCTGTGGAGAGGCAGACCCACGGTGGAGCAGGTTTTACCCAAGTGAGAGCTGTGGCCCTATGGGGGTGGCCCTATGGGGGTGGCCCTATGTACATCAGTACATCTTGTCCATGAAGGACTGTACCACTATGGAGGAGTGACCTTTGGGACAACAGATGTGGAAGAGCTGCCCGAGTGATGAACTCACATTGGAGAAGTCTATTAAAGACTGTCTCCCGTGGGAGGGACCCCACGGAGCAGGGGATGGACTCAGCTGTGGTCTCTTGTAGACCGTGGTGAAGACCATGGTGAAGCAGAATATCCCTCTGCAACCCATGGAGGCCCATTTGGATGCAGGGACTCGACTGCCCCCATGGAGGAGTGACCCCAAGGGGTGGGGGAACTCACATTGCAAGTGGCAGCAACTGCAACCAACTGCAACCCCCCATGGACAGAAGGGGGGGTAGGGGGAAAGTGTGTGTGTGTGGTGTGTGTTTTAAGACTGTTTTATTTCTCAGTCTTTACCTTAGCTTTTATCCTGTTAGTAATAAATTTAGTTATTATGTCACTTTGAGTCTGGTTTTGCCTGTAAAAGTGGTAAGTGGATGAATCCTCTCCCAGTCCTTATCTTTAGTCCTCTCCCTTCTGCCTAGTTGCAGGATTTAATGAGTCCTTGGCATTCAGCCAGGGTCAATTCACTACAGGAAGGGTGGCCCACTTAGAGACTGTGGTCAACAGTTCTGGGCCATCAGAATTAATTCAACCAGTCCCTGTCCTGGAGTCCATTCTTTTCTAACACAGCCTTCTGCCATGCCAGAGTGTAGATTAGGATCTAGATAGGCACTTACATGAGCACTCATTGTCACACCACAGAATCAGCTGAAAATCACTGTTCAGTGGAACTCAAGCATTGCCCATGATGTAATAGTTGTCAGAGAAGTATCAAACTGTCAGGACGCAATGGCATTTTGTTAATGTTTCACCATGTCCTAATGGCTCTCGGTCATGAGATGAGAGAGAGAAATCTGGTGGTTGTATTTTTTGCCTTTTTTCAGAAAAACCCTCTAGCAGCTCCATGAAAGGAGGCCCACACATAATAAAAACTTGGCAGCAACTGTTTCAGAATTGTTTGCTGAATGTATGATCATAAACCATCGTGTGTTCTGTGTCTTTTGTTATGTTTGTAAATTGTACCTAGTTCTTTTCATAAAGTTGCATAATGCTGCAAGAAAACTGCAGCGGTAGTTTTGAAAATTAATGAGTTGTTGCACTTTTAACTATCCCGTTATGAAAGCTAAGAAAATATCCTGAATTGGAATGACTCAGCTCCTGACCCTGTACAGGACAGCCCCAAAAATCACATTGTGGTACCTCATCAGGTACCTGAGCTTTAGCTAAAGAACATTTTTTTTTTTTTTTGCACAAAGAAAAAGTCCATGAAACAGAAATATAGAGTCATTCTTTCCTGTATTTTTGACAATTAAAAATTTGTGTAAAAGACGTTGAGAGGCTAATATATAAAAGAATAGGCAGAGAGACTTAAAGGAGGAGGCAGAATAGGTACTTCACAAGGCCAGTGGAATTTTCTAAAACCCACCACCACCAAAATTAAGTTTTGACTCAAATGCAGAACTAGTGGAGGTATATGAGTTCATTTTCATTATACTTGTTACTTTTCTGAGGGGGCAATTTTCAGAAAATACTGGAGTTTGAAAAAGCTTGGATTTAAGAAGGTAACAAAGTAAGGCTGTGGAACAGCTTAGGTCATGTTCGATGAAGTCTTATGTTGTACTAAGAAAGCAACACATACAGAACTGAAAGAGGGAAAATGATCAGTCTCAAAATGCACCTGATTTAATATTCATAGCATAATACAGTTTTATGTATTAAAGATTAGAATCTATCTTCAGTTTCTTATGATTAGGAAAAGCACTCAGTACTTCAGCAATTCTTCATCTTAATTCCCAAGCAGGTCATGAGGGTATTTTAAAGGCTGATGCGAGTTATGTACATAATGGATTTTAAAGGAACATAATAGGACATTAAATGTATAAGCTGATACTGGTATTTGTGATTAATTTTCCTATAAAAATGACAGATGGGTTGTTTTATCAAATTCTAAGAAAGAGTGATGAAATGAATAGGAGGCTGTTATGTAAAGGACAATATTGAGGAACTTAGAGGCCCTCTCAGTAATTTTTTTATGAATTAAGAGAGCATATGTGAAAGATTTTTTCTTTATTTTGTGCAATTAAATACCTCAATAAGGAATTTTCTACTAGTTTATGCTAATTTTACATTACAATTTTCGTATACTCAGCAAACTTTGGCCTGAGAAAAACTGAAGTGAAACTGGTACTGTGATATTAGAATACATGCAAAGAAAATTGCAAAGTATAACAATTCTAAATACTGTATGCTTCTGATACTTTGAACAGTAAGTAACTTTGTTGTATACCTTTTTAACAGTTTAACATTTCTGTGTCAGTCATAAATGAAAGTATTGCTCTTTGACTTATCTTTTCTCATATTTTAGCTTGTTAGTTTAGTGTAGTATGAGCTTGAAATGGACTATGTGAAAGTTCCGACAAAGGTACAGCGCTTGGGAAAGATAATAGAAGTCGATATCCTGTATGTTCTGGAAAGCAGGATGCCGTGTGACAATTCAGAAGTTTATTTGATCTGAAAAATAGTCAAAACTACTTGTTATTTTAGGAAGACGTATTTCAGAGAAAGTAAGATCTGATTTTACCTTTAATAAATTATTACAAATTGAAATAACAGGGTTTTTTTCCTTAGAGGCTAGGGTTTTCTATTTGCATTTGAGTGATGTAGAATTTTCCAATAAAGTTTTTAATTCTCTGTCTGGAACTCATTGCAGCCTCTTGTCACATGTTAGGTTGGCAGCTTCTGAACACATGCTAAAATATATTTATGTAATAAGCTGCATATGAATTAAGTTTTGCAAAATTATACCATCTTTTGAAATTATTGAATAAATTTGTATTTTCAGTGGCTCTAATGGAAGGGAAGTAAGTAATGAAAATGGCAATGCGAGAACAGCATTACCTCTCAGAGTCTGTTACTCAATATTTACATGTAATATTATGCTTATTTTATATTTATTATTCTATTTAATTTGCTTCCACATTGAACTAGTCTTACCAATGCAAGAACTATATCTGGCAGAATAATTTGTAGTATCCAGTACAATCTGGTTGTGCTGAGTACACCACTGTTTTTTTTATATTGACATATTGACAAAAATACTAAAAGCAGTGATTCAGCTAAGTGAAGAGTTTTTATAAATTGAAATACTTTTGAAGTAACTGGGTAGACAGAGTTGTATCGCAAGTATGGTGCCTTTATTGAACATTTCGCAGATGCTGCTCAGAATATTACTGCTTTTAATCTTGTGCCAGAAAAGGGATGATACCAGTATTACTTCAAAGCTAACAAGGTCCTATGAAGTAATACAAATTAAATAATATGTTGTAGAACACCACAGTTTCCCTGAGTTTATTAACTGGATATTGTATGTTCCTTTTTAGAATTCTAACCTGATCCATCAGAAGGTGTCCCCTCCTGCGGAACAACAAGGATCTCCAGTCTTGTCCTTCATTACTCTGGAACAATTCAATGCTATTCGCCTTGTGCAAAGCATCCATCAGTCACTTGCTTCTTTAAGTAAAGTCATCAGAGGTACCTCATTATTGAGTTCTGAAGTACAAAGACTAGCAAGTGCTCTGTTAAACCAGAAGGTAAGTAATGTTGTAATGAATATACATTGTAATATGCAGTGAAAAGAAACAAGGAAACCAATAAAATTCTGATACACATTTTCATGTCACCATTTGTTCTAAGTTCTTTTATTGATAAAGACTGTAAAATACAGTTCTTTTATTGATCATAACTCTTAAACAGAATCAGGATTTTTCTGGAAAAATTTTCAAAAAAATGGTGTTTCAATTACTCACAGAAGCTTCTGAGTATATTGTCTTTTATTATGTTTTCTCTTAAGAACAATTCCAGTAAAGTTAGAAGTCGTGGAATAGTATTTTGATATCCAATACCAAGTCATGCTAGATAAGTGAAACTTATTAGCCAGTAGAACATGTAAATCTGTCCCTTTAGTGAGTTTTTACATATTCTTAAAATTTTTAAGTTTTAATCAGAATTCACTCCCTGCATTTATTCAATGTGGAGTATTGCCATATCACACCAGGAAAGCCGTGCCTTTCATACCAACCTATCATCTCATCCTGTATTCTTGATATATGAGAAAAGCAAACAGCATTTGTACGTCTGGTTTCTCCATGTTTTTGGTATCAAATTGGGCAATTAGTGACTACAAATTGACATGCTCTATCATTAATAGCTAGATAATCGGATTACAGAGATAGTCAAACATTGATGTGATGTGAAACTGTGGTTTTGTTTCACCTGCAACAATGGATAATTTCTGCTGATGCTAATGCATAGATATTGGTTCTGCAGTGAATGATAATTCCTACTAACATCTTGTTTATCTTCACATGAAGAACAAGTACTGGTAAAAAGATTTTTGTGCATTTATTGATCTATCAAATTTCTAATCAAGGAAATAATTAAATGTGTTGTCCTTTTAGATTCAAAAATTGCAGTACGGTTAGAATAAATTAACGTTTTCATGTTATCAATCTCATTTCCTTTCGAAACATATTTTGACTATGTGGTAAAAACTGGAACTAAATACAAGTCATAGTACATGTAATGGCTATTTTTTAGTACTTACATTTCTCGTTACTGAGCAAGAGAGTATGGCTTGCTTGTGTGCTTAAGCTGCACTCTCAAATTGGAAGCAGCAGGGGCTATAATGCTGATCACTGTCACAAAAATGTACTTAAAAATTCCATGCATTTTTACCTCTCCCAAACATCGGTTCAGTGCTTCCTGATATATTCACCAAAATGTTCCTGTCATTTCATCTGCTTGCTTACTTACTTACCTTGACACAGATCACTTCAATGGACTGTGACCATATCAGCAGCCTTCCAGAGGCCAGTGCCACATTCTTGGCATGGCAGCTAAGCCTTAAGACAGCTAAACCTCACTATATTTATCATCCTAAAATTATTTGATTCATGTGTCTTCTATGCACTGTTCTTTTTTAGTTTAGTATTGTCATGCATTCTGTAACAAAAGACTATTTTAAAAAACTTACATCTTAAAAATGCCAAGATTGTAGTTCTTTTAAGATTATAGCACCTGAAGAAACTGCTCGATTATGAATAGAAATGAGAAATTCAAGAAATACGACTTCTAAAGCTTTCAGCAATGTGCTTTATTTGTGTAAACTTGGTATATTAGTCTCATACAAGCCACCATGAAGAAAATTAACTCTACCTCAGCCAAAATGAGCACAGCATACCTCTGAAATATGCTTACATACTAAAAATTAGCTAAACTATTTCTTTAAACTTAGAGTACTTTACAGTGGTATATCAGCAACGTTAGGTGAATGCCTTCTAAATTATAGATTGGTGAGCTGCCTGTGAATGCATATCTAGCAAAAGAGTCTGCAAAAATGCAAAGTTAATAGTTTCAAATAAAAAAAAAGGTTTCAAAAAACATGATTATGAAAAAAATGTGCAGTTAACTGTGCTTTGTTAGTTTTCTTGTATGTGTTGTAGTTTATTCGCTTCATTCTTTATTAGTGTCCCCAAACCTAGTTATGTTCTGGTTTTTATCTATAAAAGGGACACGTGGAGTATTTACTTTGAAAGACAGATTTTCTTATAAACTTCTGTGATCAGATTTTGAAAATCTTTTCAGTACTAATGCAGTTAGAATGTGAACCTCCTTGAAAATGCATCTGAAAATATTAAACAGTATAAACTGTTTATTCTGTTCAGCATCTTCAGTATTGTGCAATGTTCTGCTGGTAATGATTTACGTCAATTCTCTTTCCCATAAGTAGGAGAATGTTACAGAGTCACTTTGAGTGTGCTTTACAGAGTCCTGTGGAGTAGGTAAAATTATTGTTTTTACCTTTGTTGGATTTCCTCCTTATAAAACAATGACCTTTTAAGCTTTTCTTTTTGAAGTCCATGAGAAATTTGTATGGCAAGGTCTTGCAGGATTTTCTTCTCAGGGTTTGCCCTACAAAAACTGTAAAGTGATGAGAAGGTAATCACACAGAGGAATTGAACCGGATTCTCTTTACCACACAACCACACCAACTGCATGTTCAATTCTGAGGAGGCAGCAGCAAAGGTGTGGGAAACTGGCTATTCAAGAAATGATCATCTGAGACCTTTCTGAAGTGTTCATGTAACCAACTGATATTTCCTTATTGAATAGCAGTTTCTTGCAAGTTCCCCATCAGCACTGTGTCACGAAGACTTAGCAGAAATATGACCTTTCAATTAGTGGTTGTGTGTTTTGGTCATTATATTACTTTTGTTTCCTTTTTCCTTTGTAGATATATTTGATCTCTGGATTATTTAATTTTATTCAAATTGCTAGTTTAAAATTTAATGGATTTGAAATAGCTACTTTCAGTAAATACATTTTTATTTCAGTGTCCCGTTGCATGGCAAAGCAAGTGGGAAGGTCCAGAAGATCCTTTACAATATCTTAGAAGTCTTGTAGCTCGAGCGCTGGCTATACAGGTAATTTTAAAGAATGATTTACCTCAATACACTGGTGTTCAGTAGGACAGTATATTATGTAAAGTACTCTAGGATAGACCTTTACAAACACAAGTCTCAAAGAGTGTTAGGTGTGTGAAAAGACATGTAAAAATTTGAAGATAAAAGAGTAATGTGGTAATATTGTTAGTTACTTCACAAAAGATTTACACCTTAGATTTTAGTCACTAGTCTTTATGATGAACTGGGGGGAAAGAAGATTCATTTACCGAGATGAAACTTTACATCTAAATTATGACACACTCTTTAATCTGGTAGAGTGATGCCTATCAAGGTGTAAATGAAGCATTTCTAATACAGGTAATGTAGAAATTCGTAGACAACTAGTCTTTGAAGCAAATAATGAAAACATCTGCTTTCTTCAGGTTTACAATGAGTTATAATAGAAGGTGCAGTCTGACAACACCTCTGTCAATTTGCAAGCTGACAGTGAAGAGGATAATTTTTAGTTAGGGTAAATCTATGTATAATTTGACTGACAGAAGCAGTGTCTTTAAGATAATAGGCAGACAAATAAAAAAGTCATTCATATAAATTAATTAGTATTTAAGGAAACAGGTTTCTTCATGTTGCATACGTAGAGAGAAAACTGTGAGAACCTTCCAGAGAGGAAAATTCCTTTAGTTAGGACAGATCTTTATTACCTCCAGGCAATAAATAGAAAGCTTATGGTTTTGACCTTTATTAACGCAGTTTTGTCCAGTGGGATACAAAGATTTCTGTCAACATTAGTGTCAACTGTGAGATTCAGAAGAAAGTTTTGGAGGGCACATGATTTCTAGGCATTACTTTTTCTAATGAAATTACCAAACAGATTTTTTTCAAAATACTAATAGGATTCTTGTTATGCAAACAATTTCTTTTGGCTAATGATTTGTTTTTCTTTATCCTTGCCTTGAAAAAAACCCACTTAACATATAAACAAAAAGAGTGTAAATGTGTGTAGCAACAAGTGATAATGCACGTTCAAATGTTATTTGGTCATATAACACAGCTGAACTTAGTCCCATCTGTCTTTTCACTATTATAATCTTTAGTAATAAAAAGCACCATTTGCGGGTGAGTCAGTGTGTTCATAAGCTTCAAGAGTATCTTGCAGTTTGCAACTTGTACTTCCATTTGGTTGTGACCAAACTAGATGCAATTTTCCTTAGTTATATAATTTTTTTTTTAAAAAATGAAGTCTGAGAGTACAGTTCAAGCTTCTCTGGGGAGTGCATCTCCCATACAAAGTGGAGATAATGTGACAGAGTGTAACAGGATGAAATGAGTGTTAATAGTAGTAAATGATTTTTCAGCCACACATATTCAAAAAGTTATTTTCATATATTACTCCAGTCAACTATTGACAAATATGCTGCATTTTATTACCACGATAGTATTCTTCCTTTCTCATTGTTCAAACTGCTGACAAAATGGTACATTTGGATTATTTATTTTTATGAACGTTTTTATGAAGAAATCATTTACAATTTTAAACAGTTATTTATTGTAAGAGAGGGAAAGATTATTAAGGCAGAGCTATACAGTAGATAATTTAGATACACAACTGTATTCAGAAGCAGTAAATTACATTAATTTTTTTGTTAGTGACAATAGTCACTGGTTATTTCATTTTTATCTTTTTTAATGTCAGATATGTAATATAGTTGTGTTTGAAGCAATTCTTAATATTAAATTACCAGTCTGTTTTGCAGCTCAAACTTCTAGTCAGATCACATGAAACAGGATTTCTATATTTTTTGTGTATATTACTAGAAAAGTGTTGATTATTTCTAAATATGTATTTCAGTTGAATAGTCTTTTTCCTTAAATGGGATTCCAATTCATAGTTGTGCATATTACACCAAGATTCTGATTACTCTTGAACATTTTTTAATTAAATTTTCTTTTTTGTGACTTTTCATTATTGATTTTATAAGTGTAATTTATCATTAGTTAATTCTATGTTTAGTATTAACAAATTTGATAAAGGCTTCAATAGAGATATTCTCATAACTTTGAAAATTATCCTCAGATTTATATTTCAATAAATGCCATATTGTTGATTGGTTTAGTTATATATTATCAACTCCATCATAATTTTTTTGATAGTTACTCTTATCTCCCTCTGCTTCATTGATGGTAATATATTGACTTATACTTTCACTGGTTTAGACAGATTTGATTTATGTAGTTTTTTAAGAGGAAATAGGAGACATTGAAACATCAAAGTTGTACTGAAGGATTACACATAGTAAGGATGCAGTAAGTCTCTACCTAGGTTATTACTTAAAGGCTGCCTTGTCACGAGGCTTGCTGCCAGTGCAGAAAATAATAAAAGCAACTGTTTTGTTACAAGCATTTAGTGGGAATGGAGAGGAAAACAAAATATACACCAGATGGTAAAATATTTATAGCAGAATTTATGGAAGTGTAGAGATGTTCTGAGAGCATTACACAGCAACAGAGAGAAAAACAACAGGTGTTGCATTTGTCAGGTCTGAACCCATTAAAAAGCAAAAAAAAAACCAAACCCGCAACTGCCTACTGAAAGCATGAAGAAGTCTGTATGTGCAAAATGCAGTAGAGACATGTATTGGTGTGTATTGTGTTGCGATGATAGAACTGATGGAAATAGATGATTTCTTCCTGGCTGGAAGTTCTGATGTTTGGATGTTAGCTTTTGCTTTAAATTGAAACAAAAGTTGTGTATTGAACATTCTTCTAAGATGGAATTCTGAATACTTTCAATTAACAATGCTGACTTTGAACTATACAATATCATGTTTCAGCTTGTCTGTCTCCAGTGATACGTATGCTATCAACATTAAGATATGAAATGTATGAATCATCATAGGTCATTGTATTGGTTTTAAGTCTTGGTCAGTATAAACTGCCAGTTTCCTCACGATGGCATTATAAGTGTGTTCTGTGGTTTCCCTCTCTCTTCGTTCACGATTATAGCTCAGTAATAATACACATCAGCATATAATGCTATTAAGTGAAATCTAGTTTGTAAGGAAGCGTCTTCTCATGGCTATAGATACCATCAGGAGAGAAAGAGAAGAGTTCCTGGACTACAGCTAGTAAGAGCCAAGACAGCATCGCAGACAAATGTCAGATGAATATCAACCTTGAAAAAATGTTTCAGGTCAACAAATTGGAAATTTATTTTTGTTTCCACAAGAACTAAATAGAGAGCTGAATTGCACCTTAAAAAAGCCCCAAACAAACCCAACCCCCTCCTAGTCCCAGAATACCTTCTATTTAAGTTGAAACTTTTATTTAATTCTTTTGAACTGAGCTGGTTTTATGTCATCTGCAAAAACAGTTCTTCCTTTGGATGACTGTTCTGTCAGAGAGCTGCTAAAGGGCTTGCAGTGTACATTGAAACTAAACACTGTTTGACCTCAGAATCATAAACATCACTTTCAGAGTTCTAACCAAGAAAATCTTCATGAACACTTCTATTTGCTTGATTTATGAAAGGTTTTCTTGAAAATGTGCCTTTATCTATAAAGCACTGCTAGTCTATGAAAAAGTTGTATTTCATACTTCTTCAAGAGACTTGTGTTTATCTCTCTGAAATGCTGTTCTATTGTCCCCCATCCTGAGTGAAATCTAGAGTAATAATATTTAATTTCAATACCAGGTTGATCCCCTAGTAAAATATTTTTGCTATTTTACTGCTCTTTTAGTATTTGAGGAAGAATGATTTTTTTTCTGTTTTGGAACCCTTACTATTCATCTGTTTCAACAATTAGGTCGCCAGAAAGAGCTAGGTCATCCAAGGTATATGAGATTCGAGCTCTTGGAAATTGCCTGCTGAAAACACTAGTAAACCTTCTGGGAACAGGAGGCACAGGATTGTTCCTTCACACCCCAGGCATCTAGGCAAAAATGCTACATTTTCTTTCACTGATAGCAGGCAGAAAGTCTTCTATTAGAAAGTCAAGGGAGCCAACCCCTTTCAATTTTCACCTAGTTAAAGAACTCCCATACTAAATCTTGTACAAACCCAGAATTGTAATGCTCAGTCCCCATGTTCATCCACTTGGGCACTCCATAGTAAGGCCTATCCCCCTTTAAGTAATCACAATTACTTTGCATAGCATTTCAGTATTTTCTAAGACATTGCCTTACCAGATTTTACAGCAAGGTCAATAGCTTCATGGTTTGTCTTTTATGGTTTTAGCAGTAGCTGATTCAGATGGATTAGGTTGGCTGGTTCCCCATCTTGCCCTTGTTCCTCTCATGATTCTCTCTCTGTTTGAACAGCTGTTACCTAGGTATCTGTACAGTGCAGAGTGCTCCAGTTTTAGTATTCTGATATTAAAGCACAAGAATTCATAGAAGTAATGTGTTTTAAATCTGCCCATTCCATTTTTTAAGTTCAAATTTACACCTTATTCTGAAGAATTAGCATATTTTTGCTACTTTTCTTGGCTTCTCCTCTTTAGCTGTCATGAATATCAAAACAAAAATGCAACTGCAGTCTAACATTTTCTGCAAGGAACTGATCCTTAATTGACTCCCTTAGCTGTCATCATGTTGCAACATGATTTCACGTTGTTCAGAATTTATCAGCTAGGATATATCTTTCAAGACCTTTTATCTAAGTGATATGCACTGAATCTGCAAACTGTGCTACATTAAATGGAAATAATTTTGGTTGTCAATAAGCAAGGATTATGTCAAGTTTGGGGAAAACAATATACCTTATACATGGAAAAGCAGTTTTTAAAAAAACAGCATTGGGAAAGGGAAAATATTTCTACCTGCATTTCATTTGGTTTCATTTTGAGGTGCTGAAGCTTAATCCCAGTGAAGGCTAGGTGCTCCGTTAAATTGAGGCACCCCCAAGTTACAGTTTTTTCAATAAACATGAGGCTTAACTGTTATGAAAAGTAATCTGTTTCAAGGGAAATCAATTCATGTTGATTAAACTCTTGGAATTCTAAGCATGTTTTGTGAGAATGGCTGTTCTGTTTAAATTATGAAATACTGCCTTGTAAGCAGAAGTTTGAGCAGCATCCCTTATCATACCACTAAACATTTGGTCAGCACTTTGATTATAAAATATTTATTGCAGAAGAGAATTGTTCATAAAAAAGACTTTTAGAAGTGTTGTATAAAAAAAGAACCCAGGTCATTGTCTCTACAGACATTGCCTCTCTGGGAATTACCTTATTTTAAAGAAAATGGTCCTTTTTTCCTAACCTAAGCTTAAATTTAGAAGGGCGAGATTTAGCATTCTGTATTTCTTCTGTGGATGTCAGATAGTATTTATACACTCAGTAAGTTACAAAAACTGTACTATATATTATATAAGGTTTAAAGCTGTAGTTGATATACTTTATTTTAAATATTAAATAATCATAATTAATTAATTTTTCTCTTCAAGCTGTGAGATACATTTTCACAGTACAGGACGAAATCTGAAAAGATCCAGTGATAAAATATTAATAAATTGTATGCATTTCATTTGTCAGAATTAAAAGTGTAGATTGCTCCATTTCTAATAACATCTTTTGCACTGTATCTCTTGATCACACACAAAGCTGTCTGCAAAAGAGAAAGCAGAATAAAATGGATAGTCCTGCCTGACAAACGCTCAAGCCAAAAAAAAGGTTAATTTTAGTGCAAATGGTAGAAAATAACGTTGTTATCATTTGCATATGAAAATGAGTCATTATGTTATGCTGTCAAAGACTTGGGTAATTTTAAATTCCAGCCATTAATAAATGAGAAGGCTGCAGCACATGCTAATGCACCAATTTGTAAGTACTTTCCATCAATCTGCTTTACTTTTTCTAGACAACTTAGAATGATAGAAATGTTTGGGTTGGAAGGGATCTTAAAGATCATCTAGTTTCACCCCCCCTGCCATGGTCTTCCCCCAGACCAGGCTGCTCAAAATCCCATTCAACCTGACCTTGAACACTTTCAGGGATGGAGCGCCCACAGCTTCTCTGGACAACCTGTTTCAGTGCCTTCCCACCCTCACAGTAAAGAATTTCTTCCCATCATCTAATCTAAACCTACTCTCTTTCAGTTTGAAGCCATTCCTCCTTGTCCTGTCACTATGTGCCCTTGTAAAAAGTTCCTCTCCATCTTTCTTGTAGGTTCCCTTCAGGTACTGGCAGGCTGCAATTAGGTCACCCATAAGCCACCTCTTTTCCAGGCTAAACAATCCCAATTCTCTCAGCCTTTCCTCATAGGAGAGGTGCTACATCCTGCTAATCATCATTGTGGCCCTTCTCTGGACTCACTTCAACAAGTCCATCCTATGTTGGGGATGCCAGAGCTGGATGCAGCACTCCAGGTGCTCACTCTCACCCCAGAGAATCCCCTCCCTCAGCCTACTGCCCACATGGCGTTTGATGCAGCCCAGGACACAAATTGGTTCTCTGGGTTGAGTGCCACAGCAACAGCTCATGTCCAGCCTGTCATCCACCAGCGCTCCCAAGTCCTTCTCTGCAGGGCTGCTCTCAATCCCTTCATTCCCCAGACTATACTGATGTTAGTTGTTGCCCTAAAGCCAGATGCAGCATCTTGCACTTGGTCTTATTAAACCTCCTGAGATTTTCAATGGCTGTTTCTCAAGCTTATCCAGGTCCGTCTGGATGCCATGCCATCTTTCAGGTGTGTCAACTGTACCGCTCAGTTTGTGTCATCTGCAGATTTGCTGAGGGTGCACTCAGTCCCTTTTTATGTGTCATAACACTGGTCCTAGTACAGACCGCTGAGGGACACCAGTTGTCACTGATGCCCATCGGGACTCTGAGCCCTTGACCACTACCCTGTAACCACCCAACCAATTTTTTATCTATCTAACAGTTTACCCATCAAATCCATCTCTCTCCAGTTTAGAGAGGATATTGTGGGGGATCACAAAAAGGATTTACAGGAGTCCGTATAAATGACATCTGTAGCCCTTCCCTGGTCGACTGAGAAGTCACTCCATCATAAAAGGCCGCTAGGTTGGTCAGGCAGGACTTGCCCTTGGATACACTGGCTTGCTCCCCTGATCACCACTTTATTGACAGAAACACTGTGTCTGCTAACAATAAGCAATCTATCCAAAATACTTTATTGTTTAATTTATAATTTCATAGTCATATATACATACATATAAATAAATTGCTTAGTGAGACATCTTTCTAACTAAAAAGTAAATGTGATCGTGTTTCTCTTGTTAACTGATTTGGTGGGAACTGGCTTAGTGTAACAGTTTGCAAAATATTTTGTCTATTGTTTTGAGATTTTACTTGGTCAACATCAATGGTAAGATGCTGTAACTATTTCTTAAATAGCATTTGCAGATATGTAATAAAAAAATCAGTCCATTTTATAATAGCAACACACAGCCATTCTGCAAGCAAGCATCATCCCTAATTGGCAATCTTTTGGTCATTTCTTTGAGGGAAGACTGAAATGTAGCTACATGTTGACCTACCATTCTCTCTTTGAAGGACATGCCATATAACTGAATTTGAAATTATGACATAGTTTAATATCATATTCCTGTACAAATATAAAAAAAAAATATTTAAAATTTCAGAGCCTGTAAAGTCTCAGAGCTGTCATCTCAAATTTAGTTTGTGAAGGAAAAGCTTCATAAGAGTAATTCATTACTAAATCCTTCTTTATCTGTTGTGTCTGCATCATTTTACTCTTGGGAATTCATAGTCAAATACAGTACAGGATAGAAGTGCACTCAGCAACTCTGTAAACAGACGTGACTGTGTTTTAAAACTGGAGTAAACAGGCATTCTGGTTTGGGGTTTTGTTTGTTCTGTTATTTGGGTTTTTCCTTAGTAGAGTTCTTTTTGGTGTGGTTTTGGTCTCTAAATGTTCAGCAAGGTACATAATTGAATGGAAAAGAAACGAAACCTTGAGTCAAAGTAGATGAGTTTTTAAGAGTGATGGAAAGCTTAGATCCTTGTTTGTGGCATGTAAGTGATGCTTAATGGCAGGAAGGATAAATACCCTCCTGCTCTACACTGTGTTTCCGAGTGTATTCAGCTGAGTGCTATAAATAGCACCTTAATTAGAATGTGTGCCCTTACATGGAGGAGAATGTGTAAAAGCACATTGCAGGCAGTGATGCTTTTATATTGTGAAATCCACGTAGTCACTCTGAACTAAGAGACTTATGATGCAATGTGCTCTACATCAGAGCTTGAGTTTGAAAATGCCTATCAAGTTTGTACTGTTGTACAATTATATGTGTACTTTTCCTTATATATACAACATATTTTCATACAGGTTCTCTATAATTACCGTTTTCAGTGTTACAATATTTTATGATCCCGTAAGATAAATTAACCAACTGAAATTACCTATATATCAGGCAAAATGCAGTAAAGAGTTGAGAACTAAACCAAATATTGTTCATTATTCAGATTGTGTAGATTGTGAGGCTAGGAAAAAGATTTATGACATCATGTGTATTCATGGATTTTATCACACTGAGAAAATAAAAAGTGATGATTTGAGGATATCCATGGAAGAATCCATCAAATAAAAAATACAGTAAGGTATTACTAGAATAATACAGGATATCTGAAAGAGACCTACAGCCTCGATGGTGAGCTGTTCTTTTGGGATTGGCCACAACAAAAACATTCCTTTTCTGGTTTAAAGAAAAGTTTATGAGCTTCACATAGCTGATATGTCGCACTTGAGATGCCTTCACACTAACTGCCTTGGCTCTACTACGTAGGATCAAACAACAATCCATACCAGCTTACTGCACCAATTGAAAAAACCCCTTAATTATATTCTGTGTCTACACAAAGTTGTGCTGTGTTGAACAAACCATTTCATAGTCTGAACAGTAATCCCATGTAGCAGTGTTCTGTTTAATGGAGTGTAAGTAGCTCTAGCATGAGCCAGCACAGTGTGCCAGAATGACCTGGCCATGCCATCATAGTTCCTTTATTTAGGTGGGGTTGCATCAGCCACTGTTTCTGTTTCTGTGATCTCTTTTTTTTCTTGTAGAAAAAATAGATTTCTTTCTTTGCCTTGCAATTGTGGTATCTTTGGGGTATTTTGGGATATCTTAAACAATTTCAAATTAGATTGCGTTAGTATGTTTGATAAAAATTGCATATGTATCTGAGAGTTAGGCTAAGCTTTAATAGTTACTAACAGAGTAGAGTTCTGTGACGCAGGTATGGCTGAGAGATTTTCTGTCTGTTTTGGCAGCCTTAAGAGAGGGTGTTAACAAAAAACAAATTACTAGTAAACAATAAAAAAAAAAAAAAAAAGAGAGAGACTAGTGACTGCTGTTCAAGGGGTCATTGTTTCAGAAGGGGAACAAGGACTGTGAGGGAGTTGTTTGATGGAAAAACTTTATCTCATGGGATGTTACCAGAGAAAATGAACCATAGCAGAGTAAGCAGTTCTCTGATAGTTCTCTTTATTGTAACATAGCCTTCAAGCTGGTACTATAAAACAAATTACTGCGGTGCATCCCATTATTACTCATGGCTAATAAATTGAGTATTCTGTACCCCTGTTTAGTCACACCAGCACTATCACAATATGGATTTCAGCATCCTTGCTCCAGAGCTCTGCAAAGAATTTATGTCTGATGTAGTCCTGACTTTTTCATAGTAATATGATAGGCAGTCTAATCTATCTGCAAAAGAATATTGTGTGTCAGTGTTTTCCCTCCCCTTCAGCTTATCAGTGGAGGTGGGAAGTTGGTTCCACCAAGGAGTGGTTCCAGCTCTTACACTTCCTTACCCAGTAAGGTAACTGCAAATGCAATATAGTGCTTGGTAACTGATGTAGTTGTGGAGAAAGAAAAGGCTAGAAGGCGTGAAGCATAAGAATATTGGATTCTAACTGGATTCTGTGTTTAGTGATCATACAGAAAATATCTGAAAGTAGATAATTTTGGCATATGTCAATCATGAACTTGTCAGTGGTTCTTATGCAGCACCATCATTATGGTATCCATATTAAATGTAGGAAACGGCAATTCATGGAAAGTTCTTGTTTTGATAACAAATAAATAGAGTAACCAGAGTGAGATCACATTTGCTAATGCTTCTCCCAGCTATGCCTTATGCATTTATGCTTCTAGCACATTATTAGCTAGCGTGCTGATGCTGATGGACTCAGAACACTGATGCTCTAACACTCTGCTATTGTGTTACTGTTCAGACTTCCTGAACAACCGGGGCGGGTTCTAAGTTTGTCAAACTGAAATAAAGAAATAATAGTATTTTATTTAAAGCACTAGCCAGAAGTCTTGGTCTGCATGAAAGAAAAGAAAAAAAGGAAACAGAAGCAAATAAAAGAGAAAATAAAAAAAGAAAAAAATAAGACATAAAAGAAGGGAAGAAAGGAGAAAAGAAACATTTTTAAACCAAACAAATTAAATTACCACGCTATTAACCGTTTGAAAGACAGTATATGCTAGTCATCAGAAACCTAAAATATGGCAATATGTTCATTTAATAAAAGATAAGTG
>VWZG01001538.1:0-13826 GCA_013396735.1 Grallaria varia
CTCAGAGCAGAGATGCATGACTTAATCCCTTCACACAAATCCTTCCTTTCCCTCCAGCTTTCCCTACCCACAGAAAGCCAGGTTCTACACCAAAAATTTCCCCACCAACATAAGCCATTTTATTAAGAAAAGATATAAGGCCCATGAAAGAGATGTCCTACCAGGAGCACTCACCTTTTTTCACGGCTTCCTTTTCAAGTGAGTCAAGCAATGCCTTTCTCTTGTCCATCTTCCCTGCCAGGGCAAAGGCATATGCAAGCAGTGCCTTGGTGTACACGTGGTTTTCTTTCTGATCTGCTGCTGTTTCCAGGCAGAACAGAGCATTCCGCACCACTGAGAGCTGGTAGGAGAGAGAGACTGAGCTGGAGCAGCCAGAGATCGCACTGCAGCCCATCTTAGAGCAGGAGGAATCGGATGGTAACTAGGAACCCTGGGCATCCCCACTTTCTGCTCTGACAAATATTGCCACCATCTTGTATTCCTTCCCTTCTAGGTCCAATAATCCCCAGAACAAATGGGCAGCCAAAGGCTTTCCTTATTTGTATGAGCTTTCCTTTAATGTGCCTTGTTAATGGTTTTCCCCAGTTTGATTTAAAGACTGAATGGAAGGGCTCTGATCCTTCTGCCTTGAAAAGATCGACTTCCTTTCTGTAGATGTACTGGATAGTTGCTTTCCTCCTCCAGCTATCACCCTGAGACTCTTGTGTGCTTTCACCCTCAGCTCTGTCTTTTTCTTTTTAGTCTTTAGTTTCCCTTTTCTAGGGCCTCCTGAAAAAATTTAATTTTGTTGGACTCTGATAATGCAGATTCTTGTTTGGTAGGAAGCTCTCTCTTAATAAGAAAGAATATATTTTGTGTTTTCTGGAATATTTTTTGTGACATGTTAACATTAATGATGTATGTCTTTTTTGAGCCAGAATCTCTGATATGGTTTGAGTGCAATCTAAAATGAAACTCCTTTACCCATTGTTAAGTAACAGACTAACAGATGCTGTGACACCATGATCTTTCAGCAAGACGCATGACTATTCCTCATTTGTGATGGAAAATATGCTATAAAATCAAAACTATAACCCTGCAGGGAGAGCATGTCATGATCTGAATCCTAACAGCACATTTACAGCTGGATCAATGGACTAGAAGGAAAATACTTATTTTTCAGTGGCTCTGTACTTTGTCTTCATGGGTGTCTACTGGATGATGAAATCTTTTGTGATCATTTTTGGAGATGCAATTCAAGTTTTTCTGAGAAAGCAAAGAATAGAACCAAAATGGGTTGTGTCTATGCCTTACCTAAGGTTTCCCATGCTTACTTCTTTTTCTAAAGTAAGTGCTGGGGAGGAGTTCAGCCTAATGACAGGATGTGGCAGTAGACACACATGCTCAGTACAATGCTAACAAGATTTTTATGAGGGTTTAATATAGCTTATTTTACTTATAAAAGTACTCCATATGATTGCAAATAGCCTTTGTGACTTAGGGCTGTGCTCATGTTAGGAGTTCATGCAGCTTAACTTGAATTGCATCCATATCTCACTCAAATTCTGACAAACCCCTTCCTTCACATTCAGAGGCAGTTTTAGACTCAGACAGGGAGTCGGAAAACATCTTTGCTATCCAATACAGTTCTGCCAGAGAGCTTGGCTTCTAAACACAACACATACCAAAGAAACAATATTTTTTCTGGTGAAATTAATGCAATCTATGTCACTCTGCTGACAAAATAACATCTCCTGTTGGTTCTTGATACACAGGAAAAAGCTTGGAATACAAAACAATCCCTGCTACATTTGCAGCAGAGGGATTGGACAGGGGAGGAAAACAGAAGAAAAGTGTTAGTTCAGTATAGGCTTAAACAGAAAGACTATTCAGACAGGATTTTGGCTTTCAAAAAGTAAAGGGACCTGATAATCTCAGGGGGAGGAACACTGGTAGGGTAGGTTAATACCACCTCTGGCTCAGGTTGGGGTGCGGACACATACGGTTATGGGCAGAGGGATCTCCAGCAATGCAATAGTGATATAGGCTGTCAGTGTGATCTCATCGTTCACTCCGCCCTGCAGGGAAACACAAAGGGAGCTGTTGATGCCACACAGCACCACTGGCTTCTCCCTGCATTAAATATCCACATCCTGCAGAGACAAATTCTTCCCGGTCTCCATCTCATGGTAAGTCCTCCAGAGGATGCTGTTGACTTCTTCCTACTTCTGTGATAGCTTCCCACTCTTCCCCAGCCCCCAAGTGCTGAACTAGCTTTGTTGATCCCAGGATGACTTATGGTCAGGTCCCAGCCTGACAAAGCCCCTGTGGAGCCAACCAGGCAGACACGTTACCTTCATAGCATTGTTCAGGAGTGTCCCAGAACTGCGGAAACAGCCATTCTCCTTCTGCTTTTGGGTAAGCCAGACCAAAGCATCCTGGATGTGCTTCTCATCTATGAAGATGTGAGGCCTGGCCTGGGCAAAGGACTTGAGGACAAAGGCTGTGAGCCTGAAAGAGATAGCGGGAAATAAGACACACTGAGCAGGCCCTGTATCCATCAGAGGTCATAGGGCCTATATGGGTATTACTGTTCAGGAGAAAATCAGTAGAGGCTACAGAACTTGGTCACAGTGGGCTAGTTGGAAACTGTGAGATAGCTTAGCCACTCTGTGAGACAGGGACCAATCCTAAACGGAGCCTGCTATTGATAGCCCTGAGAACTGCAGGTAGTTGGGCAATGGCACTCTGGGGATTCACCAACATCTTCTGCTAACAGGAACTAGCTGTGTCATCTTGCAGGTCACCCTCACCAGAGCTGAAGAAGGGTGTCAGAGGAGGTAAGTAGCTATCTATCACTGCAGCACTGCAAACCTAAAAGGGAACTCCCTTACCATCCATCCCTGCACCATTATCTCACATGTGTGTTTTATGATGCCATGATTATAACTTCAACTCCATTTCAACCTTCACAATTACCAACCACAACAGTGAGGAAAGGGAGGGCATGAAAAGCAGCAATGTAAAAACAGTGGTACTGAAGTCTTACCAGGTATTTCCAACTTGCCCATAACGTGGCCCAAAGGTGCTATAAGAACCATCCCAGTGTTTGTACTTCAACTGCCTTTGATATCCTGAAATGGAGAGTGAAAAAATGTTTCAGTTGCCACAGTACTTTTAAAGGAGCCATGCAAAGGAAACATCGCAAAGATGGTACATAATGTTTCCCTTAACTAATGGCGCAAGTGTGCGCTGTGCTGCCCGGTATTATAAAGAAGTTCAGGCAAACTCATAGCTCTGAGCATCTCCATCTTTGTGCTCTTCCTCTCTCCTAAAACGCCTGGAACCTGGGTGTCTGTGGTTATTGCTGTTCTCTGCCCTTGACTTGATGAGGAGAGGTAAATGCATCCTAGACTTGAGAGAAATGGGAGAATGGTTCCAAGAGAAGAACTGATAAAAAATGTGAGCCCTACACAGGATAGGGATGCAAAAAACAGGATAATTTTCACTGGAGGAAGTGCAATTTTCCTGCTAGAATAGCTGAGTCAAAACAGCCCCTTTCTAGTCGGCATATACCCATGGTGTGCACATGTACTTGTGTTATGTCTGTCAGTGGGCCCTTGCTAATGTGTGCTAATTCTGTCCTAACCAAAGGTGAGCGAAACTTTCTAAATCTCAATCCTAAGGAAGGTTCAAGATCTACATAAGCAGTTGCCATGATTAATGTTTATAGTATGATTTATGTATTTCACATAATCCTTTTCTTATGGAGAGAAATCTTGAGTTATTTCCAGTCCTTGACTTTTATTGTGTTCCTGTTTGGATGCTGTTGTCTCTCACCCTGTACCTCCACTTGGAACACAGGATTCTTTCTTACAGACACTGTATTATTTACACCTAACCTCCCAGTATCATGTTTCCTTCTAGAGACAGCCTCCATCAGATCATATATGCCAGTATGTAAGGATGAATAGTGTCCTCACCCAATTGCAAAGGGAAGGGATGAACAGAAAAACAAAAGCCCATCTCACCGCTCACTAAGTATCCAATGGCCTTGGATTTGACCTCCTCACTCAGCTGCCCTGTCTTGTTCAGATAGTCCAGAACGTAGATGTTGGGCGCAAACAGGACCATGTTCTGCTCTCCACAGCCAAATGGCATCTGGAGGAGCTGGTGGAGGTTCTGCATGGCAGTGCCCATGATGTCACCTGGGGAATGGTACAATATACAGTGTAAATTAGACATTAGACTGAGCACAGACTGAAATGTCAGTGTTTCAATGTAGCATGTGATGTTTTAAGAGTGCTTCACTTACCTAGCACTGAGAAATATGCTCTGGCTGAGCCATCCACCACGGTTTCTGGGAGAACCAAGGAGACTTTCTCTGACACTGACTTTTCTGGGATAAAAAAACAAAATTAATTTGGTTATAATTCCAGATATAACTAAATCCATGGGTAGCAGCTATCTCCTGAGCAAGGTTTTTCTGCCTTCAACAAATCCATTCATCTGTAATTTTGCTGACGAACCTTCCCATCCTGTAAATTTTGTGTTGGACTTCAACACCCTCACATACAGATTGTCATGGACATTTACCTGACAATATCACCTGGTCCTGAACAACAAACACACTTTCCAGCCTATTTTTCTGGCCTCTTCTGCTTTGGTGGGCAGACCTAGCTTACTGCAGAGTCTAGTTTGTGATTTTACACTTGTTGAACGAAAGGCATTAGCGATAGCCTTATTGAATGCCAAATATTCTCTCTCTGCAGGCACCTGGCGAGTGTCAGTTCCTAAGAGATTGTCTTCTGACTCTGTAATTGTAGAGCCTATTACATCCCCAGCACCCCTCCTCTAGGAAGAGCTGCTTTCACTGACAGTTGGGCATACGTCTAGTTTGTTCAATTTTATCAGATTACTACACCTTTCTTCTCAGAGTGGAACATTCACAAAACTTTTCTTCTCTCTTTGTCTTTAGTCTCTATCACAGCAAAGAAAGTCTTAGAAATTAAGTGGCTCTTACCAGATGCACAGAGCACAGAGTTGTATGTAGTTTCCACTTCAGTCCCTTCCGGCTTGGGGAAAAGGGCAAGAAGAAAAAGCAAAAAATTAGAAACAACAGCAACAAAGAAAAGGGAGACATATCAAAAGGGAAATTAAAAGGCATGTTTTGGAATTTGCTTACAAAGTTTTCTCCTCCGTGTGCTAAACTGAGGATAATTGAGGACTATAACATAACAGCTAATTACAAGCATGAAATGTAGTACATCTTCTTTCCTTTCTCATTAGTGAGAGAGGCTCTGCAGCTTCACAGGTTATGATGCAGACAGCATGCAAGGTGCTGTTACCAACAGTGCTAACAGTGCCACAGGGCCCTGTCTTCTAAGGTGCTGCCCACCCTGGAGAGTCTAGCTGCAGTGATGGCTGAGTTCCTGGTACACCAGCAGGATATGTATGCAAGAACTTTTGTAGGTGGTGACTAGAGCACTCCAATGCGCCCACACATCTTACAACAACAGAAATTTAAATATGTGGCACAGTCAACTGGCAATTCTATCCTGCTGATTCAAAAACTCCCAGCCTAATTTTTGAAGCCAGAAAAGAGTTCTTCTTTTCTATTGAGTTTGGTGAAAACATTTTGCCAAAAACTCAGGAATCAAATGTTGACTAGACAATGGTTTTTGTTAAAATTTATTTTAGGGATCCCTGCATCAATTTTTAACCTCCAAATAGGAGAGTTCCCATTGCTTCATTACTAGTTTCCAACTTTTGCCAGTTGAAAAGTTTTTCCAGCATGTAAACAATGGCATTATTATCTTTACCTTCTCACACAATTAAAATCATTGTCACTCATTCTTCAGTATGAAAAGACAGACAAATATTAAAAGAGTAGCAAAAAAAAAAAAAAAAAAGAAAAAAGAAAAATCTTTTTGGATAAACTCTGACAGAACTAAATGTTTCTGTTTGAAAAGGTACCTTATTGTTTGTTTCAGTATGTCATTCTGATAGGCAACTGAATGAGAAAGTCATTGTTTTGTTTTTTTTTTTATTTTGAACATTTCAACAGGAAATTAAAACATACACTGTAATTATTGGAAACATTTTCCTTTCCAGATGAGAAATTCCTAGGTGAAAAAGCATCCCATTTCCTGAGGAGCTCTCAGTGAGGCCTGGTTTCTGAAGGGGCAAGAGGATGCCCCAGGGCCTTTGGCACACACCCTTCTCTCTCTCTGGGATGCACTGTCTACTGTAGGGAATTTTGTCATCCATATGTTTGAGACAATGCAACTTCACCCCAAGCATGTTACACTGTATCTACCCCTGCTAATTAATTGTTCAGTCTTGGATGCTAATCTCTGACTCCATCCAGGCAGGGCTTGCTTTAGATTAATTGCCACATTACAAAAACAGGATAAGATGAGCAATTTCTCAGACACTCTGACAGAAGTATCTTTAATGCTCATTCAGTAATTTTCGTTTCCCTGCCATCTGGGAGAAAAGACTTTAAGTGTTGCTCTTCTAGTATCTTCAACTAAAAAAGATATACAGTCTTTTTTCTGAAGGCGTATATGAAATTAGGGAATTTTCCTGAAATGTTAAACAGATATTCTTGTACTATATATACAAATCCATTTGTAAGTAATTAAAAAAAAAAAAAAAAGGCACCTAGCAGATAGGATTGTTGTTCCATCATTACATTCAGGTTACCAAAACCTTTTCTGTAGTTACATGAATCCTAGCTCTGCCTTACTGAAAACTGGAATGTCTGCAATGTAAGGAGAACTTGTATTATTATGTAGATTTCACTATACAACAAGCTAGTACTCTTTGTTTGCTAATAGCATCACAGAGATGTGATACTGTGGATTAATTTTATGACTGGCAATTTATCACATGAAAAGCTGTGCTTTAATCATTGGAAAACATTGATTAAGAAAAAAAGTGTAAAAATAATGAAAAATAAAAGGTTAGTTACACTGTTTTGAACATTGTTAAAAGTGTAATAAAACCAACTCAAAACAGTGATGGTAGTTTTATTTAGAAATATTTGCAGATTGTGGTGACTATTCCATATTCCAGGGTACTGGCCATGTGCTGGAGGAGAAGCACAAGTTTTCTGGCTAGTATTCCACTTACAACCTATCCCTGTGATTTATCACAGGTAAAACCGAGGAGTTCTCATTTATCTCTAATATGATGTGTCTCGGAAAAAACCTGTCATTATTGCCTGCCTTATTATTTCTGTCCCACTGTGTGATGTAAAACCCTGCTCATATTATGAGATGGCAACATTATGAATTACGGGCTCTATTGGCCTGTGTTAGATTTATCAATATTTGTTTCACAAAAGCTTGCAGAATAGGGGTCCCACAAGGCATTATTGCTGCTCTCATGGCTAAAACAGAAAACCTTTATCATACAGCAACTGCTGCTGTTGCTATTGCTGCTTTCCTCTGCCACGAAAATTAGCAGCCCACATACCTCCACCAGCAGCTGTCTGATGACCGTGTCCTTCCGTCCTTTCTCAGGGGTCTCCACAACTACATTCCCACATGGCGGCTGGTTCTGTAGGGCCTCGGTGCTCACCGAGAACTCCACCTGCCCTGGAGGAAACAGGGGTCAGTCAGCCCTGCCACGCAGAGCCAGGGAAATATGGGTTTGTGTTAGTACTGGGCACTCTCTGATGCATTACAGGAAGCTTTTACAAGGGGAGAACTAAATTTGAGACAGTGTTTAATCTTGATCCAGCTGCAGCCTTCCAGGCCACCTCCTTCGTGATGGCCATCCAAGCAGGTGTCAGTCCATCAACAAAAAGAGGGACAGGTCTTGTAAATCAAATGATGTTGTTCTGGAAGCCTTCAGAGAAAGCAAGATTTGATTAAAAAGTTTCACACCCACTCACATTAAGCCAAGATAGTCTTAGCTTCACATCTGGAGTGTCTGAGTGCTTTGTGTGTATTAAGGGAATTTGTGAATTCTGTTTAAATGCTGGGAAAGCAATGAACTGTAACACTTACATGGTTTGTTTAGGATCTGGAAACACTACACCCAGAGTAGTATCTCAGCCTCAGGGTTGGACTTATCCCTTCTGACATAAAGAAAATCCTTCCA
This sequence comes from Grallaria varia, assembly GCA_013396735.1. Classification (NCBI taxonomy): domain Eukaryota; kingdom Metazoa; phylum Chordata; class Aves; order Passeriformes; family Formicariidae; genus Grallaria; species Grallaria varia. The sequence continues at coordinate 8,092 of VWZG01001538.1, forward strand.
AACAGGTTTGAAGTCACACCAAAGATCTGATGTCATACAAAAATACCTGACCTCAGTACCTTCTTGTCATCCAGCCTCTTACCTAGAGATCTTGGTGTTACTGCCCAAGCCACAGTTATTCTTTCATTCACACAGACGCAATAGGATTCTTCCTGTTTCTCTACCGGTATAGCCAGGAAATGAGTAGATTCAGCCAGAGACACACTGACCTGCCGGTTGTATGGAGAGGTGTCATGAACTTGCAGAGAAGACAGAGTTACTGGAGATAATGCAGTACATGGAAATGGTAGTGGAGCTGGTTATACTGTGGGACTGAGAACGTTATGGATATTGCAGAGCAAGAACTGCCTGATAAAGGGGAAAATGACTGAGATGTGTACAATTGTAAGAGATAGGGGAGATAAGTGTAGGGAATAGGATCTTTGGAAAGGAAATAAATTCTGGGAAAATGAATAGCACAGACCAGTTGTGCCATTAATTAAAGGTCCCCCTCGTAATTAGTTAGGTGAAGAGATTAAACACTATCACCGAGAAAGCTAGTAAGGGAACAAGGGAAAGTGGAATAAGGAACCTGAAAATAACAAACAAGACAGGAAAGGCAGGGAAATAAATGAGACTGCATTGGAAGGACTGGATCAGAGCCTCTCTTTGCCTCAGTTTCATTCCTTTAAGAATAAAAACCTTTATTTATAAAAAAACTGAGCAAAAGTGGTTGAGATTTCATGCTAATCACTTTCCAAATTCTCTCTTGCCTTTTTAATTGGTGAAAAAAAGCAGATAAGAATAGCAAAGCTATACAGCTCTGCTCAGTATCCTAGGGACAGATGCACCAAATCACAGGAAGTCTGCACATTCCAGCAAATCTGCTGTGAGATGAGACTAAAGGCTGAACACAGGTATCCACCCTGGTGAACCTGGAGTTTCCACATGAGTATGCAATGATGCTGTGATCTGTGAATAACCCAAGTCTCATATTTCTACAGGACAATAACAGAAATTTGTAATGACAGAGCTAGGAATCTCAGCAGCAGAGCTTTAGGTTTGGAATCTTGTGCATCTTTCAAAACTTTGGCAGGAAAACACACTCCCTTTTCATTGAATACCACAAGGCTTCCTATGTATGTACACCTACATGAAATAATTGTTAGAGATCAGTCATCTGGCTTGGGAAACCATGCTCTAAGTGACCCACTGTAGTTTTCCATAAGCTGAGCAAAGTTGTGAATGTCTCTTACCCTGATGCAGGCAGTCAGATAGTTGAACACGGTGGCTTTCAGGGTGAAGGACTCCCCACGTACTACAGAGTAGGGTATGGTGAGCTCGACAAAGAAGGGTTGGAAGGCCCTGAGGGACACTGTTGGAGACAGGCCAAAGCCTGTGTCTGCTGATGTGCAGAATGCATTGGCTTTCCACTCGGTGATGCTGTCGGGAATGGTCACTTCTAGATCAGCATTTCCCTCAGAGCTGGTCAGAGGCAGAGAACAAGATTTCAGTTATCTTCTGGTGATCATCTATGTTCTTCTCAGCCTGCTGAACCACATCTGCTGACAGGAAACTCCTGACAAGCTGCCTTATGGGCACTGGATTTTGCATGTTCCCCCAAAGCATCCTATACTTAGTGACCTTAAAAAATCCCTCTATTGTACTAGAAATACTGAAATATCAATAATTCCATCAAGACTTTAACCTATGCCAAGGTTTTGGTCTAGTGACCACACCTTACATTCCCTTAGACACTTACTTCACTGTAACTATGTCCCAAATCCATGTCTCAGGGAAGTACTTCCGGACAGTCTCCACAGTATTGCCATTAACCATACCTTCTGCCAGGTCGTATTCCAAATCTTCAATCAGATTCATCGCAGTGACTAGGAAATTTTTCAACGACAAGGAGAAAGGAAAAGATGTGTCAAACCCCAATCTGATTCAGAAGGATATTTCCCTTCCAAGTAGCGGTTAATTTTAGGTAAAATTTTAAAATTGAAAGGACAGCTTTGAAATCTTGGCTACTGGAAACAAATGCATTGCTCTGTTGCCATCTCAGTTTTAATTTTCCTAATGTTACTGCTCTTCTTACAGAGATTGGATGGAGTTGAGCAATCTTCCCCCACTGCCAGCAAACACAGCAATGACTAAACAACCATGTTGTTGGTGATATTATTGAGGGTATATTTCTATTGCAATACAGAATTAAACATGAAATTTACTGTCTGTAGATATTACTATGGCAGATAGTTTAATAATGTGGTTGAAGAATTGATTTATACATGACCAGAAACAGAAGCCACACTTAGCCCTTTATCTAGATTTTTTTTTTAGATGAATATGGGTCTTTACATATCGGGCCATTAGCGAATAAATAGAAAGATGTTTTCTCACAGTGTTGCATTCTGATGTGCCTTATTGAATGGCTTTTCCATAAGCCTTAGAAGATTTTACATCTTTTCAAAGCACACAGCTGTCTTGGGCCATACTCTCCAGCCCCTTAGAGTCATATGAGCGGGAGAGCTGAAAAGAGAACCAAATTTCTCAACCCCCAGTGATAAAATATCGGCCATTTGTCTTGGCCCACTTTTGCTATAGTTGTTCCTCTAGCTATTGCTAGAATGTGGCCTGGAAGTAGATGTTCCTTTTTTTAGGTTTCCATAGCTGGGCTCAGGCCTGATGAAGAAAAAAGCCACTACTTTGTGCTGAAAGACTCTTTTAGTGCTTATAAGATCCCTGCAGTAGGGGCTGGAATGGGAAGTCACCAAGCACACACAGTTCTAGCCAGCCATATCTATCTAGCTGGGAAGGTGCAGGCAGAGGTGGATCAGTTTCATATTTCAGGACTGAGACCAGAAGGGATTGATCCTGAATTAGGTGAGCACATCTGAACAGAATCAGATCTGCCTGGTGTAATAAATATTCAAAGATTTAAAGGGAGGAAAGAATCAGGGTGGTAGCTTTTAGGGAGTTGTGTGGGAGGTGAAATCAAAAAGGTACTAGAACTACTGTAATTCCTTTCCATCATGTGTCCTGGGTAATGCTGGCAGACTTCAGGCTTGTGGATCTTGCTGCTAGTGAAGACTTTTAAGCCCAATTCCTAGTAAACAAAGACAAAGAAGAACAAAAACTGTGAAAAATAACCACCCTGACTTGCATACAAACTTTATTTAGTATGTCAAGAATAGATGTACTTAAATCTGGTATTGATCAGAATAACAAAGGCTTGTATATAAATTCCAGCTAGATGAGTTTAACCCAAATGTTGAGGCTCTATCATGTTATGCTCATACTAAGGCTAAATCCTGCCATGATCAGATGGAAAACTAAGGCTGTAGGTCTGCCTTAGGCACAGCTGCCTGGGTGAAAATGACATGTGTTAAACACATTGGATGGAGGGGACCCAAAAACTCTTGTGCAGGACACTTTAGATGGGTAGGTGGATTTGTGGATTATCAAAGTAACTGACGCATTATTAAAGATCTATTTAAACCAGAGAGAAAACACAAATGAATGAGGTAGAGTTTCTAATATCATGGTACTAGAAGTAATTTCTCAGGACTGTCTCCTTACTTAAGCCCATTTGTAGGTATCGCTACTAGCAATGAGGAGATCTTTCAAAGTTTAAATGGTTCAGAGAAACACTCAGGTACCAGTGATGGGCTAAGCAGATCATGGTCTGGGCTTGGTTATTTTCTTGCATACAAAAGTTAGCAAGTTTACAGCAAATGTGCTTTTTTTTCTTCTTCTTCTTTTTTTCTTTTTTTTTTTTTTCATTAAAAAGCCCTCCAAGACAAGTGAGAAGAGGAGAGGAGACTGAAATCCAAAAAGGAACAAAAATAAAAATGAAAAGCTGGCGCTTACTTTGAGAATGTCATAGGCATCACCTTCGCCATCAGGAGAAACGGGTATGTAGACAAATCCATTTAATAGCATATTGTCAAGTGACACACAAGGGTTTACATTGTCTTCTTCCAGGTAGTAGTCCTCGAAGCTATAACCCCGGAGTTCTTTCAGTGGAAGAAGATCATACACCTAAGTAAATGCAAAAAAACAGAACAATGTTGCAGATCAGCACTTACCGGACAGATAACTCAGTGATAATTGCCAGCTTCTAAAAAACAAGTGCAGTGAATGCACCTATAAAAATGCATGGCCCCATGCCTATAGTGTTGTTAATAGGCGTTTGGTTGGTTCTTATAATGGCTTATTACCAGAGATAGACAAGACTTACAGAGCTGGGAGAGAGCTCGCTTTCAGGCTTCATAAGGAGAACACTCTTGTCCACAGCACGGAGAGCACACAGGGACCTTGGAGCAGTATGGAGTTTCAGGTGTGTGTTGGAGGCAGGAAGACCTTCTTTGGGTACAAAATTCAATCTCACCTGCAAGTCCAAAAGGAAGTTCAAGCAGCCAGTTTTCCAGACATTGTTACGTGATACTGTACTGATGCTTCTAGCCTTGTGAACTGAGCTCTGCTAGAGTCTTGCAATTCTTCTAATATTTACTCATCTTTAATGAATGTAATTAAGACAAAAAGAGTGATTATCTTTTTTATTCTGTCTTGTTCCACTTTTTATAGTTATAGCTTTGCAACTTATACTGTTCACCAATCCTCAGTCAATATCTGGTCAGATCATTTCATGAGTCCATTTTGATTTCTGCTTCTGTTCTGGAACTCATAACTGAACTACTGGTTACAAGACAAACATAGGTTGTCTAAACTGTGACATATACTCACTTTGTTGGGGAGGCAACTTTCAACCTGGAAATCTGCTGAACTGGCAATGACTTCCCCACTGGGTGAAGTGGTATAAACAAGCATCCGTGCCAGGGGAGCAATAGCTGCCTCAACAGAGAGGGTCAACTGAAATGTCCCATAAACTAACAGAGAGCAAAAAAAGAGTAATCAACACACGAGAAGCCTCAGTGTATGCATTTGCCTTCCCTAGATCAAAAAGTCAAGTTCACTCCTCAGATAAAAAAGTCGAGTTCACTCCTGTTGAGAATTTTTAGTTAGCAGGGGCAGGAATATTGATATATGGCTGAAGTCTACGGCTCTGCTGAAGACACCTGCATTCAAAGAGTAATCATGAATAGCCAAATGAGATGAGTTTGGAGAAATTCTAGATTCTCCCCAGTCAATGTGTGGCATAATTTCTAGATGTTTCCAACCACTTTTTCCCTCAAGCTCCAAGATCTACCAAAAATAGATGAGGGGAAAAAAAGATAACAGACTGTTGTAAAGGGAGGCAGCAGTCAAGGGTGCAGAGTGGCTGAAAGAATAACTGCTTAAATTATTGATAATCAAGCATTTAGCTGGAACACCAAACTATAGCTCCAAGCACAGTAGAAAATATCCCTCTGTGTTGTAAAGCTCTTTCTATCTGGACCTGAGCTTTATGTCACAATGTGGACAGGGTGACAGAACATCTCTTGATATTAAGCAGGGTGTTAGTTTAGTCACTGCTACTAGTGAGAATGCAGAACTCTGTACAAACATACAGCACTTTTACTGGATCTTTTACTTCCATGTACTATTTATACCCACTGCAATGTAACTCCTTGTCATAGACTTACAAAATATCTCGGAGTCTTATTGTCAAAAGACATTTAAAGTTGCATAACAGCCAGTCTCAGTTACTGAAATGTGTAACCCTTGGACATTCACATGAATAGAATTAAATGTGCTGGTTAGAACATAGGTAAGTGTGTGTTTGCATGCTTACTGGGCAGAGACAATACCAAAAA
>VWZG01001538.1:13849-29869 GCA_013396735.1 Grallaria varia
AAAAAAAAAAAAAGAAATGAAAGAAAGAGAGTGAAAGAAAAGGAGACACACTATTCTTTCTGTTCATTGCACATTTGAGTCTCACAACACTGGTAAGCATCCACAGTTGGAACAGGGCAGATTTGTCATTATAAAGTGCTGGTTTTAGGAAACGGCCAAAACATTATGCTTATTTTGTTTGCATTTTCTAACATTTTCTCATTAAAAAAAAAGTACCTGATAGAACTCAGATAAAACAAAAATAACCCAAGCCACTTCATCTAAAAAGATCTGATTTTGACAATTCAAACATTAAATTTAATGTTTGAATTAAATGTTAAATTAAATGTTTGAGTTGAAATAATTTATCTACATTCCCCCTGTCCCAAAATTATCATTGGAAGTACTAAAAATGTATAATTCCTCTCACCATCTCCAGGATTCACCATCAGATCATGAGTGTCTGCTAATACAATTCCTCCCTTGGCCATCACCTGTGTGACAGAGAAACCTTCCTGTAATTGTTGCTACTGGTGTTGAAAGGAAGGAAAAGGAATGTTCATGGGGTTATCTGTGGATTGTGAGTATAAATAGTATTGCCAACAGTGAGCAACACCAAGAAGGTATTAAGCAAGTGTCAGACTAAAATTCACTGGGTCTTCGGAGACATAAATATTCGGTCCTAAGAGGAGCAGTATTTCCTGACTGATCAGACCTGATTTTGTTTTTGTACATATTACATATATAGATCACATTTGAATACATTTTTTCTCTGACCTCACATAAGTTTGGGGGTCATATGCACATCTACCAATCTGGAACAGGCTGAGGGTCAAAAATTCTTCAAATTCTACTCTCAGTTGCATTGTGAAACAGTCTGAAGAAAAATTCAATCACGATTAGCTTCATAACTCCACAGAGTTGAGACAGCAGAGCACAGGCTGCAAACAATAAGAACCTGAATAAGGTACCTGAATTCAGGCAGTAAGCAATAGCCTGCTACCTGTAATTTCTTCATTTCTAGAAAAAGATTCCTCTTTCACAGTTAAAAATGCCTTTTACACAATTACTTCTCATGTGGAATATATATTACATAACACCATATTTGAATTTAAAAATGTGGGATCTACACCTATAAAAATGGAAGTTCTCTCACTGTTTGTTTACCTGCTGTATGTGCATACTTAAGACCTGCTTTTCAAGGCTATCAGGTAAAACAGGTATCTTGTCCTTCAATTAACTGTTAGCAGTCTTGAAAACAAACACATAAGCATCTCTAACACAGGTTTCTGTTCTCTTTTTTGAATATCAGCTTAAGTCCCCTGATGTTCTGTTCAATCCATCAGAACAGAATTGTCTGCTCCACTGATTTCTTCTGGTTCCTCAGAACTACTCTCATCACTTCTGCTTGAGTCATTAATCAGGGTAACCAGAAAACAAAATTTAGGGAGAAAGAAATTCTATTTGAATATTCACCTGATTCTTCCTGTTCTCCCAAGCAAAACTGACCTACCATGGTTTGGTCACAGTTCAATCAATCTCTCTCCTCTGACCTCCAAATCGAACAAATTCATAGTTCTCCGTGACAGCGTGCTGTAGTCTGTTCCAATTATTGTGGTATTGCAAACTTTCCAGATTGTTTAATGTTCAGCCTAAGCCCTAAGTTTATTGGGCTTTTCTGGTAGTGTAGTTAGAGGTGTTGCTTTAGTTTCACCAATCAGATGACTACCAAAGCACAAAATGGAGCAGAAGATACCTTTCTTTCTCATGTTTTATCTTCTCGTTGTAGGGGGTTGGTTTCTGAACAGGGACCGTATGTGAACTAGAATTTGGAATGGGGGAAACTGGGAATGGATTATCATAAAATGGGAGTCTTGGATAGCTGTGCCCAAGATAGTGCTCTCTTCATCAGTATTTTGTCTCTTTTCTGTTCTTAGTAAAGCATGTACACCCTAACAATGTCTGCACACAGAAGACAGAGAAATGAGAAATATTATGGAAATGTGTTTTGATTGTACTGCTGCAGGCCACTCTTTCCGTCTCCAGCCCTCTCTGGCCATATAGCAGTGCTGTGGTTGCTTATCATGGAACACAGCTAGAGATGACACTGTACTTTCTGTGGCTTTAGACCAAAGTAACCACAATTACTTCTTACCAAGTAGTAAATGACAACTTTCTTCTGCTCCCCTATGGCCTCTTGTGTGAAGATATAGTGCACCTGGACCTCCGTGAGGGAGCCACAAGTTAATGTCTCATGCTTTGGCTCAATTTTGAGGAAGCTCTTACTGGGGGAGTAAAACCGACTTATTCTACGCATGGCATGCTCATACAATGGTGTGATCCAGTTGCTGTCATAACAGTTCAGTTCAGGTTTATGATCAGCCTGAGAAAGAATAAAAAATTCGAGTTAAATAAAACCAGGCAATAAGTCACATAAAAGTCCACAGAAAAACTCTGTATGTGTTCTGTATTTCCTGTTCTTAGAGGATGATAAGGAACATCCACAGAAGACACAGAGAAGAGAGTTGACCTTCCAAGAAACTCATGGATAGATACTTCCCCTGTTGATGAGACAGACAGAGCTTACCCCTGTCTCTGCCACTCACTCGGATTTCCAGGGAGGCTTGTGTGAAGGTGGTAGTGTCTATGGAAAACCAGGATTGTCCCTGCTCATCCGTAGTGTAATTCCCTTTGTATCTGTCTCCATCCACAGAAATCGTGATGGTTTCATTGGCAATTGGATCATCAGTGCCATCGACCAGCTTCACCTAATGAAGCAAAAACAAACTTCAGGTTTTAGCCCAGCAACAGAAAACAATTCCCAAGTAATAAAGCCTCTTCTCTCTTTTCCTCCTAGCCAGGCATGATATTTCTTGACAGAGAAGAACAAAAGAAAGTAGAAATGTGTGAGTTGTCTAAGAGAACAACTGAGAAAATTCTCAGCAAGACAACCTGATTGGACCATGAAAATTATTTACCAGGACCCTAAGTTCCTCAGTAGTTTTAATTCTCCTGGCCAGCCTCATTTGGGACCTCCACCACATATCTGTCAGCCTCTTGGTTCAGGAACTCTAGGTTCTGGCTTGTGCCTTGACCTAGAATAAAATTACACTAGAGGTAGACCTACACTTAGCTCTTTCTCCTGTTGTTCCCATCTGGAATTCCTTGGTTTGGCTCAGCCTTGACTCATCACTTTGCATTGTCAGGTGGTCACTAGGCCGACCACCCGTTGGTGGAATCTGTTACTGTCACCACTCCTGCTCAGCTCAGTTTGGTTGAGCAGTGTGGGACTGTGCTCTTGTTGATGAGGTCACTACCCCTGCCTGTGCTGTGGTCAACCTTTGCACTTGGATAACATTCCCTTGTGAAATAATCCGTGTTTGTTGCTCCCTGTCAGAGCAGTGGGCCTTCTCTTCTGTACTGGGCTGACTGCCAGGAGTGTCAGGGTCATGCGTCTCTTGAAATGTCCTGGCTATCAGTAATCCATCTGCCTATGCAAAGGCAGAGGAAGGTGGGCCATGTAACCTGCACACACTGTTACCCCACCTAATGGGATTACACCCTTGTGTGATTGCTATGCCATTCATTGTCCATGTGCTCAGAAGTTCCTTACCTTCCCAAAGAGTGGAATCCCTGGTCTGTACTGAGAGTCCAGCAGGTCAAAGCTGATTTTGCTCATGATGGGTGTGATACCACAGGAGCCTGTTCCAGTCATCTCTATTCCTGAAACAGAGCACAGTAAAGAGGGATTATTAATGAATTTCTAGTGATGTTTACTCACCTTTCCTGTCTTTGCCAGGCCCTTCTGTTATGGCCTGTTACTACTTTGACATCTCCATGTGATACATACCTGTGCCATCTTCTGTGAACTTGCCTTGTACCTCAATGCTCATCTCATATCCCCTACGTTGGAGCTGAAATACCTTGGTCCTCACAACATCAGAAACACATCCACGAGCATCTGCCTAAGCAAGCGATTGGAGAGAAAATTGAAATTCTGTGAACTGAGTTGGTGCCATGAGGGACTGGAATAGAGACCCCAAGCCAAACACAGTCAAATTCTGCCCATGAAAATCCAGACTTATGTTCAAGGGTTGTCTCCAAGACCAGAACTTGTGTTCACCTGTTTCCCAGTATTTCATCTCCACATTTTCTCTGTTTTGTGAGGTATCTGACACATAGTTCTCTAAGGCATGCACTGGTTTCTTTGTTAACTCCTACCTGCCTTAGTTCCATTTTTCTTCTTGTTTCTTCCATTGTCTTCATTCCTTCTCTTAATGTTCTTTCTCTTCTATTTGACCCGTATGCAATACCACCTCATTTTCTTTGTTCCTTTTTCTCTATACTACCTTGTTTTGTCCTCATCTTTGCTACTCATTCCCTGACAGTCCCTCTCACTGTTACAAAATTCTTTCAAAAATTCTTTTCTCAGGTTTTAAAACAACAGCTGGGGCATCATGGCTGGTAACAGGAGATTTGTCACTAGTTTCTATGGGATCAGGATTTCAGCTGTGAGGTTTTCATCATCAGTTCTGTTTCCAGTTTAATGACCCCTCTCCAAAGAATGTCTTCCTCTGAGATTCTCTGCTTTTCTCTGGACAGAGTGCTGTCTCTGATGTCCTACTGTCTTCCAACAGTCATGGATTTGTCCTCTCTTAAGACAACACTGCCCTTTAACCACAAGAAAAATCACTACATTTTAGTCTTGGGACTCACCTGCCTAGAGAATTCTTCACACACAGATTCTGCTTCTTTTCCATAACAACTTGAAGCAGAATGGGAAAATTTCCGGCACACCTGAACATTCACCAAACCAGGAACAGGTTTCCCATAGGTGTACCTATAATCATAACGTGTTAAACAATGTATCAGATGATGAGACAATGAATCACAGTCGCACTCTGATGTATATCCTTAAAGATCTCTGTGGATGATTTTCTAATACATCTTCTTGAAGACTGACTAATCTGATGTTTTAATGATTCTAGGGATTATATTTCCATCATATTCATTGTGATTTTCTTCCATCATCCATGGAAGAAATATCCATCCTGTTCTACATGGGAGGTTTCTGCAGAAAAATATGAACTTTAGAAAAATATTTCAGCCAGAAGTATCCTCATATTATAAACTGCTGAGGATTCAGTGAATAAAGGGAAAAGCAATCAGGAGCTCAGAAGGAGCAAATCATGAGTTAAAAATGAGAACACTGAGTTTGCATCACTAGCGTAACTGATGTCTGATCTGATATCTCTGAGTAGTCGAGGGTTCACAATTGGCAGAGAAGCTCTAACTGAAGAAATGTAATGACAGAAAGAGAAAATATACAATAAACTGGGAAGTGAAAGGTGCAGATTGGTTTGACATCACCTTTTAAGGAACACAGAGAAGACCCTTCACTTTGTTCAGACCAAGTAGCAGGTTCAGGATTGACAGAGTGAAATAAGCCTGCACTAGATGCCTGGGAAATGTGTAAAAAGCCTTCACCAGCTCTTCTTTTGGTCCTCAGTAGAAAGGAGGAGTGAAGGATAAACAAGAGAGATTTACTGGAGCTCTGTGACTCACAGACCACAGACAGACACCGGAAGCTTGTTGTCCTTAATAGTGATCATCTTGGGCAGCTTCACCAGGACCTCGAACTTGGGCAGCACTAGATGGGAGAGAGAAAGTCTGACATGAGATGAGTGAATGAGAGCTGTGTACAGCACAGCAAGCCAAACACAGAGCCAGGATCATCTTAGTATGAACTTCTCCATGGTCTTCAACACAGATCTCCTATCCCTTCCCTAGGTTTTCCCAGGCTTCACCATTTGGGTTTAAAGTGAATTAAGGAAGTTTGTAGCCCATGCCTTCCCTTATTTATAGCACATGCTTATGTGACTCCACTGGTGCCAGACAGCTGTGTAGATCCCTTACATATGTCCACTTAGAAGAGCACACTGGTCCTGTATGTTGTGTTCACAATTCTTAATTTGGAACTAGGACTTGGAGCAGCACATTCACCACCTTTGTAATTTACCACATTGAAATGGCTTGAATCATTGATTCTCTTGGCTGACTCTTACTGTTTTGGAGGGCCAAATTTGTGCTTAGGCTCACTAATATGTACCATGGGATACTGTCCTGCATGCCCAGAGAGTTCTAGTGAATCCAGCCACAGACTCCCAGAGCTGTATTTTCAACTGGAAAAGTCAGCAATAAAGACCAATGTAAAGGGGCACAAGTAAAAGACATATATTGCTCCTGAGTATTAAATTACATCCTCCTTACCACACTGCATCCTGCAACCCTAAGCCTCCAACTACTCATGCCCAGGACTGGACTGAAGCATGCTATGGCCTGCTTCCAGATGGTCCACCTGAGGGTTTTTTTACAGGGCAAGGTTAAAACAGCAGGGTGGTTGCATATCTCGACCCAGGAACTGGAAAGCCACTCTGAGTTATGCAGTTCAGGCATATAAATTTGCCTCTAAGATGGGAGGCAAGGATCCATTTTAATCCCAGAGCCCATTTCCTCAAAGACTGTCAGAGAAACAGTAAGAGGAGAGAATCTTAGAAATAAAACTCAAGAGCAAATAAAAGAACAATTAGCTTAGTGTGAGGCTAACAAAGGAAACTACTTCTTTGATCTTGTGAGGCATTCCAAATGATCTTCATGGGAGGAGGAACAGCCCATCTGTCACCATGGCAGGTCAAAGCCTATGACCCTGTTTGTGGTCAAATTATTCACCATGCCTGAATTTGAATCAAATAAGCCAGTCCCATGGACTTCAATGACAATCTTCTTTGGGTTGCATCCCATGTATTCCAGAAACAGCAGGTTCCGGTCAATGCGCTGGGTCATTTGGGCTCCACGTAGAGCTGGTGGGGAGTCTGAGAGTGCCGAGCACTGGCCAATTAGCCTTCTCAAATGCAGACAGTCTACCCAGAATACACATGATAAATTTTATCATGGAACTGCGGATTAGAAGGCTCCCTTCTGGAGCATATTTCTCCTTACTCAGTCTCTACTACCAGTCTGTTTGTGTCCACTTTTAACACTTGTGGAGTGTTCTTCAATCACAAGTTTTCTATGAAACAGGTTTTCTAGGCTTTTGCAGAAACAAGGAAGGGGAAAATGAGAGAGGACTACTAGTGGAGTAACAAAACTCAGGCAGATGATGAGAGAGACAAAACAGGGTCACCAAAATATTGTAATCTCTTACTTTGCAACTAGTGCTACTTGCAACAAGCTGCTGGACTGAAAAGCAACTAAAACAAAGTCAGCTGAAACTCCTGCCACAAGCCAGGAAGTCCTGTACTCCCAAGAGCACCATGAGCAAACACAAGCTCAGACAAGTTGCAGAGATGCCAAAAAGGAAGCAACCACTTCTGATACTCAGCACCTTCTGGCTCAGCCCCTGTGTACCCCATTGCCTGCATATTCAGTCTGTCCCTTCTCCATTCTGTTCCCAGGAAATTCCAAATTGAGAGGTCACAATAAAAGGCATTGCTGTCAACCCCACTTGCAGCCTCTACCTCCTCTCCTTACCATATTCCTCCACACTGAAGAAGTGTTCCACCTGGGATGAGAAGCTCTTCTGCACGACTATTTTGTAGGAGCCCTGGATGGGGTCTGCAGTGAGGGGGAAGGAGAGCTGTGTAAGGCCCGTCTCTAGTTCCACCCCTTGCCACTGGTACACGCGGTTCCTCTGGGGATCCTGCAGGTGAGGGTAAAAACATCACAAGGTTAGTATAGGAGATTCTCAGGGACAGAGCTGTGCAGTGCCCAGTTTATACATCCCAGATGGGGAACGCCTGCCTGTAATTACTCAATAATTCATGAGGATCTGTAAGCACTTACCTGTCAATTCTGCATAATTAGCATGCAAGAAAGCTTTTTAACCTTGGAGATCTTGTGTTGTCTCCCCCTCGGCTCTACCTGCATGCTTACGACTTGGTGGGGCCAAGAAGCTAGGAAAGACAGACTGGCAAGGTGACAAGATAAAGAAATCAGAAATAAATGGAGCACAGGGAAGGGAAGTTCTAGAAGTTCCCTTCTAGAAGGAAAGTTTCAGCTTCCTTTACTGGTTATACAGCCTGTAAAAACGTTTTTTTCTCCCTGACTGGAATGAAAAGTGCTGAAGTACCAGTACACAATCTGCTGAGGAATTGGATATCTGATTTATCTATGGGACTGAGAAATGTGCATGCGTAAGAGAGTTTAAACCTACTGGTGGGGTGGGGCAGTGGGGTCATATATAGAGGAAAACATACCCCACATATGGACATCCAGCTGAGAGTTGTCTCTTGTGTTGCCCTGCTCCTAATGCCGGAACTGAAGTCTCACCACTACTACTGGTGTTTAATGCTTATTATGAACTATAAATAATTCATTCACTCAGCCCCAAATTTCTTGTAGTAGTCACTGAATCAGCCCAGTGGAGTTTGATGCACCCTTTCCAGGCTGCTCAGTAGTATGGTTAATGTTTACAGTCTTTTGTTTTCTGCCTGCTCTTTGCATTGTACCTTGCCTGTCACCAAAAGTTTGTTTACTCTAGATAAGTATGTGACTCAAGGTATGTGACTATGTGCATTTACTTCACTGAGATTTTATCTCAGGGCTTAGGGAAAATGAGGATGAATGGCATCTCCCAGTTGGAGGTAACCAGTTAGAGGGCAGAAAAAGGGGCTGTCTTCCCAAGAAGCACCCTGGGAGGTCAGCACAGTCAGTCTCCACTTCAAGCCTGCTGGAAAGCTCACCCCTTATTGTGAGTGACACCACTGAGCTTCTTTGGAAGAGGAATTCAAGAAAATGTTTACAGCTGAGCTTGTGAACTTGTTGCCATTCCTGTGAAGTATCTATAGGGAAGGCCTGAAAGCCAGTTTGTTTGCATTTCCTCAGAAAGGTTGTTTTAGTTCTAAATGACATAAGTGATAGGTCAGGATAATTGTTCAGAAATAGTGGGCTCATAACTCCTACCTTTGTGGTTGACCAAGATAAATCAGTGACATTAAGGATGTGGATTGATGGACATTCATTTCCTTAGCTGTGCTAACTTTTAGGCTGTCACCTTTCATCACTCCTGCCACTCTTTCCTTTAGTCCAGAACAAATTTCATACAATCATGTGTTAATTTGCACTGGCAGACCTGATCTGGCCAAAAAAAACCCACTCTAGATTAAAACAATGAATTTGCTGCCATAGAAGTATCCCACTCTACAAGACTGCCTTGTAGGCACCTGTGAAATCCAAACATAAGAAGGGAGAGGTGGGGATGAAGGACATGACCTGCATGAGTTGGCTTAAACAACATGGACAACCATGCTGCTTCACATGCTAGAGCTGAAAATACAGATGGCCTTCCTAGCGATTTAAAATTGAAGCTTTTCATGGTATTGACACAAAAAATGCTGTGAAATTATTCAGCTTGTTAGGCAAAGACATATTTTGGGAGGCAGTGGAGCGGATGTATTTCTTTTTGCTCCTTTCATGAAATTCTGGTCCTCAGTAAAGTATTATTGAAAGGAAAGGGACTCCACTGGACAGCCTCAGCAAAACGTAGTGCTGAGATGCTTTCCTCCACCTCTTAATCCACACCACACATTAACTTATTCTTCATTTTCCAGTATTCACAGACCATCAATAGTCCATCAGCTCTGCAGCTCTGTTCTGGAGGTTTGCTGACAGGAAGAGACAATGACAGCACTCTGATGGGAGGGTACAAAAAGGGAGCATAGTGTGTTTCTGGCACATCTTCTGCCTCCCCTGTTGTGACAACTCCCCAGCTCTAGACAGAATTGATGCAGAATGGAGACAGTAACCCATGCAGCAAGGAACAGTGACAGGACTCACCACATAGGACTCATTAATCATGCAAACCAATTCAAAATTTGTGCACATTAATTTCAGGATCTGTCACTGGGTCCTTCTCATCAGTTGTCAACAAGAAGATATTACACATAATTGTAAATTTTGGGTTCTCAGCTGGAAAAGTGACTACTTGACAGAAACATCCTTCCTATTGACTTTTGCCTGCCACTGAAATTCAACCCTTTCCCTTGCACCTCAGCCTGAAAACACCACTACTGGAGACAGGTATTTCTGTGCCGACACATTCTTCTGGAATAATGGCATAGTTATCCACTTACCTGAACATAGACAAATGGAAACTGTAGGGAAAGAGCAAAGGAAAATGAGTGTTAGACATATTAGTCATAAATAGATGGAAGTAATTTCCAGATTTGGACTGAAGGGCGGAAGAACAACCTTCTAAGAAGTCCTTTGTGTTCTTCCCTTTTTTGTACTTGCTCTGTTTCCTTGGCTCTTGATGGTTAAGAGAATATTTCCTATAATATTTTAGGGCCCTGACTTTTTATCTTACCACAGTATGAAAACATGATGAAGTGAAAGTTTTCAAAGAACTTGTCTGCATGAGGAACTGATTGTCAAATAAGCAAAAAGGTGGACTTACACCCTTGACCAGTTCCTTAAAATCAAGTTCTTGTCATGCTGCTCTCTGTCTCTAAGCATGCGGTTGTGCCCACAACCAGAAACAACTGCACACCTGTCGCTTCCAATGGAAACTTGTCCCAACTGTATTGTCAGTAGTGAGATCCCTGCCCATTTGTTGAGCCGCATCCAGTCCTTTGCAAACCTGGTTTTAAACACCTGCATGCTTTTGAAAAGGGGGACATATTTTTCAGTCAATAGAAGCAGGTGGAGTGTCCACCAGGACAGAATATGAAATGTGTGAAGGATGGTGTGAGAGAGTATCATATGCTTTAAAGGCTGTCTTCAGTGGTTCTGGATGATGACAACAGTGGTGTTAATTGGGAATTATACCTCCTGGTTAACAACAAGGAATTAAGGCTCTACCTTCTCATTCAGCGGGTAGAAGTCTTTGTCCAGAGAGACGATCCGAAACATAACTGAAGGGTGTAACGGAAAAGAAGGAAATTCCATTGTTAAATTTTTAGCCATTACCAGGAAATGTCAGCGTTTCAATAACTTATAACTCAGATTCATTCCACAGATCAACAGGCTCTGAATTGAGATCTCTAAGTAATGAAAGCAATTACTTCAGGCTCTTTCTCTTTCAGATGGTGCAGGGCAGATAAACTTAGAAGAATAATCAGGTCTTGGTTGAATTGAATTGTCCCTTGGGAGTCCCTGTACTGCTTTGTTGATTCAAGTTTAGCCAAGGGAGCCTACGCTTTGAAGTCATCCCAGTTTTGTGCCACTAGTGGAGTAGAATGAATGTGAGCCTGTGCCTACATCTGCCTGAGATGCTGTGCCTGGAGGATGAAAAACAGGAATGACGAAGGTACCACATACCCTAGATCTCAGCTGACAGAAATTAAATATACTGAGGACTTTAGCTCCCCCCATCAAGAAATCTGAAAACTATAATAAAAGTGTGGTGCCTTTGGGGAATCAAGTCCTTAAGATTTTATGCTGCCATAGCCAACACCAACCCAGCTCCCTGTACCTGTCTGTCCAGGCTTGTAGATGGGTTTGTCTGTCTGGACGAAGACCAAGCCCTCAGAACTCTTGACCAGCACTGACTTGCGGCTCTTGAACTGCAGTGTGTCCCCCTTCACTGTCACAGTGAGAAATGCCACTGATGTGCTATTGGATTTTGGAAGCTAAGGAAAACGAAGGGGAAAACACAAATTCATTAATTAGAGGGTGGAACCTGTTCTTACTTTAGTCACCAACCAGTTTGCTGCAGCAAAAATTTGTGAATAAGCTCCAGAAGGAGGCAAAAGACCTCATGGACCTCACCATCTTTAACCATTTTACAGTTTTCATTTCACATCAATGTTTTTCCTCTGAGGCTTATATAGATCAAACAAAAATGGAGTACATTCTGTCAGTCAAAGTTCCAAAAGACTTCTCTAAGTCACACATGCACAGAAATACCATGTTTCTGGACTGTTTGCAACTACTATACCATGTCAATAAACACAAGATATCATCCCACAAGGATGAGATACTTACAGAGAAAGGGATGCAGGTGAACAAGTCTTTCTCTGACACCACATCATCAATCAAGCTCCTGTTCTCCCCTTGATACTCAAGTGTGGCACTCAGAGTCACAGTCTCATTCAGGTGGGTCAGCTGAACACAGACTTTCTCATGAGAATCCATGTGTATCAGAAAGGGCAGTAGCACCATGTACTGCCTAGGAAGAGAGGAAAGAAAGAAAGACCAGAAACGTGAAACAATTTTAAGACAACAACATTAAGTGAAAGGAAATTACCAAATCAGCATGCCTAATCCATTACTATCCCGGTGTACCGCAGTGCATATAACATGAGCATTCATGTTATTTTGGGTTGATACATATTAAACGGCCTAACTAATTAGCCTAAAAGCAAGAAAATGCTTGCAGTAGAAGGAACAATTTCTATGCTAATAGAGAGTGCTTTACAAAGGATGTTTTGTTTGGCTTCACAGCAGGGAGTAAGGACAGTTTGAAAGGTTCCAGGCTGCTAATTGAATTTTGTATATCCCACAATCTCCTATTGAGACTCAAAGGCATTAGCTAAAAACAGTTGAAAAAACCCTCACCCTTGTCTGGCTGCTCCAGTCCTTGCCTGTCCAGGTTTCCAAATCCTTCACATGCTGAGCAAAGATGTGAGAGCTTACAGTTTGGGACCTTATTAAGATGAGCACACAAAGGATTTCATAGTGTAGCGTTTTATTGCAACTCAAGTGTACTTGCGCCTTCAAAGAGCTTTTGACAAAAGTCCCTCACAAAAGATCCCTAAACTCAGCTGTCATTCAATAAAAGGGATCATTTTACTAATAAATTGAATTATGAATTCTGACCTGGATTAACTGGTTAAAAGATAGGACACAAAGGGTAGGAACCAATAAAAATCTCTGGAGTTTGGGTTGGGATCCTTGTTCTTCAAAACACTTCTAAATGATCTGGAAAGTACCATTTTCTGATAATTGTCCAAGATAAGAAAATACCTAAAACTGACTTATGTATTTGTGGAAAAGTTTTGTTATATGGTAGAACTGAGTAGCAAAAATGGCAAATGAACTGTTCATAAAAGGAAAATAATGCCACTAAGTGGGCTGTTACCACTCAGACTTGAGCGCTGTTGATCATCCTTGGAAAATTCTCTTTCAGTAATAAGTAACAGATGGGCTGTAGGAAAGCGTTCAGAAAGGAGTGGAGGACAAATACAGCTTAGTCCATCCAGAGTTACATAATTGCCTGGGTTCTGGGCTTTTTGGGTTGTCCTAAAGCTGCTGTGGAGGCACTACCTCCATTTCCTTCACCACTGGACAATGGGATGAAGTGCGGTGAGGAGCCTGCTCAGCATGTGTTGCTTCAGAAGCAGTGAAAGAAGGGAACTCCAGCCACCCAAGGAGTGACTTACAACCTGTGACTCTCTGTGTTCCCCAGTGTTTTCCTTCTTCCACAGCCTTCTTACTGCAGCTTCACCCCATGCCTGCTTCCCCTACTCTCATTTTTCCTGTCCCCTGTCAGCGGCACTGGCAATCTGACAATAGCATCCAGTCTAATGAAAGGACAACGTGACCTAGTTCATGGGGAGTTTGGCCTCATTTCTCTTCCTGTTCACTGTTCTTCCAAAATTTTGGCCAACTTGCAGAACTTCCCCTTAGACCGGCTTCCCTGTCTTTAAAACAAAGATATAAAATATGCTGTTTATAGGCCTCTCTTTCGGTGTTTTGGGATGTGTTGGTGAAAAGAGCTCGATGAATTAAAGTACTATGAGGGCTTTAAGTAACTTGGGTCACAACATCCATGTATAGACATTCCAGACAAAAAGCATCTAGGCTTCCAAAAGAAATCTCAGTTTCTTCCCTGCATGCAACAAAGTGTTCTGACAAGAGAGGCAGTGGCTCTGACACAAGCATGCATCAAGAAGGGATAGGAGACCCTAGAAATAGTGATGAGTTTGTCCATACAGAGTAAGTAATACTGTAGCTTAAGGTGGAATAATGTCTATCTGGGTATTGACTCTCAGCTACTTACTAGAACAAACGTCTAATCAAAGGCGGCAGTGAATTTCATTAACTCCATCAGCCCAAATCCATACCTGCCAATTCAAGTGTCATTATGACCTCACATTTCTGACCCTCCACAGTGTATTCCCAAGCATGTACACTGCATTGTGCAACAGCTTACATGCACAGCCACATACCAGAACAGGAGAACACCTCCTGTTGCACTCTTCCAGAACAACCCAGAGAAAGAAAAGTAATGGAAGAAAAAGAAGCAAAAATAAAAGCATCTCTTGCTCAGTACCTTACAGAGCCATAAAAGTTTTGGTTGCAAAGGACCTCTGGATGTCTCAAGCTCAACTTCTCTTCTGGAGCAGCACAGTTGCAAAGGACACCACAGATGGAGTTTCTACCATCTCTCCAGGTCACCTGTTCCAGTGCTGCACTAACTCTGGGAGTAAGTTTTTTCTAATGTGTAGTCTGAACCGTAATTGTGCCCCCGTGCAGCCAGTTGGCCACATGTGAAGCAGCAACTGCTGTTGCTCAAGGAAGCAACTTGCACAG
Organism: Grallaria varia; assembly: GCA_013396735.1. Taxonomy (NCBI): domain Eukaryota; kingdom Metazoa; phylum Chordata; class Aves; order Passeriformes; family Formicariidae; genus Grallaria; species Grallaria varia. Next base: position 28,361 of record VWZG01001538.1, read on the forward strand.
GGCACACTAAGTAAGTCTTGGTTGGAAGTTTAATTTTTGTCTTCAGTTCAAGGGTGGCTTCCCTTCTTGGTTGTACACAGCATCTCATGTACCCTACAGCACTTAAACACACTACCCTTATACTACCTAGCAATTCAGTGCTCAGACTCCATTGCCCTCCTGCTGGGCTCCTGTCTTTGTTCTGTGGACCCCAACAACACCCTTGTCTCTCCCACTTCTCTCAGCCTTTCCTCCTTCCTCCCTCCCCAAATGAGGCTCAGATCAGGGACAAAGAGCAACCTATAAGAAAGATGGAGAGAGACTCTTTACAAGGGCACATAGTGACAGGACAAGGGAGAAAGGCTTCAAACTGAAAGAGAGTAGGTTTAGATTAGATATTAGGGAAATATTCTTTGCTTTGAGGGTGGTAAGGCACTGGTACAGGTTGCCTAGAGAAGCTGGGGATGTCCCATCCCTGAAGTGTTTAAGGCCAGGTTGAATGGAGTTATGAGCAACTTACTCTAGTAAAAGCTGTCCCTGTTCATGGTAGGGTGGTGGAACCAGATGATCTTTAAGGTCCCTTCCAAAACAGACCAGGTTCTATGATTCTGTGTTGCCCACAGGTCTGAAGACCATGGTTTCATTCCCTTTCCTCCTGGTGTTGGTCAAGGATGAAGGAAGATTACTTTATCTTTATTGGTTAATTACATCAGATTTCTGTAGGGAGTCCAGAGAGTTCTGCCTGACCCCAAAGCAGACTTGGCTGCCTGATCTATCCCAGAAGCACCCAAACAGGGCAGATGAATGAGGTGATGATGGCACACTGTGAGTCAAAGGTCCTTCAGGCTGAGCCAGTCACCACTTCACCTCTGACCACACAGTAAGAGGCAGCAGTAATGATGCACTTTCTGCTACAGCTGCAAGCACTTTGGTGGTTCTTGTGGGCATGAAATCTCTGCAGCAAGCATTACAGGATCTGTGTGTGTGAGCTGCATTTTTGTCAGCACAGCGTGTGACAGCAGCCAGGGTCTGAAGAGGGAGACTGCTCTCATCCAGGCTAGGAATTCAGAGCAGTGCTCTCTGCTAGGTGAGACTGGAGTGGGCATGCCAGACTCCAATCAGCCTGTGCCATCCCAGGCTGCCCCCTCCGCAGGGCCATCAACAGTGTGTGCTGCTGGTCTGCAGAAGGAGGGTGCTGGCACCAGACTCTGTGCCGGAGGAAGAGAATCTAGGTCACAGATCCTCTTTGAGAACAACATCTGATGCTGCCAAGGGAAACAAACTGGCAGGAGAAAGGGGAACAAACCTGCTTGAAAGCAACAGGAGATTGTGAAGAAGTAACTCAGTGATTGAAACAAAGATACTCCTGCAAAGGTAGGTACCTGGATTCTGTCACCATGACCGCAAAGCCCCAGGCCCTGAGAGGTTTTTAGGCAGAAACATACTGAGGCAAAGATGTTGTGAGGACCCAGGTCCGGACTCTCAGGAGGCTGCAGGGCAGGACTGTGGGCACTGGCAGAGACTGGGGGG
>VWZG01001538.1:40089-80379 GCA_013396735.1 Grallaria varia
ACCCTCCCCGCATCCATGCCTGCTCATTGCCCACCGTTCCTAGGCGGTGTGGAGCGAGGGCACCGCCTGGCGGGCGAGGGGGAGCTGTGGCCATGGAGGCGCGGCGCGGGCGGGCGAGCGCTGCTGGCGCCGCGTTTGCCTCCAGTAAGAGGAGCATCATCCGATGCTTTTCTCGATGCTGCCTCGTCTCCCGCCGTTCCTCCCTGTTCCTTTGCCCCCTCTGCTCCGGTAGTGCCGGGGTCACGCTGTTCCCCTCCGTCCACCATCTCTAGCACGCTGCAGCTCAACAGTGTTTTGTGTTTGCAGAAACCACCGCTACTCCAAGCATAATGAAGTAGGGAATGGCAAGGGGTGCAGGAAAACAGGTAGGCTTCTGGCTGGTGGCTGGGACATGGCATCATGATCCATCACAGAATCATAGAATCAGCTGGGTTGGAAAAGACCTCTGAGATCATCAAGTCCAACCCTTGATCCAACACCACCGTGATTACTAGATCATGGCACTAAGTACCACATCCAATCTCATCTTAGAAACCTCCAGGGACGGTGAATCCACCACCTCTCTAGGCAGGCCATTCTAATGCCTGATTACTCTCTCGTAAAAAATTTCTTCCTAATATCTAACCTAAAACTGCCCTGGAAGAGCTAAAGCCTGTACCCTCTTGTCCTATTGATGGTTGTCTGCAAGAAGAGACCAACTCCCACCTGGCTTCAACCTCCTTTTGGACAAATTCTGGCCAAACTTGTGGATAGAAGGGCATGGCAGGGTGAGATCCAGGATGTGGGGACCAGGCACTCACCAGGCCTGTACTTCAACCTGCCCCTTTCTTCGCCCTTTGCTCTACTAAGCATGATGCGGAGTCCCTCCATGATGTCCATACAGACACCCCTACCTTTACACCACAGGAGCAGAGGCAGTGCCCTCACAGGGCTGGGGAAAGGTGAAGGGCTGTTCAAGCAGCCATGAGCAGTGGGTCCCACTCTGCGCAGGTGGGAGGGACTGGACATGCTGCATTTTGCAGTAGTTGTCAGTGGTTATCAGCTGTAGCTAAGAGAGGAGGCTGAGTGCTGCAGGCAGGACAGATATAGTCCTCTCTTCATCCTCCCTCAGCCAGCAATCATAACATGTGGACTATCATTAAAATATTCTATGACACCGAAAAAAAGCCAATGCCCAATGTAAAAGGAACATTTATTGATGGAAAAGTATATGTGATTATCTTACAGATCTGGAGAGATGTGCCGTGAAAGGAAACAGAGAATCAGACGCTAGCTCAAACAATCACAGAATTCCACTGTGATTCATAATGTGAAATGGCCCTTTCCAGGACTTCATGACAGAAGAAAATAGGGTGCTTGACCACTCGTTCAACATTTATGATGGTCCTGCAAGGGGAAATCCAAAAGAAAATAACCTCAATGAGAACAAACCAACAGCTGCAGGATCCAAACCACAAGTATTTTACATCAAGATACAGGGTATTCAGTTCTGCTGTGCAAAACAGATGAAAGCTGAACCAACGTGTGGCAGCCAGCCGTGCCTATACCCCTCAGAAACTGCTCAGCAGGTAACAACCAGCAAACTGCTGTGCTGAGCAGGATGCAGAGTGGACGTGCTCTACAGCAAGGCAGTATCATACCTCTGACTATTTAACACACTGCCTCCATGATTCATCATCTCATGTTCTCCTCAGATAATGTGTTAACCGTCCAAGAAAAAGTTTCTGTAAGTCCATATGAAACACCTTGCCTTTGCCTTGAAACATAGGCTTCAGAGTAGAGGCTTTCAAGGATGGCTACAGGTAGACGGTTCCTTGCTAAGTGTCCATGCTTTTGAGGAAACTTTGAAGATATTTCTCAGTCTCTCCCTTATTCTACACTTTGGCTTTCATTCTAGAAACTAAGCTTTTCCCATGAGCAGCAACATGGTCTCAACTTGGAGTCCCACTGCCACCTTACAAGATCTGGCTACTCTCTCTGCCTGCTCCCTGAGAAGCCTCATGGAGACCTTATTTCTTTGAGAACAGTTACTGGTTTACTCCCCCTGCCAATTCCTCTGCTCTTGCTCCTTTATGCTTCACTTCCTTAACTCTTTGGGTTTTTTTCTGGTTTTCACTTACCTTTTCAAATCATTTGTCTGTTTCTGCAAGAACCCCTTTGCAAGGTGATGTATACTGAGCAACAGCATACTCTTCTAGAGGAGAAGGAAATAAATGTACCTGTTAGTCTGGAGACCGCTTCCTGTGCCTTTCTCTGGAGATGGATATACCTTATGCATGCTTAAGCTGGAGATCTTTGAAATGCCCTTCGTTCTGACACTTGCATTTTTGTAACTTCCTAGTCATGTTCACTTGTCACTTTGGGCATGAGACCAAACTCACTGAAGTGAAATGAGCCTCTCCCCTTGCCCTAGATTCACATACTGGTGGAGTTCAGAGGAGTGTTGGTTCCACAGGGCTGGTTCTGGCTTTTCCTTAGTGCACACGGTGTTTCTGCTGTCCCCACACCAAGATTCACACTGGTTAAAATCAAAGACCTACCTGTTTCATAGTAATCATAGATCTGCACAGGAGCTGGCTGGAGGTGGGTCACTATAAAGTCCTGCTCAACTGAGAAAGTGATTTCTTTCCTTTTCTTCTGTGAGATCTGTGAATGAAGGTACAGAGATCACATAAGTTTTTATTTGTACAACACCATGTGGAACAGACAAGTGTGGTTACTGCTTGCATATTCCAAATCCCACTGATGCCTCACAGAGTATGGGACAGACAATATCTGAATCATGTCTGGAGAGTCCAAAGTGAACCTGAACTGAAGAGTTACAATTTTGTTATCCTGCTTGTATGACCTGATTCTGTAATTATTGCATATCCTATAGTCAGAAAGGGAAAAATTGTCCCAAGTGATTGAGTTTAATTCTCCATGATTTCCCAATGGTCAGGATGATAAAGTCTGGTGTTCCAATCCCTCCCATTTCAGACATGAACCTTATGTGCCACCAAGAAACTGGCAATCAATTTACAATGTGCATCACTGGGATATTGGCTTCTGTTGTTAGTTCTACAGGACCATGAGCAAATTGACATTTGGCATGTAAATTCTGATATGGGAATTAGATTACAGGTTAAATTTTGTAGTGAAGTAGTGTAAGACAAGTAATGAAAATCTTTTAGAGGAGAACAAAAGCTGTGTTTTGTGTTCTGTTGGAAGCACTGAGGTTTATGAGAAGCCAACCAAGGAGACATACACACAAGGGAATATCTTTTATTGTGTTTATCTGCTCTTGTCTGAAAGGAGAAAGAATTTTGATTAATTTCTTTGTGTTTCTTTTGATTAACTTTGTTTTCTAGTTGCTAGTAGGGCAGGTGTCAGTTTGAAGCTGTTTGGAATGTTGGAAAGTTACATGCAATTTGAGAAGTAATATGTTTAGTGATTCTGGGGGAAAACTGATGAGGAAGGGAACATGATAAATGCAGCTTACAGAGTTTATCCATACTGTAGTCGTATCTATTACATGCTGTTTCCATCCTTTGTGGTAATCAAATAGACAGTGATCAGAACTTACAGTTTGCAGATAAAGAAGAACGTGATTTTTCTTGTTTTCTACTTGCATCACTGTATTACTGTCAATGAGCTTTAAAACAAGAAAGTGGAGATAAATATATTTATAAAACATTAAAAAACTAGTGCTACCTCAGCCCTTATCACTGAATGGTTGTGGGATCATTTCTTCTCCTAGCCAAGGGCTATCAAGGGCTGGCAGCTGATTTTTAGAGTCCAAATGTTGCTGAATAGATGGAAAGGATGGAGGAAAACCTACCACTTGACTTAGTCGTGGGTATGAGTGCTTCCCAAATGCACAAGTCACTGCAATTCATTTGGGGAGTACGGCCTGACTCCAGTGGGATATATTTTTAAGGGCTAGCCTGACAGGTTTCCTACTCTTTCCCTGGGCAGTGCTAGCTCCCAGTTGCAGCTGCCAACTGGTCAATCTTGAGCTGGAACTCTTCCTACTCTTTAATGTGGGAAGGTCTGTGTGTTCGAAGCTCCCTGGAGGGCATTCCTTGTACCCAGTAATGAAGACAATGCAGCCACACAAACAGCTTGCAGGGTTTGTGGCTGAATGATTCTTAACCACGTCTCTGTTTTTGTCATGACTAGTCTTCTCCTCTGTCCCTACAGGGACCAATTTAATTTGGTCCTATAGTTTACCTTATCCAGGGAAGACTTAACAGGAACAAAGCCAGAGAGCATCTTCACATCAATAACAAGCATGTTGGAGCTGCTGCGCTTCCCTGTGTAGCTGAAACAACAGAGGGCCTGTCAGCGTGGATCGTGCCTGGGGAGGCAAACCTCAGCTCCCTGCTCCTGGCTTCATACAACGGGAAGAGCCTGACATGAATCACATGCACTTGCTGCCTGGCTCAGGTGGGAGACACTCTTGAGGCTCCCAGTGTGAAGGGGCCAAGCCTGTGCTACCACCATCAGTTACTGTCACAAGGTCTCTTGGGATCTTGTGTCTTACAGGCTGATATCATCAACATATTGATCAGCACATGGTTCTCGACTTCATAAGCAGAACTGAAAACACTCATCAATGTTTTCTGCATGTCTTGTCATCTGTGCAGCCAGTTTACCAATGGCACATTACCTGCTCGTGAGGAAAATATCAAATTTTGCTGGTCGATCCAGTGGGCAGGAAGCATTTAATGTCTGTACCGAAAGCAGAAATCCAAAAGCCCCCTCTGGAAGGTGAATGTTGTATCTCAGTGCAGTCTGGAAGAGGAAAAACCCCTTTTGTTACAGCATGCCAAGGATTTCTCTTTGTATTCCAATGATCAAATGTCAGACTTAATGAACTTTTCTGGCAATGTTGCACTTGGTTTTACATGGAAGATTCTTGCTCACACCCATAATGAACACAACAAATTTCTGCTCTTTAACAATGAGGGTGCTTGTACCCAGAGTCACCTCCCAGAAAGAAACCAGATGCTGATTAGAAAGGACTCCTTCTCTGTGCCCTAACTCCACAGGAGTCAAAACATGGGATAGGGAAAAGAGTGTTTAAATAGTTTAGGGAAATCAAGTAATTAGGAGAAATAAAGAGAAGTCAGCTAGAAAATCATCAAAGTCGTGGTTATGTATTATGCAGCAAGTGAGACACAATGAACAGTAGAGCAGACATTTACTTGCATAAACACGCATCCACTGCCATTCTTTGTTAGGCTGTATTTCCCAGGGACCTCAGGAAGGGAAGTCTGTTGCAACAGGAGCCTGTTCTCATTGTTGACAATAAATACCTTCTCAGAAGGCTTTTTGGAAGTGATCTTGACTCCATTTTGGGTACCAGAGTTGTAGGTGGCCTCACCATAAGTAGCAAGGGCTTGAAGAGCAATGACTGTGTCCTGAAGAAAAAGAAAATAATAAAAGGCAATTAGCTACATAGCGTGACTGGTGCAGAGGACAACAAAGTCATAATTCCAATATGAACCACAGTCACTTCATCCTGGCTAAAGAAAGCCCGAATTTATGTATAACTCCATGGTTCCCACACAGAAAGATCCATTTCATTCTGTCATGTATGTTTTAGGGCGGAAGACATCTCTCTCCCAAAGTAAAGGTCTCAGAATATAAAATCTGAGCACCTAGAGCACATTCCTAGAGTTTTTCATAGCGGTGAAACCTGTTTTCTGAGGAACTACACAGAAGTTCTTGGCCATATAACAGCTGGAAGTTGGTGTTTTCTAGGTTCATCCTCGATACAAATATCTATACTTTTTGCTAGTCAAATTCCTCTTCTATGACTTTAACTGTTCTATAATTAAGAAGAGGCAGGGGAAAAGGTATTTTGTTCTCTCTAAGAGAAAGGTTTGGTCTTTGTGTGTTTTAGATGGCAGATGGAAAAGAGAAATAAGAGTAGTTAGTCAAAACCTCCCTGGAACCCTGTAACAGTCCCCCAAATCCTAGGACTGGCTGGAGAAAGAATAGAAGGTACTTTTGTCACCTGTGTAGAAGAGAAACCTCCATAGGGATTCTGCTGCCTGATGATCCACTGCACAATCCCTGAGGCCTTTGTGAGGTCCACTTTTTTCTGGTTGGGTTTGTAGAGCAATGCCAACAGCACATAACTGGTGATCTCAACTTCTGCTGATGGGGCATGGTCAAGGAAGGAGGGAGATTCTTCTGATGGAGACCTCTTTTCCTGTTCCCAGTGCCATGAGCCATCTGAATAAGCAAAGAGAGGTTGAAAAAGAACCAAAATGTGATAGGTGTCACTGCTCTATGCTGCCTCAGAGACTTGCTGCTTCCTGGCCTCTTCCTCAAAAGTACTCTCTACAGACCAATGAATGTACTGTAGATTAACTCCATAGATTATTTGTGGAGTTTGTTCATGTGCCCGTATTCTCAGTATTGTCAAGGTTAGACCACCAGTAAGTTCTGTGTCATCTTTCCACTTCCCAAATTCCCAAAATGACTGAAACTCACCAACTTCCTTTGCGGATTTCTGTAACTCGTCAAGGAATGATTCACATTTTCCTGCCTTTCCAGCTAAGCAGAAAGCATAGGCCATGAGTGCCCGAGTGTAAACATCACTGATATTCTTCTCAGATGCAGTCTCCAGACAAAAAAAGGCATTTCGGATTACAGGATCCTTAAAAACGAAAAAGCACGTGGGTTTAATTCAGGACAGTAGTTTTCACCTGGTCAAAAATTTATTTTCTTCAAAACTGTTCATCCTGTCACTATCACAGCGATGAAAATGTGACTTCAGCTTGTATAATATCTTCAGGAGAGAGAATACAGAAGTTTTTGAGGTGGGATTTCACAGGAAACATCAGGCAAATGAGGTAGCTTTTAATCATGCTCTTGAAGAGGTTGGCCTATAAACAGAAGGCTGTTCTGTTTTTTCACAGCTGATTTCTTCTGCTTACCTCCATGATAATCACTCTGCACTTCTATAGTCAAGTTTTCTTGAGCAAATCTAACCTTGGAGTCTCTGTCCTCAGTGACTCTGACGTAATTTTAATTTAGTTGTGAGGTTGTACTAAGTTTACACCCAGTAAAAAATGCAGTTTGACTCTGTGTCCTCACTAATGCAAATCAGGAACATCTTCAGAAAGGAAATTACAAGCTGGAGGCTAAATGGTGTACTGAAGTCTAACATCTCCTCTGTAGTCCCATTTGTACTAGCAACTTTTTGAAAAGGACAGATCAGCTTTTGCTTGATGGACCTTTGTTTTTCCAACACAGATTTTAGTTCCATTGGTAGATTTTATAGATTTACCTGCAATAACTTACTTTCTTGACTAGGCCATATTTGAGGCTAAGCCATAGTGTGTGGGTTGCTACCTGTCTTGAGTGGGTTACTACTGCTCAAGATTTTTTTGTTGCTAACTAAAAGGTGTCATGAATGCTTTTGGGTCTCTTAAATAAAAAATCTAAATACCGCTGAGGTTTATACAATTTCTACTTGAACGCTGGTGGTTCAAGAGCTATAGAGATGGGGACCTTGTCTATCACAGTAACCAGTGCAGATACAGAGAGTTGTCACGTACTCTTGCAGCTCTCTCCTTCTTTCTCTCTCTTTGCTACCTAGAAAATTGTAGCAAACACTGGAACCAAGTCAGAAACTGGGGACCAAATCCAGCTGAATACCAGCAGCTGTAGGTCTTCTTACCAAGCTGGAGTGACTGGCTTCTAGCATGGCAATGGTGGTGTAGGCAGAAAGCGACAGCTCATCATCTACTCCTCCCTGAAAAGGACACAGAGAAGGGAATAATCAGTGAATGCCATAAATGAGAAGTCTTTAAATGTGAATTGCCATATCCCAGCTGTGAGAGTGTGGCCAGTTCTGAAGGCAATTCAAAAGAAAGGAGAGCATTTGCATAGCTCTCAAATAGCTCATGAATCAAGAGAAGCCCTGTGCTGTCAAATCAAAAACATCACTCCTTTGAGCTTACAGTCTTGTAACCCCTATTTGAGGTGCTCATAAGATGTAAAATACAGTGTAGGAAAGATGACTTAGCTGAAAATAATTATTGTAAGATGTGGACAATAAGCCCTTAGAAGAGGGCAGGCATTAGGAGTGAAATACAGTATTTGGCAAGAATGGGAGATCGTATTCTTAATGAAAAAGTGTAACTTTGACCAAGAAGTAATTCTCTGCTACCTTCAAGGCATTGTTGAAGAGTGTCCCCACACTTTGGAAACAGCCATCTGGCTTCTGTTTGCTTGCCAGCCACATCAGGGTTTGAGCCTGGACATTGTCATCAATATAGATGAAGTGACTAGCTTGTGCAAATGATCTGTACACAAAGGCAGTGAGCCTGCAAGGGAAAGATGAAGCTGTGAGATGAGCACTGGAAGCAGGAACAGAAAACATCAGCCCTCACATTCATGCTGTTTATAATCATGAAGAGATACAGCCAGTATGCTGGTGGCTTCCTTTCTCTTTGTGTGCTCTTCCTTGAGAGACCAGTTAAAGGAGCAGTAGCCAGATGGGACGTGGAAAAGATGCCCAACACACTCTGAGGCTGAACCTGTCTACAGAGTTTCATGTGAGACAGCAGGACCGTCTCCCAGCAAATCAGAAAGTCAGCTAGGTCTTCAGGGATCAACTTCTCTTTGTGCACCCTGACTGGTAAGGGGTAGAGAGACATTTTTCTTAGTACTTACTGAGTCCCCGTCCTAGATAGCTCTGTACATCTGTTTTAGCTAGTGATGAGGTCTCTTACCTGCATCATGTGAATTTAATGCAATTTCATCTCTGAGCCATTTATGCTCCCAGTCACTCACCAAGTGTTCCCTTCTTTATCTCTGGTGCCAAAGATGCTGTAGGACCCATCAGGGTGTTTGTATGACAGCTGCTTCTGGTAGCCTGCAAGAATAAGTAAATGGAAATGTTCTCAGGTGTAAAAACCAAACCCTATTTTGTTTGCTAACATATTTATCTGAAACCACAGTGAGAAAGAGTGCAAAGGCAATGTATATCTACCAAATAGAAGGGGAGTCTGAGGGATCCTATAGATGGAAATATGGAGCATTTTGTCCTGCAAATACACTGAGTCACAGAATAGGCAGAGAACTATCAGCTCTGCGCTACAAGTAAATGAACAGGAGTAGGATATACTCTGTGCCTGAGTGGAAAAGGATAAGGGGACTGAAAGACAAAACTTGAAAGGAAACGTGGCAGCTGAATGCCAGCAAAAGAGGGTGATTAAAGAAGATAAGGCAAAAATATAAAAGGTCTTGATCAGGACAAACCCTTGGGTCGCTGAGATGTGCTGCAGCAGTGGTGCCGTCTGCTAGGATAGCCCTGCTGCTGCTTCTGCTCACTGGGCCTCAATAGCATTTCAGCATACACTGTAAGGGAACCACAAAGCTCTCACCGCTCACTAAGTATCCAATGGCCTTGGATTTGACCTCCTCACTCAGCTGCCCTGTCTTGTTCAGGTAGTTCAGGACGTAGATGTTGGGTGCAAACAGGACCATGTTCTGCTCTCCACAGCCAAATGGCATCTGGAGGAGCTGGTGGAGGTTCTGCATGGCAGTGCCCATGATGTCACCTGGGGAAGAGGAGATGTGAGGCCAGGATTAGCTCAACTCATGGCCACTGAAATAATCAGTAATTTCCATTCCATAGGCAGAGTCATAAAAGCCTAGATGGGGTTGCAAGCCTTCCCAACAAGCATGAAGCCCTTAGTGTTGATTTGTTCTGATCTGCTTTGCTGTCAACAAAGCATCCTTTGTCTGGCACTCCTTACTTAGTCTAAATTGCCCATACCAGAAACACTAGTTATTTTAGTGCCACTTCAAGCAGATACTTCTCACCGGCAATGAAAAGAGCTTTCAGGAAATTTGCTGTTTCCAGAGAACAGAAGGGAACAGCCAGAGATGCAACACAGAATTAACCACTAATGCTGAAAAGGGTAATTGGTTATGCAGATGTATCAAAGACCACCTCTAAATTTTTTAGAAAAGGTAGCACAGACCCAGCAAGGGATTTCTGGGGCAAGCTGAAATCACTAACACTATGAAGCAAAGATTTTATGACTAATGAGTAATGTAACCAAACCCAGGTCCTGAAAAGACTCTACTGGCATCTCTGATTTGCAGGTGAGTATGTGGAAAAAAGTCATTCTGGCATGAATCTGGCTGAGGTCATAACTCAGAACTATGGTTCTACTTCAGTTCAAAACATTCAAATGCAATAAATTTAAACAGAAGAGTGTTGTAACTGATATTTAAGCTTTATCTCACTGATGCAGAGCATTGCTGGACAAGATGAGAATCAGTCTCTTTTCTCAAAAGTTTGCCACACAAGGAGTGGAAACTCACATTTTGAATCCTGAAAGTGCTTTCATTTTATATTTTTACATTTTTCTTATTTTTATATTATTTATGTATTTACCAACAACAGAAAAGGATGCTCTGGCTGATCCTTCCAAAACATTTGTAGGTAGATCTAGAACTATATCTTGAACAACCACATCATCTGTGGAGAAAAATATTAAGTGCACTGTGGTTATTTGTATAGAAACATTAGCTACAGCAGTGAAATGCTCCTGGTACAAATTGCACACTACAAAATTGCACACTACAAAATTGCACACAAGAGACAGACATAAACTGAAACTCACGTCTGTCACCAAGAACATGAAGGGAGAAGGAGGCACAGAAAAAAACAAAATTGTGAAAATAGATCAAATGGTAATTGCTCAAATAGATCAAATGGTAATAGATCAAATGTAATTGCTCAATAGAAAAGAGTAGAACAGAATAAGGTGGGTTCTCACAGGATGCAGCCTCTATGAACTCTGGGGGTTTCTTCAATGAGGCAGTGGAAGGAGCTGGTGGTTGGTAGTTAGAACTGTTTTTCTGCCTCTTTTAGGCCATCCTGGAAATTTTGGAAGCTGTTTGCTGCCAAGACTGTGATAGTGTGAAAGGGATTATTACATTCACATTCCTAATCCCACCAGAGGTGGAAAGATGTAAGCTACAGGTATCCTTGGAATAGAGGACAGCAGTCAACATGAGTGAATGAAACAGGACATATTTTGCACAGAAAGGTCACTTCTCTTTGACAACTTCATAGCAGCCTTACTTCAGCATCTGATCACATCTGACTGAGGCTCAGATGCTGCCTCAGTGATGTGCACCAGATCACACAGGAATTTTGTAGCAGGGAATTGAACTATAACACTCACATTAGTTGTCTTTTGGACAACTCTGGGGAAGAAGAGAGGGGCAACATCAACAAATACTGCAGGAAAGAGTGCAAACTCCAGCCTTCCTCAGTTCCTCTCAAGACATCCATATATAAGACCCTTACCTTCTGTACAGATTAGAGAATTTTGAGTCTTTTCCCTTCTGATGCCTTCAGGCTGCATGGAGATGGAAAGAAGAGAAACATGCAGTGTATGAGAACAAAGCATGCAGAAGAAATGCAGCGACAGAAGTCACTCCCTTTCCCAGCATCCTACATCATAAGACAGTTGAATTGAAGGAACAGTTTATAAGTCCATATTTGATGTGGCTGCTACTAAAAGGGAGTTGCCGTCAGATGGAGTCACTAGTTTCCAATTTCTTCTCTGCATGGAGACATGCACTTCCCACCATCCACTGATCCTCATGGAAGAGGACAACAGATGAGAGTAAACTTGGTCTTAGATTGAACAGCCAGACCCCATCCCAGCCAGATGAACGTGGAGCCATACCAGGAATTCTTTAGGGAACCTGAAAAACTTTTACTTGCTTTTGGTACTTCTGCTGCACTTTAGTTTCCTCATGAAAAGGAGTACAGGACAAACAGTAAGAGCTGTCAGCAGTACCTCAACCAACAGTGTTCTGATCTGGGTGTCCCTGTAGTCAATACTGATGTTCCTACGTGCTTTGTGTCCACAAGATTCATCCTCCTTGGTTTCTGCAGTAATGCTGAATACTACATTACCTTAAATAGTAGCAGAAAAGGAAAAAAAACTATCATGCAGAATGATGACTAAAGCATGAAATTTCATCTGATGAATAATATTAAGTAGTGCAACATAATGAATGGTCAGTCACTGTAGGTGAGACATATGAAAAGAGAACTGATCTCTAAAAATGGGAATGATAAACACACTGCAGATGTTGAAAAGCTCTCTAGCCCAGACAACTGGAAAGATGAGTGGTAGACCAAGTTCTCCAGATTGGGCAAGGCTTAAGTTTTTTCAAGTGAGATATAAATCGATTAGTAGCAACCTAGAAACAAAAAGCCAAGTAGATTCAAAACACTTACCAATTTCTTTGGGAAAAATATTCCAGACATAGGTCTTCCTTTGTTTGGCACATACACATCCATCATCCACTGCAGAGATGAGTTTAGCTTGAAAATCAGGGGAATCTGACAGCAAAACATTAATCTGAGAACAGAAAGAACAGTGTTATGGGATGAAGATTTTGTACCATATGCATATGATGCTTTATTGTTAGAGAGGGGTGAGATACTTTCTGTTTATGTACAGTCTTAACAGTGGAAAACAGAGTTAAGGTCTGGGCTGATGGAGTTGGTCATCCATCTGATGAACAGTTTTCCCTTTTGCTTCTTATTACATTCTCCACTGAGGTGTTAAATGTTCTATACACACCTGATCCCTAAGGAAAAGACCCCACTTAAACCCCTGATGGCTTGCATGGCTGTGGATTGTGAATGATACTCAGCAAAGTGCTGGTTTTCTCTGTGGATCTTGAGACATTTACTTTACAGACCCATACTTGTCACTGTTCACTCAGGTCTTCCTCAGCATTTTAGTGGTTTAGGAGGACAAATCGAGTCAGAATAATCTGTCATCAGCTAGAATGAGCAGTACTTCAACCAAGAGCAGGCACAGATCCAACCATCTGTACCCATAATTTGCTGCAGGTTCTTCGGAGATGGGGTAAGGTCTAAGAATGTGAGCAGAAGTACACACCTTAATGCACTGGTCAAGGTAGTTGAAAACATTGGCTCTAAGCAGGAAATCTTCTCCTCGTATGATAGAGTATGGCAAGGTCAAATCAACAAAGAAAGGCTGGAAGGCTGTCAGGGTGGCAGGCAGAGACATACCAAATCCAGCCAACTCTTCCACACAGAAGGCACTGGCCTTCCATTTGGTGATGGTGTCAGGGATGGTGTATGAGATGCTGGCTTTTCCAGTAGAGCTAATGGGAATGGATAAGGGATGAAAGGTTTAGAAAGGGTAGGTTTCATATACCTTACTTCTCAGTAGAAGCAACAAGTTCTGAAAATCAGAATCACCCTTATTCTCCTACGCAGAAATCTCACATACAAGTCCCCAGAATTTATCACTCAGATCTTCTGAGAAAAGCCCTTTTGAAAGTTTTTCTGCCCATCATTTCCTTGAGTTTGGAAAGACAATTCAGAGTTCTTGTTCTGCAAACCCATACATTAAATAGAGGTGTCCTTCTTCTGAGGAAGGGAATATGACTCATGGTACGTGCATTGTGGGAACAGATGTCTTTGGGGACGTCTTTTTTTTAACCACAGAAAAGAGAAGGGCAGGTGGACAGGTGATGATTGAAAAAGCTAGGTCTTCCAGGCCGAAAAGTGAGAAGAGGAGGCAAGGAATTGCCACCTTGCAGGACATCAGGAAACATATTTAGTAATTCTTAGAGCAAGACAGAGAGATGAAAGAAGCACTACTCACTTAATTAGGACTATATCCCAAATCCAAGTTTCAGGGAAGAATTCCCGAATAGTCTCAAGGATGAGTTTCCTCTCACGTTCCTCCCTACCAACTTCAGCTGATAAGAGACAAAGAGAATTTAGTAAATCTTCGTTCATATAATGAAAACTCCCAGAAAGGACAGGTTTGAATATGCATGGGCCAATATGAAGGATGGTGTTTTCCCATTTTGTTCTAACTGAGACTGTAAGTAATGTCACATAAATATTATTTAATATCACTAATGTATCCCTGAGTTAGGTATAACCTTGTATCAAATGAAAAAGAAAACATTACTTGAAATGTTTTCGTCTCCAAATATAAGCAAAAAACCTATGGCTAGGACTCAGGTCACTTGGCTCTCAGATGTGTTTACTGTCCACAGTTGCACAGTCTTTTCAAACCAGCTCTGGTCAGAAGGCAGTCAGTGCCAACAGTGCTACTTTTGTGTGATATTCTGCTGATTGCCAGCACTTCACAGCTTGAAACTGGACATGATTCAGAAGAGCAGACCTGAAAGGCTTTTTTGGGCATTGGCCATTATCCTCAGCTATCCCAGTCTGTGCCAGGCCAATATTCAATATCAATACCAATGTGATTACTTAATACTGTCCATGTTCATGTCCCATGAATGCCGTTTCTTTAAGGAGAAAGGTAAGATCTCTTTCCTGTCCCTTGTATTACCTGGTAATTTGACATGGTGTGAGTGAGCCATGAATCCTGCATATGGTTGACGTCTCACAGTCTCACTAGTACATACAACTGGTTGTCGAACCTTTGAGTTGGTAAAAAGTTTGATGCCCATATCCTGTAAAAAACACATTTTGGTTTTGGCCATAACCATATTGTAGCTGAGGTTTGTCCCATTCTCCCCTCCTTCCCATCACTGTCTTTCTACCTCAGAAGTGCCCAGAGACACCTATGCAGAGAATTGTGGGAGCTTCGTGCATGCTGGAAAGTCACAGTGAGCCCCAGAGTCAACTGAGAATAGAGCTCCATGAGGATGCTTTATGGTCCATGTATGAGCTTTACTAACAGTGTAATTTGCAGAGCTATCTAATAAGCAGAAACTCACTTTAACAGACTTAAGTAACGTACAGGACATTTACCCTGAGAAACTCATACACGTCTGGGCCTAATCCAGACATTACTGGTGTGTAATACAATCCTTTGTGAAAGATGTGGTCAGATGACACACAAGGGTCTTGGCGGTCTTCTTCTAGATTGAACCCATTGAAGACATATCCTTGAAAGTCTTGCAGGGGATGTAGACTGTATATCTGTGAGGGGTAAGGAAACACAAAACTTGTGTGTGCAAAGATTAATTCTAATTACACCGTCATGCTGCCAATTGCCAGAGCTGAGATGTTGGCCTGTTTGAAACCATGTTGTTTCCTGTATTGAGAACTGGCTGAGTGGCTGAACCTAGAGGGCAGTGATCAGTGGCACAGTCTAGTTGGAGGTCAGTAAGTAGTGGTGCACCACAGAGGTCCTTACTGGGTCCAATCTTGCTCAATATCTTCACTGATGTTCTGGATGTTGGGGCAGAGTGTTCCCTCACCAAGTGTGCTGACGACACAAAGCTGGGAGGAGTGGCAGGTATGCCAGAAGGTTGTGCCACCAGAGACCACTCACAAGTTAAACTGAATTCCACATGAAAGAGGACTTCCAACCAACAAGAAACAAAACCACTGTATCGCCTACTATCGATGGTTTATGACCAGCACATGCAAAAAGTGGTAGAAGCGAAACACAGCCTAATGATCTCGAGTGGAGAGACACTGTAATGAAGCAGGAAGATGCAGTAGAAGGAGACAATGTGTTTGGGCAGCTTACCATTTCCACAGACAGCTCCGTCTCGGGCTTCAGGAGCAACACACTCTGATCCACTGCCCTCACAGCACAGAAGGAGTTGGCAGCAGCTTCGATGACTAAACTGACATTAGAAGCTGGGTGCATCTGCTTTTCAGAGAACTGCAAGTGGACCTGAAATTTATCAAACAGATGTTGGTATGGCTAATCCGTGTTGCCCGGGGCTGCTCTGGCTGTGCGTGTGAGTGGAAGGCAAGCTGGAGTGCAGAAGGTTTTTCTGTTAAAGCAGAGAATCTGCCTGGAGGAGGGTGTCTGGTCTCCACTGCAGCTGCTGACCAGGCCTCTGTTATAATGGGGACTAAGCACATAGGCAATAAGCACACTCAAATTCCTGTGAGAGCTTAAATGAAGCCTACCCTAAGTGATTCAAAATAAAGTGAGATGCTTTTGCTGTCGTTATCAAATCAATCTTATTATGACTCGACTACCTGTAATAAACACAACAGTGAGCAAATCATATTTTTACTAGGTCCATGGCCTTTGTCAGCAAATATTTAAAACAGGTTCTGTATTGAATCTATTCAGAGCAAAATCTATTCCACATTTGCGTTAAATAAGAGGATAAAAATGAACGGGGTATCTAAAAACAGGTAACTAGAAACATGTTGTTTGTTTTCTCCTGAAGTTTCATGCTTTTTAGCTTTTAGGAACTGAAGATCAGAAAAATCTTAATGATGAAAGCTGATTTCAAAATGCTAAATGAAAAGGTACCAGTGAAAAAAATCCTGAAAACTGAAACCCTAGACTACTATTCTTGGTTTCTTTTCTGTGTGTGTTTAGTTCTGGTAAACCCAAATTGCACTTTCAACAAAAAAGCGTAAAAAATTGGACTGAATAGTGAAATAGGATAAGGCTAAAATGTGTTCACTCTGCTAAAGAAGAAACAGTCTAAACTAAATGGAACACTAGTGGAGTTTAGGAGAGGCAAGAATCATCTGGGAGTCACATGCGTTTTCTGAAAAGTTTTTAACGTTAAAAGAAGATTTACCTTTAGACCATAAGGCCAGAAAGTAGTGGAAAAGGGAACATATAAGGCCAAAGAGAAAAAAAAAATAAATTAAAGGAGTAATGCTGAGAAAAATGGATGGAAACAAGAAATAAAACTGTAAATCTGTTGTGAACACACACACAAAGAATTTGTATATATCTGACAGCAGGTAAGACTTGCTTTGTGTTAGTGCCTCTCACCTTGTTTTTGAAACACTTCTCTACTGGAAATCGAACACTGTCTGCTACCAGCTCCTTGGCAGGGTGTAAGGTATATACCAGCAACCGAAGGGTTGGAGCCATTTTCTCATTGACCACAAGTGGGATAGTGAAAGTGTCATTTTGGCCTGTTAGAAGAAAGAAAGGTACTGATAAGGAAGGAACATCGAAGCTCTGCTGTAATAGTAGCCATCCTCAACAGGCATGTAACTGTACCAGCCAGTGGAGCAATCTGAACTTAGATGACAAAATTTTGCCAGGAGGTGACATGCCAGGGTTTAGTTCCAGATGATCACATATTTACTGTAGATTTGAACATGTGGCTCTACAGCAAGCACTCTGTATTCCCTACTTTATCCTTTGAGAAGATCTTTGGAGGACACTATTTGGCTAACACCAAATTAACTTGTTGCTGGACTAAACCTGACTTTATAGTGGTCTTAGTGGCAGTGTTTACATGCACACATGGATAGATGGAGAGAGGTGGCCTTCCCAGTAGCTGCTATATACATCCAGAAGAACTTGCCTTGGTTCAACCAACTTTTTTTCTTTTTTTCCTCTCTCTTTTTTTTTTTTTTTAAATGCAAAATTATGGATTGGCAACTTAACTTACCAACTTGGATATTAACTTTAATTTCCCCTGTGAGGACAATCTTGCCTTTTGCCATGCCCTGCATGGAGAAGACCAAGACATTTATGGGTTGGTAGAAGTTGTAGGGAGAAAGCAGCAATTGAGTTCATTGTACAGGACAATCTACATCGAGAAGATCCCAAATACTTAAACATAAGTCTTAGGGCCACTGCAGCTATTATTGCTGAAACCCTTGTCACTGCTCAGGAAGCAGAAGGAAAAGGAAGGGAAGAGAGGCAGGGAACACCATGAAGAGTTTCTTGGAGGAAAGGGACAAGAACCCTGTCCTGAGACATTACGAAGGAGGTTTCTTACTATGAAACAGAGCAACTTGGTCAGAAATGCAAATCATTTTTCCTGAGTTGGTAGTTTTTCCAAACCGCCTCAGTGCTGTTTCTGTCCTTGGGATGTTGGCCATTGTCCTGGATGGTAATCCAAAAGCTGCTGTAAATCCTGTGGATGGATTGCCAGACAGGTGCGGGTCAAGACTTTTCAGCAAACCATGCCACCTTATACTCACCACATAGTAGAACTTCATAGTGTTGATGCTCTTGTATCCTTCTATATTTAAGATGTAGTGCACAGTGATCATCCTCTTCTGCCCACAGCCCAGATTTTTCCATAAAGGCTCAATCCTCACAAAACTGTTAGTCCAAGAGTAGAAACGCTGGATGGAGAGAGTAGCTTCTGGGTAGTAAGGCTCTATCCAGCCTTCATAGTGGCAGTGGTCACTGGTTTTATAAGTTGCCTGATGAGGAGAGGGAGTGGGAAAGAAAAGGAAAGCAAACATACATACTAGCCTTGCAATAAGCCACTTGAATGTTTTTCTCACTTTACTTATGGTAACTTTTGAGAGCCCTAGAACATGAAATAAGATACAGAAAACACAATTTTTTTTACCAGAATTCAGACCTCATCCCATTTTTTTGGGTTCAGTTTGAGAGCAGCCATCTCTCTCAATGTCTCTCTTTAGCCTTGTTTTGTACTCACTTTCAGGCTGATCTCAGGATCAAACATTTCAGATGTGTCAATGCTAAACTCTGCAACACCATTATCATCAGTGGTGAAGTTTTCTGTGTTCTTGTTATTGACAAATAGCTGAATAACCTCATTGGAAATAGGAGAGTTGTCTTTGTCTACCAGCTTGATCTGTAGAAGAGATGGTGAAACGTTTAGAGCATTATCTTTCTATATGTAGATACTAATGTTTTGTACTCCTTTGCTCTCTGAACAGCAGAATTCCCTTTTCATCTTTCTTTAAAGCAATACTTGAGAACTGAAATGTCTCTCATCACTTTCTGCCAGCTATCTCAACTCTCTTATGAGGTTTGGAGCAGGATCTTCCTCAGCGTCTGCCACATCATTGATAATGTTCTTTTGCAGAGCAAGAACTTCTCATGTCTCATCTCTTTCCTGGTCAGGCCTTTTTTCCAGATCTTTGTTTTGAACACTTTTCTGGTGCTGTCTACAGCATCTCTGCTGTGTATGTGCTAAGCCAACAAATAGGAAAATAACAGACACCATCAGGTAAATTCTATATTGCTGGAAATGAGTGTTCATTTTGATTTTTTTTTTTTCAGGATGAGAAAAGAGCGGGAGTGGGCACCAATTGAGAAAATTACATGGAGATCTTCCAGAGGGGAAAAAACAAACCACTTGAAAGACAATCTCTTAAAGACAATATCCTCTCTCCCTTCGGTGCTACTGGTAAGGTGCCCATATCCTCTCCTCGTCGTCAAAAGCTGAGCTGAAGGAGAAAGATTTATCCCTACCCTTTAAACCACTGGCAGATTTATGTGGGATTTGTCATAAAACATAAACTCATGAAAAAGCTTTTTGAGACAGAAACTGCTATTACTTGTGTGTATGTGTGTCTTAAATTCCTTTCTCTCTTTCTTCCCTCACGCACCAGTGTTTTTATTCATCTCTGGCTGGCATATGATGGTCAGTTCTAAAGGGAGAGCCAGTGATTTATAGCAAGTTTAAAATGTAAGTTAGAAAAATGCTAGTTAATGAATTGTTTTGATTCACAGTATTTCTGGCAGAATCAAACTCAGAATCAATTAATAGTCTTCACTATTTAGAATTACCAACAGGGCACTGTATGTAATAAAAAAGCTTGGGGAGCACGTCACCACCCCAAACATTCCCCTGTATGTTCCTATCACCGTTGTTATGTGATTGCCTGTCAATTATCTTCAATGAGCTCTCTCTATGCTCTCTGTGCTTACCTGTCCAAAGTAAGGAATTCCTCTTCTGTAGTGGCGATCCATGTTCTCAAACTGTATGCTGCTCATCACCCGAGTTACGAGAACAGACTGAGTAGCAGTAAGTTGCAGACCTGTAAGACATGTCCAGAGTCAAAAGAAGATACACTTTGCCTTGCATGTGGCTTCATCAGTTAGTGATTGCCTGGAGATGGTCACAGTGCTTGTAAAAACAGACCTTCCTCAGGAAGGCATCCTTGTACTCAGCAAGCAGAGCCTGAATGTCTCCTACTCTCCTTCTTGACCATATTCCTGTTGCTGACTGCCTAGAAGGGTTTACCTGTTCCTTTCTCTATGACAATGGCTTTCACGTCAAGATTCTTCATGTAACCAGTGCGATTTAGCTCAAAGATGTTGGAGCTGAACACCTGGGAGAGGCAACCATCTATCCCCAGCTGGAAAGGGAAGAAAACAAACCCTGTTGTTACCAAGGATCATAGATTTCAAAGGATCTTGGCAATACACAGGACCTCTCTTTAGTGAGTGAAGTCTTTTCCCACTATGTTTAACATGACTTACACAAGATTGATAGAGACATCACTGTCTGCACTTTTCAGATGGGAAACTGAGTCATGAAGAAGGAACATGTCAGTGATATTACAGGTAACCAAGAAGAGAAATGAGGCGCCCTGAGCTCCTAGCTAGTAATACAAGCAAATAGATGAGTAGAGTGAGGTGGAGCATCAAAGACAGAAAAAAAGGTGTGATGAGCAAAGGGAGAGAAGCAAAAACACAGGAGACAGGACAAGTATGAAGGGGAATAATAATTATATACCATACATTTTTGGTAAGTGATTGACAAACTGGACTTTTCTTGCACCTTCCATATGAATCAAAATCCCTGCACACACTGAGCAGGACTTTCCCTTCAACAGGCTGGCCATAGGTATACCTAGGGAAAGAGTAAATAGGTCCATGAGCTGATGCTTGAAAAACAGACTGAGGTTAACATGCAGTGAGCTGAGAAACCAAAGCATGGAATAGCTTCACAGGCTTTTTTCTAACTCTCCCACTGTTACAAAACAGCAAATAAAACTCAAAGATCAAAATGAGTTCTTTTTTGTGCCTAAACCCATGATTAAAAATACACCTTAAATGTAAAAATAATTACCTCTACAAGCATGATGAACAGACATGGCAGCTGACCAAATTGTGACTGTTGCCTGCACTTTTCAGCTTAGACTGGAGTTCTAGACTCACTGAAATAAAAACAAAGCTCCTCATATATGCAAGTGAATCAGGATTTCAACTCTGGATTCTAAATTACAAGATCCTGATGTTAGAGTAAGCAAGGTCCTCCTGAAGGACCAAGTCTGAAGGGGGAGTTAGCTGCAACCCTAACATTCCTGCTGCAATTTAATGGTGCTCTGCTTTATGAATGTCTCTCTCTGAAGTGGATTATTGGTAATGGATACATCCTACTTTACCAGGGAATCTCTCAAAAGATTTATCCAACCCACCAAACCCTGGAACACAATACTCATACTTCTGAGGCCCTACGTATTTCATTTTTTTCTCCAAGCCCCATCTGTTTTCCCAGTCCTTGGGAAGTTCTTCCTCTTCAGCATATTTCCTAACAACTCTGCACCTGGTACTTACAATCCACAGACTTTCACTGTGAACTCTGAATCCAGGACTGTAAGGCTTTCTGGTACAGTGACTGTGACATCAAATTTTGGCAGCACTAGGACAAAGAATGGAAAGACAGAAAACCAACACTGGCACACTGTAAAATTCCAGACCTTCCTGAGATGAAGCAAAAATGAAGATATATCATCAGTGCTAGTCACAGATGAAATGGGATCTCCGAATAAAGGTGCCAAGATGATAAAGAACTGGGCCAGTCTGCAAAGGCTTGCTAAAACATTTCTACAAAACTTTGAAGAGAAGACAGGACTGCAGAGGTGAATCCTGTGTTGTCTAGATGCCTTGCAGAGCTTCGGCCAAGAAAGCTCATGAACATGGCTGGGAAAAGTTTAGTTTGTCTCAATGCAATTCACAATCCACTTGCTGATTTCTTATGCAGGTTATTTTGCTGGCTGAGTATGTGCAAAGTTGGTAATCTCTCTCTCTATTTTCTTTACTGTTCTCTTTCTTTTTTTTATCTCTATAGTTCTTAATGACTACTAATTGAAGTTGCATTTACCAGGAAGCTCACTGAAGCTTTAGCAGTCAAAAAGGTTGACTGATATGGGCTCATGTCTTATATGATTTTCTACACTGAATAAAAACAATGGATGGCATTTACCATACTCCTCCACAAGGAATGAGTGGTTTGTTCTGTCTCCTGATTTCTTTGTTACAATAATTTTGTAGTTCCCCAGGATAGGTTCTTCAGTTAGTGGGAATTCTTTCTGGATAATATTAATCTCTGATGTTACATTTTGCCACTGAAAGATCCTGTTGCCCCTTGGATCCTGAGTAAAAGAAGAATACAAACTCACAGGTTATTTGTCTTGGAAATCCTTTGCTACCAGCACACAAAACCAGAAACACAGAAGCAAACAGAACAGGTTGCTTTACCTCACTGGAGAAGCTGCTTAATGCATGTGTATTAAGATACATTGTGGCTCTGTACTCTGATTATTCATGTTATTATTAATGTACCTAGATTCTCATCTATTGTTCCCAGATTGAGGCATCCTCTGCCAGTTTACTTAATAGTCTCAATTATCAGGGAAAGTTGTATAATACTGCTTTTTCCTGCTCTTTAGTAAATGTTGCTCTAGATCTGTGTCGAGAGGAGAGAGAATGAAAATCTCTTTTGTTTTTCTCCTTCAGCCAAGTTTATCCCATACAAATCTCACCCTTTACTTACTCCAGCATATTTTTTCAACAGTGGGGCAAAGGAAAGAAACATTTCTTCTGCATTCCCTAAGGTATCATTTGCCTCTCTGTATATGTTCTAGGTAGTTAAACTAAAGAAAATGCATTCATACCATTTCCTCGACTCTTTAAAGCACAAACTTGAAGAAAAACAAATGGAGAGCTCAAGATATGTGTTTCACTGCAAACAAAATAAACTCAGCTGAGGTCATGATATAATGTGAAAACTTGTTGTCTAGACATAGACTGCAATTGTTGTTTTAAAAATCACTGAAAAATGTCACGGAAGTACTAACATAGCTAGTAATTGTATTCATAACCTATATTTGATTATAGCTTTTAGCAGCACTTGAATTGCAAAAAGATATACCCCAAAGTAAGTTGAGCAAACTGGAGGAAGTAGAGGGGAGTCAACGGCAGGCACAAGGACAATACAATTTTTGACTGCTGAAATGAATAATGGTGTGCTTTCCATGTCAATCTGGCTCAAATCCTTGGATTTTGTGAGTTCATGTTAGTTTCTGGCGATGAACTCAGGAGAAAGATTTGTCTGATAGCAGACACATACAAACTGATGTAAGCACATGTGCCCTAGATTTTACTATTATTTATGTGCATAATGTAGTACAAAGTAAAAAAATTCTTACCTCGATTGCAATCAAGAGGTACTGAAAGAGGAAACAACAAAGCAAAAGAAGAGATTAGGTGGCTGACCAGGCACAAATCTTTTTCAGGACTGTGAGGAATACATAAGCAATAATCAGCATAATACCTTTAATCAGAGATCCTAATATCTTATTTTAGCCATTTACATAGCAGTTTTACTTCAATAAGGAGTTTACACAAAGGGTAGAGACAAAATGAGAGTGTTGGGACAGTTCAAGATCATACTGATTTTAGTGCAATCCCAGAACATCTGAGTGAGTAGGGAGTTACAGAGGTGCATGTAAAACATGACTTGGGGTTTTTATTATCACGAGTTCTTTTGTAGAAGTGTTGTCTTCTGCATTACAACCATGTGAGAGAAGGCCAGTAAAGGCCATTCCATCTATTGGCTTGTGTACTGGGAGCATGAAGACAGATTGCTGGCAATGAAAAGAGTGCCTCTGAAGTGATAAACAATTGTGGCAGCAACTTTCTTTTTTTTCATTTCCCCCATTTCTAAAACAGGCAAAGTGCCAGGTGTATGACTTACTGATTCTTTTAGGGAACAATTGCTGAACAGTAAAAGCAGGAGACTGAACCATGGGCCTTCTGGTCAGAGCTAAAATAATGTTGACAGCAATAAAGCAGAGGGTTTTTTCAAGCCCTTTCCCAGTGACAGCAGAAAGTAGTTTGTCAGGAATTCAAACTGCTACACGCTTGCCTTCTTCCCTGTGATTCTAAGGTAAGGGCGGATTATAGCACATGCTTAGGAAATCACAACAATTCTTTGGCATTTGCTGCCTGCAATATCTCATTTTATCCGCATGAATCCTTTATTGAAAATATGAGAAGCAGCTGTCTCCTAGCAATTTTAAATACAGGGGAATATTACTGGTTACTCACCTTCTCCTGAACAGGTTTAAAAGTGAAATCCAGGGCAACAACACGAAACCTCACTGGAAAGGCAAAGAACACGGTGTTAGCAGTAACCATAGTTTTTTTGGCTGAGCATCATGTTTTGCATTCATTAGTACTCCCAGTTTCACAGGATCTTTTAGCAGTCCCGCTTGCACAGGATGCATAGCATAAAATGCACCTGAAGGCAGAAGAAACCTACACAGACTTGAAGGAAGGGACTTTTCCTCAGCATTGAGTTCTTGCACTCTTTCCTAGAAGTTTACTTAAGCTCAGAGAGAGGGGATAACTGAACAAATAAGAACTGCTGTGCAGGTTAGGCAGTCTCAAGTGTCAGACATAACTCCTTCAGTGGCTGTAACTCCTTCAGTGGTCGTTTGCATGATGTAGGCAAACCTGTTCCACCTCATTTCCCATGTCTAAAGTTGGGTTTATTGCCTCAAACACATGAAAATTCCAAATATTACTATAACTAGGTGAAGTGTCAGTGTTACCTAATGCAGTGCCATTCCTCTTACTTCAAATTGTTCTCATCTTGTACAGGCTTTTGCAAAACTGCCTTTTTTTTTCTGTGTGTATGTGTGTGGTCATTGTTTTGCAAGAGAAAAATTGGAAGGAGAATAATGAATTAGTGCAGAAGGAAAACATAAAAATAAGTTTTGAAAATGTCTTTGTGAAGCATTACCTTTTCATAATTTAATTTGGTCTACTGCTTTCACCCCCGCCCCCAACACCAAGCCATTTGATCAGTAAACAGTCCATGCTGGACACCTTGGTGGCACTGAATTCCAGCTGGTAAGCTTTCCTTCATACATATTATGTATCTATGTAGATAGAACTTATCCCTAATTAAAATACAGCTGATCTTTTGTAATGGCTGTATTATTTGCCTAACCTTTGGGAAGAAGTTCTCATAGTGTTCTAGCTGTGTACTAGAAGTGTTAGAGCCTAGCAATAAATTAAGGAACAGATCTGGATAAATGGTTCTTTGCCTACATAGAGCTCTGCTCAGTGGCTGGGTGAGAAGTCTGGATAGGAGAATAGTATAAGAGCAGGAATACAACAACATGAAAATCTAAAGTCCAAACCCATTAGAATTCAGAAAGTAAATAGCATGATTTTGTCATTAACAACTTATAATTAATTTTAAAATAACGGATTTCACTCTCGGGTTTTAGACCATGTTTGATGCTGACCAGCAGCAAATGGAAGCATTGTTTAATGCCAGGTAGTGATCGGTTCACTTCTTCCTGCTATCCTGACCTGTCACCAGTAATGAAACAGCACCAGTGAAAACTTCTGCTGGCTGGGAGGAAGGAACAAAAAAACCCAATAGAGACCATGGGATGACAATCTCCTGACATTTTCAAGAGCACCACATGAAATAATTGTAATGTAAACTCTGAAGAAACTGCCTAGCCTGTAGCTCAGCCTGAAAAACACCAGGCAGAGAAATTCTATCTGAAGAAACTGCTTTCTAAGGCACATGTTATAGACAAAGTGGCTTTTAACCTCTCTGTCCTGGTTTGTAGATGGGTTTGTCTGTCTGCACGAAGACAATGCTGTCTGTGTTCCAGATCATCACTGACCGCCGCTCTTCTAGGCTGACTGTGGTGCCTTTGGCAGAGAAGGAAATGAAAGCCAGTGGTGAAGAATGGACAGGAGGAATCTGAGGAAAAAGAAAAACAGAGTGATTGTTAGTCTTGAAGTAATTTGTTCCAGAACCTGTTGCACATCAATACCTCTGAACTGGGCTCCTACAAAGAAACATCGCCTCATTTCTACCACCTTCATTACCTTACCTGGACATTTTTGTATTTCTTATGTCAATTAAAAAAGGTCTCCTTTTTGGATACTATGTTACTTTCCTATGTTTCCTTTTTCCTTTAACCAGTCTTACTTTCTTCCCTGCTTGTTCCTGTCCTGTGCTCTCTGCTCTAATTTTCTTTTCCCTCTTTAAATTTCTTTTCCATTGGGACATAAATTAAAATTAATTTACCTTGAAATTGAAGCATTGTAGACCACTGCTTGCTGTCATGGTTTTCTCAAAAATAGTGCTATTAACAGCTCTGTATTCTAGGATTGCTCTGATGGATATTGTCTCATTGAGGTTAAGGAACTGCAGGCAAACCTGACCTGGAGAGTCATTTTGGAGGACAGCAGGCACCATCAAGACATACTGCCTGTGAGATCCAAACATCCAAGTGATCACATTCATAGAGAAAGGAGAAACAACCTCAACAGGATAAAACAAATGCAAAGCACTGTTTTTATTCACTACCCACCAATTAGTTCAGATTAAATATAAGGCACACTGCCAGTGCCCCTCACTCCCACCCTGCAGCTCCCAACCAGCCCAGTTCTGGATTCCCCCCCGTAGCTCTGCTCGTGCCCCCAACTCTTGCCCTTTTCCCCTTTGTGTGAGTCCTGGACCCACCTGCTTTTAGCAAAGCACACTGCTGTTATTACTGCTACTGCCTTTTCTGAACACACATCAACCTCTATGAAAATTCTGCAACTGGCAGAAGGTTTGATCATACTAAATGTGAATCATTCACTTGCCATCCACATTCCATGTTACTCTCCAGATATAAAAGGTGGGCCCTGGCAGTATTCACTATTTAAAACAAAATTAATAGCACTAATTTGCGCTGTCTTTAAAACCTTTTTGCAAGTATTAATAGCAATAATATGATCGTTCTTACGGCTCAGGTTCCTTTGCAACTGTTACACGCTGGAGAAGAACAGCCAAAAGAAACTTCAGCCACATTTTTCTCACTGTGATACAGAAGAAACAGGTAAGTTCTCTTCCCAAGAAACAATTCATTGCCTATTAGTTTAACAGGTTTGCACCATTCCTCACCCCACACTCCAGAGGAAAGGAGTTGGCCCTTCAGCTCCTTCCTTTGATGTTAATGCCTTTATAACTGCAGTAAGGGGTGGAGATCCGAGTCTATCCGAGTCCTTGCAAGAACCTCCCCTAACCCCACTGCAACCTAAACCAACCCACTGTCTTCAGACTGTAACACCTCATTGCAGTTCTTGGAATGTCTGCACAAAATTTCTTTAGTGGCCTTGTTTCAAGGGGAGGGGCTTTGGTTTTTACACTGAGACTTGTCACAGTACAGAAAAGCACAAAGTGACCCAAACCAAAATAAATCCATAAAACCAGATTTGCATTTGAGGGCTTTCCCCACTGTTGGAATTTATCACCTGGATTAACAGTCTGGGCAAAGTAATTTCTATACTTTGACACCAAATTCTGGTTAAAATAACATATTGGCCTCTTATTTCCCTTGTTTCATAGATATTTCGATTGTTGATTAAATGGAATACTAGAGAAGCCAGAAACCGAAAGAGATCTAAAAGGTCTTAGTTATTTCTACCTTGGCCTTTGAGCACTTGACAGCATTGTTGAAGTTTAATTAATTTCAGCTTAAAATTAGCCATTTGGTGTGTCCAGGGGAATTTGTTAGTTCCTTGGCTTTCTAGTTTTCACACGTGTGTGGAAGCTAACTGGAATTTTTTATTAGGGAGAAAAAAATTTCTGCTTTCATCCATCAAGACCATTTTTTTAGGATGAAGAAGGATTACATTCTTCTTTTGTTCCCTTGTGCTCTGAAGAGAAAATAAAGCACTTGCAAGCTGCTCTTCACAAGAAGAACAATGATGGAAAGCAGTCTTTTGATAACTGTAAGTAGTTTTTGCATTAATATTGGTTCTGGGTCTGTCTGGGGTGAAGTTGGGAAGTCAGCTCTCTCTGCAGTAGCCTGCTGTGCTTTGCATTTGAGGCTAGAATGGTGTTCATAACCCACCAGTGTTTTGGCTGTTGCTGAAGAGTGCTTGCACAGTGTCAAGGCTTTCTGTCTCACCCACCTCCCAGGCAAAAGCCAGTAGGCTTGGGGTGGGAAAAGGCTGGGAGGGGGGACATCCAGGAGAGATGACCCAAACTGACCAAAGGTATATTCTATACCATATGACATCTTGCTTAACAATAACAGCTGGGGGGAAGAAGGAGGAACAACATTTGTGGTAACAGCATTTGTCTTCCGAAGTAACCACTAAATGTATAGAGGCCCTGCTTCTCACAAAGCGGCTGGACCTCTGCCTTCCCATGGGTAATAATGGATAAGTCCCTCATAGCTTCTTTTCCATGTGTATCTTATGCTTTCCTTATCAGACTGTCATTATCTTATTCCATTGGTCTCTTTGACTTCCATACTTGTAAAGGGGAATGAGTAAAAGATGAGGTGGCTGCTTGGCTGCTGGCTGGGGTCAGCACGCCACTGTGTGCTATCAGCATGGCTAAATTTTGTAGACCCAGAGCCGGAGAAATATGGCTCCAAAGGCAGAGTACCTGTATGTGTATAACTTACTGTTATAATGAGCAGGGGATTTGCCCCAAATATAGACTGGTTTGTGGCTTTGGTCAGAAAGTCTGCTCTTGTATTTCCAAGAACTGGCAGTAGTAGGAATATCTTCTGTGCACATATGCCTTCTGAACAGTAACCAAATGAAGGACAGAAATGACCCAGACACTCTATAATCCAGATAATTCACTAGTTTAGGCCCTTCACGAACCGTAATGAAGAAGGTGCACCAGGTAATGAAATAAACAAACAAGCAATGCAATTGTCTGGAATAGAGACGTTTTTGCATCTATGCTGGCAATCAAATACCCTGAGAGAAAAAAGTCCACTGTACCTTATCACAACAAAGGAAACTAGAGGTCATCCCATCTTCTTGTCTATAACATGTAATAATTTGTCTTTCACAGGAAAAATAAACAACATTCCACTTGATACAACTAGATGATCATTTTCAGAGCAAATATTTACAAAACCATTCAAGTTTTATGATTTTTTAATCCTTATTATTTGCTGACTGCCTCTCTCTGCTCTTCAAATCCTACCACTCTGTCTAACTCAACTGTATATGTGCAAGAAGCTTGTGGAGACTGCTCTATAGGGAAATCGAAGATGCTACTTCCTCACCAGGTCAAAAGACCGTATTTCATAGAATCATATAACCACAGAATTGCCTGGGTTGGAAGGGACCTTAAAGACCATTCAGTTACAAATCCCCCTGCCATGGGCAGGGACACCTTCCACTACGCTACATTGCTCAGAGCCCCATCCAACCTGGCCATGAACACTTCCAGGGATGGGGCATTACAGCTTCTCTGGACCGCCAGGGCCAGTGCCAGTGCCTCACCACCCACATAGGGAAAATTTTTTCCTAATATCAAATTTAAACCTTCCCTCTTTCAGTCTGAAGCCATTCCCCCTTACCTGGTCACTGCATTCCCTTGTAAATAGTCTCTCTCCATCTTCCTTGTAGTCTTCCTTCAGGTACTGGAAGGGGTTCTTTTTTAGGGCTCTTTTCTTTCTCATAGAGGAATTAATTCAGATGATTGGCACTTAAGTTAACCTAAACCTCCTAACCACACCCACCCACAGCAAAGACATTAAAGATTATCTCCTTATTCCTCTGTCACTGAGGTTGCTTGAAGATAAGTCTCAAGGCTGATGTGTTTGTAACTCTATGATTCCTTTCCAGGAGATTTTGTTCATCTTTCTGGGCATATATGAGGAACTATGAAGTAATGTTGGAGAAATATCTGTATACAGATGGATTATCCTGCATGCTTGACTCAAAACGAGTTGTTTCCCAGCCTAACAGTGACTGTCACTGAAACCATAACTTCAGACATTAGCTGCCTTTGTTTAGTAATAGCACACAAAGAGATATCTGGCAATAGTAGAATAAGCTGATTAATTTAGTTAACTTTCTTAAGAAATGGCCTACCAGCTGAGCATAGATAGCATTCTGCTACTGAAACAGCCCTGCTGCAGGCATAGTTAGACCTTAAAAATTGTGCCTTGTAGTTCGGTTTATTTGGGGCAGTAGATATGTTCTACCAGTAAGAGCTTATCTTTACAAATAAAATATGTCCTGTTGTGAAAGACTATAGTAATATTACTCAACTGCATTTTTTTTTCATAGAGAACTGGCCACATAGATTTCTGTGTCTAGGAACCACCTGACCTCAAATTTTGCTCACAACCATTGAAAAGATCTCTATTTCTTTCCAGTGGGAATCATAGCATGGCATTAGGAAAGTAGTCTCTGGAGCTCCATGTTTTTCCCTGTTTTTGCAGTTTTTGTGGCTGCTCACATTTAATTCCATTCTGCTACTCCTCCCTCCTGCCATTTCTTGTCATCACCCAAGCATTCTTTGTGTTTGATGACAGCAGTGGGGGACAGTGGTGATTCTGTGAGAGATTGCACAGCCTGGCAGAGCAGCTTTGAACCAGCCAGCTGAGCCTTGCAGTAGGTAGTGGCATGACCTCTGGCAAAGCCCGTATGAGAAGTTTCATTATTGCCCTCCTACTTGCACTCCAGCTGGCAGTCTAAAGACAGCTTGGATGTGCCTGCAAGACTATAGCCGTATATTTATGGTGTAGATACTGTCACCTTTCTTGTGAACAGGTTAATTGCTGCATTCAGAAGAGGATCAACACAAAGAAACTTGGTCATTACAGCTACAAAAATTAGTTGGAAAGCATTGAAGCAAGCTGTGACTCTGACTATGATTGCTTCCTATAACACCTTCTTTAAGTAGATTAGATTGTAACGATATGTTTAGACACAGCAAAGGTTGAAATGCTTGGTTTGGCCCAGGTGGTTGGAGAACAATGCTGAAACATGGAAACTACAGATAAAGTCCTACTTGGTCAATAGAGCCTCCAGTCAAGCATGCAAGACTTCTCTCATTGTTCTAGGATATGTGAGCCTTGGCAAAGTCCTCTAGCAGCTCTGCAAGCTAAAAGGATGGTGAGGTCATTAAAGAAAATAAGTATATCCCTAGCAGAATAGTCAGAGCTTGCAGCGATTTTGATGAGTGATGAAATTTTTTTTCAACAAATGTGGTGGGGGGGAGGACTGCAGTTTATTTCAGTGGTCTGTGGTGTTTTCAGTCCTGGAGAAGGTAGTCATATGAAAGACAAAAGTAGTTCAAGGGCAATGAGTCACAAGGCTTCTGTTATGTCAATGACTCTGGTGAGTGTGTATGTGTCACCCACAACCTGCTTTCAAAATTGAGGCCTCTGTAGAGGCTGAGGTCTGAGCAAGAATAACTGTCAACTAAAGTATTAGGACCGTCTTTGCTGTGCAGTTTGGGTTTACAAATGTTCCAGTCAAAGGTGACTGAAGCTGGAACCTGACTACTGTCACTGCGCCCGCACAAGCCTGAGGGTGGATACTGGGATACTAATTAAATTATCTTTCCTAGTTATACACGGATTACCTGGCAGTTTTCAGGCTAAGCTACAAATGCAGCACTACAGTTAGGCTATTAAGATAGTCCGCACTTCTTTAGGGAGGGTTTGCAGCCCCTGTCCTTGCACGGACAAGAAACAAGGGCTATTCAGACCTCCTTTCTTTGTGGTCTTGATAGGCAGCAGGAAGGGTTCGGCTCAAATGTGAAGAGGTCACTAGCAAAACATCTGAATAAGGCCTCCAAAAACCTCTGGTACTTAGTAAGTTCATTCTTCATACTTGTAAATATAAATCAGGTTTTCATTAAAGAGGGAAAAGAAAATACTTAACAACAAGTATCAGGGGGGAACATTTGACATGTAATTAAAAAATTATAACTATTTAAGCCCTCTACCCTGGTGGGATAACTAGTCTGGCTGCCTGTTCCCTCCCTAAACCTCCCATGCTAGCAATTATCTCACATCTGGTACCAAGAAATCAATCATCTTGTGTACCAAAATCTGACACAAGCTGCACATGATAGTGCCTTGTATTTGCTCCCCTGGCCACCAGAAAGGTACTTGGGGCTAGCCATCTCTAACATGCTGAAGGATGCCCAACTCATGCTCTGGCCTTTCAGCCTCAAAGCTAAACTCTCTAACCCTTTGTTTCTATTTTACAGCTGCGCACAAGTATCAGAGCTGTAACTTCTGCACTCTGTTGGTAGAAGCAATTGTTTTAATTTTGGGTGACAACTTGTGGCAGTCACATGTAGAAAGAAGTAGCTCTCAGGATTACATATTATGATGGCTTTTCTCTGCTATATGGAAAGCCAGTTTTTAATTTCATTCTCCAGAAATACCCCACAAATACATTGTAACAACAGATTTATAAGTGTTTAAAGTTCCATTAGTCCCTCTTATTTTCCTTTCTGTCCCACCACTAGCATCTAGTGCAGTAGCCTTCCCTGGCTGGTTGTTCTTCTCTGGAATGATTTGAGGGGTCATACAGGAGTTCCACTTTCCCCTGGAATTTCAGCTATCAGACTACAGCTCCCACAAGGGCTTTACTGATGTAATTGTACCTGTGGGGTCCCTTCATGGAGCTGAAGCCACTGATGACAGATCTGAATCATCTCTCTGAAGTGCAGGTCAGTCTGTGAGAAGGGAACGATGGAGGATCCATGTCTTTACATGAGTCTTTGGATGCAGTTACATGAATGCAGCTTTGTAGGCCAAATGAAATTTCTTGTATATTGTTTTTGGGGAAATGCTGTATGCCTAATCCAGCCGCTCTGAGGAAGGAAGTGTGGATCTCACTTCAGGATTGTAAAATGATGTTAACAGAGCCAAGGGTTCATGGGAGATGAATCTGAGAAATGCGACTCACATCTTTTAGAGCAGATGCTACCTTTTCTCACTTCTTTCAAGTCTGTCTTCAGGGCTAGCATGATATTGCTAGGGCTCTGTTGTGAAAAAGTGTATAAACTTAGGAGTCTCTAACAACTGTTTGATAACACCAAATGCTGGAGGCTCGGTCTCTTGATGAGTACTTTGATCTTTTTGCCATTGACCAACATTTAGCTTCTAAATCCATTTTTTGTGGTTGCAAAGGCTTTTTCTTTCCACCATGACATACTAGAAATTGAACTTGTTCCAGGCACATTATGGAAGGCATACAAATGCTATTGAGAGCCTGCAGCTTTCTCTCCCTTTATCTGTTCTTATTATCTACTTGGCAGCACAACAATACTCTTGTGTTACCCGATATATTAATTGTGCTACTTTAAGGATGCCCCCCAGGGAGAGCCTGTTTGTGCCTTCAACCCCTGACCTTATGCCTGAGACCTTTTTTGATTCATTCCCCTCACATAAAGGCTATTTCTGCTTTGTCTTCAGTGAAAATATGTTCTGCAGCTATGTACTGAACTACTGAGCACTGTACAGAACAGTCTGGAGAATGTGTCCTTGATGAAGACCTGTCCCTCTTTATTACATTTTTATTATCTTTCCAAACAGTTGAGACTTCCAAGTTGTCTCACGGCAAACAAGCTGGCCTCAGACAAGCAGGGAGTCAGAGAAAGTCAGCATTGCATAGTTTTCCCTTTTGAAGAACTTGCTTTTAAGACTACTGACTCACATACAACCAGTGCTAGGCAAAACTGTCTGCTGGAGAGCCCTGTGTGAAAATGAGGGAGTGACTGGAGTATCACATCCATCTCTAATGTCACACATAGTTGCTAGTTCAAGGGTAGCAAAAGCGTTCTGCTATTATGTGAAACAGTGGCAGAGTCCTTGTTGTTCACACCTCTGAGCAAAGCCTCCACTGTGACTCCATGGACTACAGCAGATGGGTCCCAAACCTGACTCAGATGACCTTTTAAGATGGAGCATTTGGAAACAAAACTTGATGGCACGTTTGGCTATGACAGCAGAACCATGAGTCCCACCTGTCTTGCACAGGGGCTCAGCAGACTTTGAATCCTGACAAAACCCAGGTAGATGTAAAGGAAGATTCACATTGGCTTTGGTAGGATTTAGACTTTGGAAATGTGTGGGAACAGCAACGCTGAAGCCCAAGAGAGGCAGCTCCTGCAGGTGTGCTGAACAGAGTCTGTGTGATTTGCACTCCTGCTACATCTGTGGCTATACCCCAGGAATGGCTCTGAGTTCAGAATGCTCTAACCTTGCTTTGTTAAAGATACTGTGCAGGTTAAAAAGTAAAGTCATGGTGAATCTTCTTTCTTTACCTGACAAAATAAAATATGCAGGAGCAGCTAGGCACTGCAGGATCCCACACGTGCTCTCTTTAAAGCCTCCAACATGCAAGGCCTCAGCGTCAACATAACACTTCACTGGTTTCTTGGGCACTTTGCTGTTTTATTGATGCTCTGGTTCCCCTTTGCTCTGACTTTCAGTAATCCGGTTTTTCTTACAGTATATATCAACAGACTTACACTTCTTTAAACTGCTTTGTGAGCCCTCCACTGGCAGCACTGATCAAGAGCTTTCACAAGGTGCTGAAGGTTTCATACTGCTGGCCATTCAGTTGGAGGCATTTCTTGAAGTCTTACCTGGCAATCAGATGTTTCTGCTAGGCAATTTCAAGGACTTAACAGGAAAATATACATACACAGCAGACTACTATCTGTGTTCAAACTAAAGAACTGAGTGTAAATCTATTATATTTGGATTTTTGGAGATGGGAGGAAGCCCTTACAATTTTCTGATTGATGCACATGATCCTAAAAACTCATTATCTGAAAATCCTGTCAATTGTTATATCTTTGTCCCTAACTTGCACTGAGGTTCACATGATGCAACCTTCATGAGAAAAAAAAAGCCACCGGTTGTGCTGCAGTTAAAAGAGTTATAGAGGTAAAAGAAGGTTATAAAATGCAGATTTTGCTAGGTACTTCTGTCATTGTTCCAGCCACTCCCTCTCAGTCTAGTGTTTTGGAAATTTGTAGCAAAATTTAAAGGCTGTGCTATTGAAAGAATCTGCATTTCGTATCAGTTTCCATCTGACCAGGCTTGCAGTTGGCCATTCACTGGAATGGCATTAAACAAAGGCTTTTGTTTAGCACTAAGCTGAGTTTACACAGCTGAAGAAGGTGGATTGAAGTAGCCTGACTGACCCCTCTTGAAGCTCACACAATCTTTTTTGCTGACAGGAATGGGAGAGCAGAGGGGAATTTGAGGTCAGTGAAAAGCAACATGGCCTTAACATCTTCTGAGTCATAACTTATTTCTCAGCATGTGTCTGTCTGTAGCAAAAGTCACCACAGGTCTCATGCAAACACGAAAACAGTGTGACTTTTTGGGTCAAGGGTTGTGCTCAGGGGTTACTGCTGATGGGGAAGAGAAACACTGGGGATAGGAACTCTAGGTTTTGAGCAGAATTGAGAGAATTGAAAGCTATTCACTTCACAACATCCTTTTCTCAAAATGTCATTCTTTTTACACAAGATAGAAATTCCACCAGGATTGTCAGGGACAAAAAAATTCCCTCTGAACATGTAATCTAAATATATCCTCTCCTAGTTTAAAACCATTCCCCTTTGTCCTATCACTATCTACCCTTGCAAAAAGTCACTCCCTCTTTTTTACAAATCCCCTTTAATTAATGGAAGGCTGCACTAAACTGTCCCTGGATTATTCTCCATGCTGAACAACCCCAACACTCTCAGCCTGTCTTCAAATGATGAGTGCTACAGCTCTCTGGTCATCTTAGGAAGAATTTCTAAGTTTCTACGGTGTGGTTCACAGAACAGGAGGTTTCAGCTGATGTCCTCCACAGGTCCCTTCCAAACCAACATTTATGTGCTTCTACAGCTTCCAAATTTCTTTTGCATCTTTCTGGGTTTACACTGAGCCTGTGGATTTTTGTCATGACTGCCCCTTATCACAAAAGTTCTTGCACTACTCAGTGAGGTAGGATTAGTTTCACTTGAGCCATCTCTGGGCAAGCCTGACACCCTCCTAAACAGTGCTCTCAGGGTGTACAGTGGACTGCTACTCTCTTACTGTGTCCTGTGCTGTTGTGTGGTCTGTCTCACATCAGGCGCATTGCTGTTGAGTAAAGTGTTTGTAGGAAACAAAATTTGCGTTGAGAAGACCAGTGGTAAATAAATCTCTTCCAAGACGATAACTGTGACTATGTCTTCACACCCTGATTGAGGAAACAACAGCTCAGTGATATGATTCAGTGGGTAAATGTCTGCTCAGATTATTATGGATATGTAGTTGACTTCCATCTCCTTCCACCAGTGTGATCTAGTCAGGATGAAGGTCATGGCAGGCCACTGCAGGCTACGAGGGACAGTGGCCACAGTGTATGGCTGTGTGCTCTACCTGTTCATCAAATGAAGAAACCACAACAGCAAATTTCCTTTGTTCCACCATCGCAGACTCCTTGTGGATCTATTTTTCAACCCCTCCAAACAACTTCCTTTTTCTTCCTGCAAGGGCATTGGATCCATCATTCCTCCCTAACCCTTTTTTAAAGACTTTCTATGTTACAGCTCCCACCATTAGGCTTTGGGTAGAAAGCTTCCATCACATAGGCCAGGTCCCCCATTCTGTCTGTGTCACAAAAAGTCACTGATGTAAGGATGTCACTGATTGACATGTCAAGGGTATGAATGTTTTAGCATATGAAATATCTTACATCACTCATTTCTAGATAGAACAAGGAGTGGAGACTGGAACAAAGAGCATTGCCCATCAGAATGTTTTATTACAAAGAGCAGTAAAATATGAGATGGTAAGATGAAGAAAACATTTCTTTCTAAATAGAGGTAAAAACTACATAAAAGTTGTCCTCCTGTGACTAGAATTCTGACATCTGTAAATGATACAGTTCAAATGCTGAAAAAAAGTGAGGATCAAAGCAATTTCTTCAGGATTTTCCTTCTGGATAATGTAAATACCAGAACAAAATCTCCAGAAGCAGCAACAGCTGATTATTCTGCAAGATTAGGATTTTTAAAGAGGAATCTATGGCTAAGAACACACATTTCATGTGTTTGTCTTTACACGAATCTCCCACTGGAATACGTCATGATTTTCAAAGAAGATGGATGGTCAGGGTTAACAATTGCACAGTATCTTCCTTGTCAGGAAAAGCATTTTATCTGTACTTTCTAATCCACACTGACCCCAAGTTCTTTTTGAAGTGTAGGCCAGAATTCTGATCTACTGCAATATGGGATTTTCTTATTCCGCATTATTCGGTACATTTTCCATTGTGGTCCCAGAAACAACCAAATCTCTTATCCACTTCTTCCTCTATAAATGCTTGCCTGATTTCAGTTGGAAGACAGGGAGCAGGGTGTGTTGTACTCTGAAAGGGCATATTCATCTGGAAAGAAGAAAGGAGGAAGACATTTGCATGAGAGTGAGAAATCATTCTGACCCCACTCAATGTGCATCTGTGATTAACACACTAAGAACCAGAAAATGCGATAAATTTTGTGATAGTCTTCTGGTAGCCAAGGCACCCAGTTTGCAGGAGTGCATAGTCAGAGACCACTGACTGTGTTTGTCAGGGCACATCATTGCTGTGACCATGCAAGATGTGGATCGGGTGGCAAAAAATGCACTCTGGTGTCAATTCTCTGACTGCTGCTGCTGCTAATCTGCTTGGATGCAGTACCAAAAGGTCGTTCCAAGCTTGAGAAAAGCATGGGGAAACCTGAGCCACAGCTTTGATAACATAAGTTACACAACTGGGTGATGCCTGATGCAGCTGTACTTCCTTGAGACCAGTTCAAGAAACGTGATCAGGCACTTAATTTTCTAGTTTTAGTCACTTAAACTCCTTTTTAGTGAAGTGGGACTGTCATTCCTACTTAAGTATTTAAATTCCACTAAGGAAGATCTTGATTGCAGCCTACTAGGGCAACATTAAGCAAAAAACCCCATTAGATAACCCAGATCAAGGAAGTCAGGAACACTGTTGCCTTTTAGTTATTGATTTTAAGCATCAGGTTCAAACTGTGGAACCCCACTTCTTTTTGTATATGGTTCGTAAGAAAGCAACTCCTGATGTATCACTTTTTAATCTGCTTTGTGTTGAAAGGATGCAAGAAATGAAAACACAGGAGGGGGAACCTGCCTATGCTCTGCAAACCTTTTGCAGTCTAGTAATCAAAAGTAGCAGAACTGCTAAGTGAATCTCCACTCATCTCTTCTTTGGATTCACCTACCTGTTTCATAGTAATCATAAATATGTACAGGCACTGGTTTGATGTCCGAGACAGGCAGGCTTTGCTCCACACTGAAGGAGAAGCTGATTTCCTTCTGGGAAACCTGGAAATGGCAAGATGAGAAAATGCGTCAGAACTTCTCTTTTCATAGCTTTCCCTGAGGCCAAGGTTGGACAGATGCACTTCTGTATCAGACCGTGTGACAAACTGTGCCATTCTGCAATTCTCTCCAGTTTGTAAACTTGATGTCAAATCAGGTATTTGTTTAAACCTGTTTCTAAGTATGTTTTGTTGTTGCTAAAACTGTGTGCTCTTCTCTTTCTTTCTCTTCATATTTCCATTGCAAATAATCTCAGCCATTTCCTGTTACTCTGGCTTTCAGCACATCAGCATTTATCCTGTTATTAAAAGTTGCTGTTACTTTCTTTCCCAGCTAAAATCACCTTCAGTACCCCTAAGAATCTTCTCCATATGTTTCTCTCTTTAATGACTTTGAGCTCACTATCTCCATTCTCCCCTGTGGTTCTGTTCCTCATTTCACACTCCTGCAGCCAAATGTCCCAAACTTTCCTCCTTGCCCATCTTCCTCTGGTTCTCCAGCTTTCTCTTGCATGCTTGGGATTGTGTCACTGCTCTCTTCTCCATTTTTCTGTGATTTTATCTTGCTGACCTTTTTAAAGGAATGGAGCAACGGACAGGGATTTTGGATAACTTTCTTCATCACTAGTGCCCTGCTGGGTAAATTTTTCACATCTCAGTATCTCAGGTTCTCTGTGAATACAGAATACTAACTTACAGTTTTCCTTATTAGATCCTTGTGAAGAGCTGGCTCTGGGAAATAGCCACCAACAGGTTGAGAGCTTGTGGATAAAAATCAGGGACCAAACCAACAAAGGACACTTGTCTGTTGGGGTTTGCCACAGGCCACCTGACCAGGAGGAGCCTGTTGATGAGACCTCTTGCTGCAGGTCCAGGAAGCACAACGCGCTCAACTCTCATCCTAATGGGGGATTTCAGCTGCAGGGACATCGGCTGGGAAAGCAACACGGATGACAGTAGGCAATCCTGGAGACTTCTGGGGTACATTGAGGAAAAAATCTGATCCAAGTATTGGACAAACCAACAAGAGGAGGAGTATTACTGGGCCTGGTGCTCCACTGCACAAATGAGCTCATTAGGGAGGTTAAGAGCAGAGGCAGCCTGTGCTGCAGTGACAATTCCCAGAGCGAGTTTGTTATGTTGAGAACATGGGCCTGGTGAGGAACAAAGTCCAGACTCTGAGCTTTGAGAAAGTGAATTTCCAGCTGTTTAAGAAGTCAGTGAATGAGATCCCCTGGAAACTGTTCTTAGGGACAGAGTTTTAGACCAGAGCTGGCAACTCTTTAAGGCCATTTTCTCAGAGCCCTTGTGCAGGAAATCAGACAAGGCAGGCTGGACTCTGGCATGGCTGAGCTAGGACAGTCTCCTCACACTGAGGAGTAAGAAGAAAATGCATAGCCAGTGGAAGCAGGGAGAGGTGACCTAGGAAGAGTATAGGGATATGGCTTGGATGTATAGGGATGGGATCAGGAGAGCCAAAGAACAGATGGATTGGGACTTGAGAAGGGATGCAAAGAATAACAAGAAGGAGTTTCTGTAAGTACATGGGTCAGAACAGGAAAGCCAAGGAAAGTGTACCACCCCTGTGAGAGAGAAGGGAGAATTGGTGTCGCCTGATATGGAGAAGGCTGAGGTACTCAATGAATTCTTTGCCTCAGTCTTCACCGCAGTCAAGTTTTCCATGTCTCTCGAGTCCCTGAAGCTGCAGGTGGGGTTGGGGGAGCAAAGCCCCTCCAATGGTAGAGCAAAGAGTGGGTTTGAGACCATTTAATGAAGATAAATAGGCACAAGTCTATGGGACCGGATGACATGGTTCCCAGAGTCCTGAGGGAATTGGCTGATGTTGCCAAGCCACTCTTCATCGTATTTGAACAGTCAACAAGGGAAGACATCCTTCTAGATTTCTGTAAGGCCTTGAAGTGGTCCCACATGACATCCTTATCTTCAAATTGGAGAGACATGAATTTGAAGGGTGGACTGTTTGGTGGATAAGGAATAGACTGGATGAACACAGCCAGAAAGCTGTGGTCAATGGCTCTGTGTCCTGGTGGAGGCTGGTGATGAGTGGTGTCCCTCAGGGCTCTGTCTTGGGACTGCTGCTCTTGAATATATTCATCAATGGCATATGCAGTGAGATTGAGCACACCCTCAGCAAGT
>VWZG01001541.1:5995-28472 GCA_013396735.1 Grallaria varia
TGTGGATGCCCACGTGCAGTGGATTCCAGGGGTGTGGATGCCCACGTGCAGTGGATTCCAGGGGCTGTGGATGCCCAGGGGTGTGGTGCCCACGTGCTGTGGATTCCAGGGGCTGTGGATGCCCACGTGCTGCCCTGGGGTGGCCTCCCTGCCCTGCCCTGCCCTGCCGTGCCCACCCCGAGGTGGGTCATGGCCGCTGTGCCCACGTGGTGGCCCGGCCCCCCGAGGACCTGCTCGATGCCCGGCTTGTCGGGGTTGAGCAGCGGCCGCGTCTCCACGTGCTCGGGGACCAGCTGGCAGCCGGCCCGCGGGATGTCCTCCCAGTGCCGCAGCACCCTCAGCGCCAGGTGCTCCTCCGTCGGCTTCTTCTGGCCTGGGGGGCACAGGAGGGCCTGGAGAAGCGGGCAGAGGGACCCCAGGGACAGCGAGACCCCCGGTGCCTCCAGCCCTGCCCAGCTGCCCGGCCCTCTGCAGTCCCCTGAGTGCACTTTGTCCTTCAGCCAGAACCTCCTGACTCCCCTCCTTCTCCTTTCTCCATGCCCACAGAAGGTCCAGATCCCCATCGAGGCTGTGTTTTCCCACTATGAGCCAATTCCATGTCCATCAACGTGTTCTTCTCCTCTTCTTCCCCCCTCCTGACCTGCCTCAATCTTTTTTGGGCACACTCAGTGTGTTGGGCACAATTCCCATCTCCCACAGTTTGGGGGTGCAGTTACATGGAGAAGAGCTTCCTAAACCCTGGAAAAGCCAGGGTGGGCTTTGTTCCAGTGGTGAAGAACTGCCCACACCTCCTGACTCCTCTCCTGTCTCTCTCTATCCCCACAGAAGGTCCAGATCCCCATCGAGGCTGTGTTTTCCCACTATGAGCCAATTCCATGTCCATCAACGTGTTCTTCTCCTCTTCTTCACCCCTCCTGACCTGCCTCAATCTTTTTTGGGCACACTCAGTGTGTTGGGCACAATTTCCATCTCCCACAGTTTGGGGGTGCAGTTACATGGAGAACATCTTCTAAACCCTGGAAAAGCCAGGGTGGGCTTTGCTCCAGTGGTGAAGAACTGCCCACACCTCCTGACTCCTCTCCTCCTCTCTCTCTGTCCCTGCAGAAGGTCCAAATCCCCATCCCAGTCTGGACCAGTTCCATGCCCATTGACCACCTTTCCCTCCCGACCCGCCTCCCTCTTTTTTGGGTACAATTCCCATTTCCCACAGTTTGGGGGTGCAGTTACGTGGGGAAGAGCCTCCTAAACCCTGGAAGGGCCATGGTGAGGTGCCTCCCTTGCTCTTTGGACACACCCTGCCAGGAGGAGGGTTCCAGAGGCA
The DNA here is from genome assembly GCA_013396735.1 of Grallaria varia. Classification (NCBI taxonomy): domain Eukaryota; kingdom Metazoa; phylum Chordata; class Aves; order Passeriformes; family Formicariidae; genus Grallaria; species Grallaria varia. The sequence goes on from VWZG01001541.1 coordinate 7,317, forward strand.
GCTTTGGCGATGCTGGGCCATGGATGGCTGTGGGTGGTTCTGAACTGGCCACATTTAAGGTGGTGGTCGCAGGGCTCGGGTGGTGGGGCCACTAAATCTGTCTCAGGGCGGGTTGGGCTGGACTACCTTGAAAGGCCCCTTGCAACCCAAACCATCCTGTGGTTCAAACCATCCCACGACTCCAAAGCTGGATGGTGAGGGGACACCCCAGACCCCACTCCCAGACGATGAGGGGACACCCCAGACCCCACAGCTCTCATCCCACGGGGTCCTACCGTTTTCATCCTCAATCTCCGTGGGGCCAGTGAAGACCCTGTTGGCAACCTTCACTCTTCCTCCTGGCCCGAAGTGTGGCCCGTCCACCTTCCCCTCCTTGCACAGCTTGGACAGGATCTGGGAGGGTTTCATGGGGTCGCGCCAGGCGTTGTAGCCATGCCTGGGAACAGGAGGGCAAGGTCAGTGAGGAAAGATCTGGAGGGAAAAGCCGGTTTGTCTCCCTTTCCCAGCACCGTGAAGGACCCAGGAGTCCCAGGGAAAGGATTTGGGGCAGCAAACAGGAAACTTCAGAGCAGACTGGGATCCTCTTGACCCCCCAGCACATTTTGCAAACACTTTGATCCAGCCCTGAAATTTCCAGTTGCATCCTGCTTGATTCCTGATTTTCAGCATCACTCCCTCGGCCCTGCTGCTGTTTCAGCTCTGACCTCACCCCTCTCCCAGTCCCCCCAGTGCCTCCTGTCCTGGGCTCCTGACAACCCGGTCCCCTCCCTGCTGTGCTGGTCACAAAACCTGTCAGTGATGAGACAGCACAGAATCCCTGCCCACGGCAGGGGGTGACCTTTACAGCTCCTTCCCAACCCAAATCCTGCAAGGATTAGCAGGAAATGAAGGTGGGAGATTCCTGCAGGTTCGGTGTGGAAGGTGAGGCAGAGGAGGGTGCAGGAGGAAGGCTGAGCAGGGAGAGCTCAGGTGGGTGTAGGAGGAGGGCTGGTCAGGGAAGGCTCAGGTGGGTGCAGGAGGAAGGCTCTGGAAGGGCTCTGGAAAGGCTCAGGTGGGTGCAGGAGGAAGGCTGGGCAGGGAAGGCTCTGGAAGGGCTCAGGTGGGTGCAGGAGGAGGGCTGGGCAGGGAGGGCTCTGGAAGGGGTCAGGTGGGGGCAGGAGGAGGGCTGGGCAGGGAGGGCTCTGGAAGGGCTCAGGTGGGTGCAGGAGGAGGGCTGGGCAGGGAGGGCTCTGCCCGTACACAGAGTAGGTCTGGGACACCCCACAGGTGGCCCGGTGCTTGCTGTAGTAGCGGTTCTCCAGGTCAATCTTGGTCTCCCCGATGAGGTCGTCGGTGCCCACCAAGTCCCAGTCGTACACAGCCACTGTCAGCATGGACTCCATGGGGAAGGTGGCCTCGATGTCGAAGGACCTGGCACAGGGGGAGGCAGGAAAAGCTGCTGAAGGGTCTGGCAGCCCCCCAGGACTGACCCAGGGGGGAGGTGGATGCTTTAACTCAATCTCTGCGTGGGCTGTGCCAGACCCAGCAGCCCTGGACAGCAGGTGGCCTGTCCTGGAGGTCTCAACAGCCCTGACATTAAGTTTGTGTGTCTTACTCTCACTCAAATTTAGGTCTAATGAGTCCTGAAGAAGGGATTTAATCTTGATCAGAGCAGGACACCTCTTTAACACCTGGTACTACATTGACCATCTGCTGGCAAAGAAGGACATCCTGGAGGGAGGACACCCCTGCTCCTTCCATGGGAAGTTCTGTGGGATGCTTCCCGTCTTTCCAGCTCAAGCAGCAGCTGTGGGACAGCTCAGGGGCAGGTCCAAGGGCTGGAGTAAGTCTGTGACACCCGGAAGGTTACTCGGAGCTTGGCCCAGGCTTAGCCCAGCACCCCCAGACAAGGTAACAGGGCTGGGACAACTCACTTCCCAAAGACAGGGTTCAGCTGCTTGGAGATGTAGTTCTCCTTGTCCTTGATGTCCGTCTTGCCCAGCTTGATGGCAATGTAGGGGTCGGCTTTGCCGTTGATGTCAGCTGGGTGAAGGTCCGTGGCCTGGGGAGAGCAGGTGAGATCTATCAGTGCTGTCCATGGCAGGGATGGATTCAGGGATGGCCCCTTTTCCACTCCTGAGAACACCCAGCCTTGCCTGGCCACTCCAGTCCCCCTCAACGGAGCATCCTGGATTAAACTGGGGACATTCCTGCCTTGGGTTAATCCCTGTCCCTGTCTGGGGAGAGGCTGTGCCCCTTCAGAGGCATCACCAGAGTCTCCCTGGGCATCGCTTTCATCAGTGGCAACCAACACCTTCTAAAGAAACACCTCAAGCACCGACCTGACCAAGGTGTCCAGACAACTGTCCCCTTCCCCTTTTGCTCCCTCCACCCACTACATTGGGTTCCCCCCAAAAAGGGAGCAAGGACCCCCAAACTCTCCAGCCCCCCCAACACCCCCCACCCCCGACACACAACAGCAGATGCCCAGGTGAGGACACATCCACCCAGTCCTGGCTGCTTTTGGTGCTGGCCAGGGTGGTGTCTCCTGCTGCAGCCTCCATCTGTTGGTGATGGCCAGGACACTGATGTTCCAGTGGGATGCAGCACGAGCTGGAGGATCAGGCTCATGGGAAGTGCAGCCAAAAGCAGGTTCCATTTGTAAAACACTGGGACAAGGTGGTGGCAAAGAGCAGCCCAGGTGCTTCCAGCAGGATGGAGATCCCTCTCAAGGGCCGGGTACAGCACCCCATGCATGGGGACACCGGGGTGACTTGTCTAGGGGTCTGTCCAGAGCACATTCCATATATAAAGAAGAAGCGTGCATTAGCTGGATCTGCTCAGTAATCATGGAGTGTGTGTTCAAGGAGCTCCTGTGTCCCTCAGACAGATGTAGACCTTTCCAGCTCCCATTCTGCTCTTTCTCTCCCATTCTCTCCCGTTTTCATCCCATTCTGAAGCATCACTAGGGTGGTGTCATGGCTATTTAAGGAACCAGCCCCTCCCCGTGTGGGCTGATCCAAACTATTCCCTGGAGTCCAGCACTAGGATGGACACACCAATCCAGACATGCCAGAAGAGAGGTCTCTGGGCCTGGCAGGAGCTCGGATCTGTCTTGCTCCCAGTGCTGGGAGCACAGAGCCATGGAGACACCACCGAGGTCCCCACCAACTGGATAGATTGGAGAGATGGGCTGATTCCAACAGGATGAAGTTCACCAAGGCCAAGTGCCGGGTCCTGCACTTTGGCCACAACAACCCCCTGGAGCAGCAGAGGCTGGGGACAGAGTGGCTGGAGAGCAGCCAGGCAGAAAGGGGCCTGGGGGGACTGAGTGACAGGAAGCTCGACATGAGCCAGCAGTGTGCCCAGGTGGCCAAGAAGGCCAATGGGATCCTGGCTTGGATCAAGAACAGCGTGGCCAGCAGGAGCAGGGCAGTGATCCTTCCCCTGGACTCTGCCTTGGTGAGGCCACACCTGGAGTGTTGTGTTCAGTTCTGGGCCCCTCAGCTCAGGAAAGATATTGAGGGGCTGGAGCGGGGCCAGAGAAGAGCAACGAGGCTGGTGAAGNCTGCCCAGAGAGGGGGGGGGATTCACCGACCCTGGAGGTTTTTAACTGAGATTGGATGTGGCACTGAGTGCCATGATCCAGTAAACTGACTGGAGTTGGACCAAGGGTTGGACTTGATGATCTGGGAGGTCTTTTCCAACCCAATCGATTCTATGATTCTATGAACATGATCTGGGGAAGGAGACCCTGCCCATGGCAGGAAGGTTGGAATGAGATGCTCTTCGAGGTCCCCTTCCAAACCCAAACCGCTCTGATTCCATGATCAATGAGCTGCTTCAGCCCCCCAGGCTGCCTCCTGGGAGCTAAATCCCAACATTCCCAGGGCGCTGGGACCGGCTCCTGGGCGAGCAGCACGGCAGGGAGCTGGGAATCACAGCCTGCCCTGGCCAACAGCCCCACGGCCCCACTCACCCGCACGATGTAGACTCGGACCAGCACGTTGATGGGGTCGTTGCTGGGGATGCCCTGGAACATGCCAAAGGAGGGGTCGTATCCTGCCTCCTTGGTGATGTCGTCGGGGAGCGGCACTTTGTAGACACACATGGAGCCCTGGAGGGAGGGAGGGCACAGCCTGGTGCCAGTCCTGCTGCCCAGGGGCTCAGGAGAAGCAGACCCACCCCAGAACAGAGGCCCCAGCCGACAGCCCTGTTCCTGACCATGTCCTGGGACAGGAACCCACCTTGAACCTCCCCACGATCCGCTCCTCCTCCGTGGTGTTGTCGTCGTTGTCCCCAATCTTCCCCCGGAGCAGGTTGAAGGTGTGCAGCCAGTCCTCAAAGTTGTCAAACTCCGATTCCAGCTCTTTGTTGAACACCTGAGATGACAGGAAGTTCAAGGAAGGGAATTTGGGTTTAAAAAAACCCCAAATGGTGAGTGCTCAGTCAGCTCGGAACAACCAACAGGAGGAGAGGGAATGGCCTCAGCTGGGCCAGGGCAGGGCCAGGTAGGACATGGGGAGGAATTTGTTGGTGGAAAGGGTGGTGAGACCTTGGCAGGGGCTGCCCAGGGAGGTTTGGAGTGCCCAGCCCTGGAGGTGCCCAAGGCAGGACTGGCCATGGCACTGAGTGCTCTGGGCTGGGGGACAAGGTGGCCATCGGGCACAGGGTGGGCTCTGTGTGATCCTGGAGGGTTTTTCCATCCTCAGGGATTCTGAGAACATGGACATCTCAGCTCCCAGTGCCCAATTCTCTAGGAAGGGGAAGGATCTCCAGGGTTGTTGGGTTGGACCTTGATGCTACACAAGCACTTCCCTGGACCAATAATGTTAAAAAGGAACTTCACCTGAACGGGTGAGGCCGTTGCTCCCAACCTGTGCAAGATCCAACCCCCCTCCTGACCCTCAGAATCACAGGCTATGTGAATCCTAACAGATCCTGAATCCAGGTTGGAAAACTCTCCCCTCCAGCCAGGGGACATCCCAGCTGCCCCAAGGATGAGCCTGTCCCAGGGCAACCCCTCTTCTGTCAAGCCTGGGACCTCTGACTCCTCCAAGCCTTGTCCCAGGATACATCCCCAGGTGAGACATCCCAAGGCACATCTCTCCTAGGATTAGGCACTTCCTTGGAAGCAGTGTAGGATCCATCCCCCCTCCTTCCCTGCCATACCTTCAGCTCATCAATCTTCTGCTTGTTCTTCTTCTCAGGGAGCTCAGGGCCCGACTGCTGCTTCTTCTTCTTGTCGTCCTTGGGCGCCTTGGACTTGTCCTTGTGCTTGGCCTGCCCCTTGGAGCCTTTCATGGGAGAGTCACCAAGTTTGGTTTCTGAGTCCAAGGGGAGCGTCGGGGAGGAGGAGATGGAGATGAGGGTGAGGAGGAGACAGCGAGGGGGCACTTGGACAAACAGGAGGAGCACAAAAGCTGGCAGGTGCCACTGCCTGCAACTCCCACCCTGCCCTGCCCTGCCTTTCCTTGGCTCTGGCCAGGTCACAGCACCTCCAGGAGCCCAGAGATCTCTGTGCAGGGAACTTCCAGAAGCAGAAATCCCTTGGAGGACTACAAAACATGGATGGGGTGGTGAGAAGACCTAATTCAGCCCACAGCATCTCCTTTCCTTCTGTCCTTCTCCTGGAGACTTTTCCTGCTGGGTGCAGCCTGAGGGATAGAACCCCAGGCTGGGAATTGCAGAGAGGACAGTGTCTGGTGCTCAGCTCCAGAAGGGAGTTGAGCCCATGACCAGCTGGAATCAGAGCTCACTGAAGTCCCCGTTCACATCAACCACCAGCTGGGAACAGGCTGGAAAGGTGGATTCCAAGAGAACTTCTCCCACCCCTTTCCAATCCCTGTCCCTCTGCCAGCTTTCACAGGGGCTGGGTGACACCAGTGGGGACAGACAGATGGCAAAGACCCCCATGGAAGAGGAAAGGAGGAAGGAATGGGAGAGCCAAGGGAACAAAATCCCTCTCAGGAGACAGAAAAACCCCCAACGGGGGACAGCAGACACCTCCCAGCTATGAGAGAGAGGAGAGGGGAGAGCCTGCTCAGAGTTGTGTCCAAGCTCAGCAAGACCCAACCTCTGTCCTGGGACATGAAAATCAGCCCTTCAAAAGAAATGAGGCTCAGTGTGACCCTCAGCCAAAGGATTCTGCACCGCCTGGGTGTGACAAGGACCTGCTGTCGGGGGCACATGGAACATACAGAGAGCACGCCTGGATGTCCCCAAGGGGAACCCCTCCAACCCCACTGGTAGGACTGGAAAGGAGACAAAGTCACCCCAGACCCACCGGCCCCAACTCCCCAGGATTCCTGGCCCACGTAATGCTGGGAACAAAATCAGTCTCACCCAACGTCAGACATGGGCAACAGCCCAGCTGAGCTCCAGGCAGGGAAAAACACCTTCAGGGCACAATTCATCTCATGGTGGGCATGAACTGGGGGAGAGGACCTGCCCTAAAACTGTCTATTCTTCTGCACTTGGCCAGCAGACAAGGGGGCCTCAAAATGCAGGTGAGAGCACTCCCCAAAACTGACCCTTCCTGGGGAAATCCAACACCCTGAGAGCAACTGGTTTGCTGCAGGTTCCACAGGGGATGTCCAAGCACCAAGAGGAATCCTGGTCCCACCCTTCCTGGCCATGTTCCCTCCCTCACAACCTGCTTACCCTCTCCAATCTCCATCTCTTCCTTCTCCTCTGCTTCTGCTGCAGCTGCTTCCTGCTGCCGGAGGTGCTGGGGGGGACATGGAGCCACTGGATATTGGGGTGGAGCCACCATCCCTGGAGGGCTTCAAAACCCACCCTTGGGGACATGGGGCAGTGGTGGAGACCCCATCCCTGGAGGGCTTTAAAACCCACCCTTGGGGACATGGGGCAGTGGTGGAGACCCCATCCCTGGAGGGCTTTAAAACCCACCCTTGGGGACATGGGGCAGTGGTGGAGACCCCATCCCTGGAGGGCTTTAAAACCCACCCTTGGGGACATGGGGCAGTGGTGGAGACCCCATCCTTGAAGGGCTTTAAAATCCACCCTTGGGGACATGGGGCAGTGGTGGAGACCCCATCCATAGAGGGGTTTAAAACCCACCCTTGGGGACATGGGGCAGTGGTGGAGACCCCATCCCTGGAGGGCTTTAAAACCCATCCTTGGGGACATGGGACAGTGGTGGAGTCCCCATCCCTGGAGGGCTTTAAAACCCACCCTTGGGGACATGGGGCAGTGGTGGAGTCCCCATCCCAAGAGGAGGTTAAAATCCACCCCTGGGGACATGGGGCAGTGGTGGCCTTGGCAGGTGGACACGATGACCTTGGTGGGGCTTTTCCAGCCTAAAGGATTCTGTGACAGTCATGGATAGCAAGGGATGCTTCCTTTGGGAGGAGCTGGAAATAGGAGACAGCTCACCCCCAGGGAACAACGTTCTCCTCTCCCCCCAGACACAGCCCTGCCCTGCCCCACCTCCTTCATGGTCTCGATCGAAGCGAAGTACTTGGACCACCAGTCCAACATGCTCTCGTCAGGCTCCTCCTCTTCCACTTCCTCTCCTCCTCCTCCTTTCTTCTTCTTTTTCTTTCTCTCCTTCTCCTCCTCGGTCTGCAGGGACGAGGGAAGCAAAGACACGGAAGAGCAGGGCTCAGGTGGAAGGCAAACATCTCTTGAGGCACAAAAGTGGTGGGGGGAAGCCCCTGAGAAGGCAGAAGTCTCCAGGGCTCTTTAACTTTCCCCCTTTAGCAGACACTGAGGCACAACAGCAGCAAAGGAAGGTGGCCAAGGCTCCAAACAGTGTCGGAGTCATGGAATGCTTTGGGTTGGGAGGGATATTAAAGCTCATCGCATTCCACCAGGGACACCCTTCCACTAGCCCAGGTTGCTCCAAGTCCCATCCAGCATGGCTTGGAACACTCCCAAGGATGGGACAATCCCAAGAGAACCCCTCCTTTCCATCATCCCATCCATCCATCCATGAGCTCCCCAGGCTGCAGCTCCTGGATCTCAAGAGCCCTGCCCAGCAGAGCCCTCTGGGTCCACTTTGTGGTGCAGGGAAACCTTTCCCAGCTGGTGTCTGGTTGTGGTGGGAATACCCAGCAACCCTCCCACAGGGTCCTGAGCATCCTGTTCCTTCTGGGATGAGAAGTCCTGGCCTGGAAGAGCTTCCCAAACTGCCACATCCATGGAGGAGACAATGCTGCTGTGCCCCTGCCTTGGCACAGAGGGCTGCTGGTCCCTGCCTGTCTCAGGGCGTGAGAATGCAGTGGATGGTCCACTGAAATGGTCCCAGGAGGGCTGGACAGGGAGCTGAGGGCTGGGAGAAGGGATGCAGGGACGTTCCATCACTTACCACGTCCACCTTCACCACTGCATCCGAGTTCTGCCGTGCGGGGAACAGGGAAAGGGAGAGCAGGTTAGAAACACACCCCGAGCTGAGCACAGAGCACCTCAGTCCACAGCGGGTTGGGTGGGAAAGGACCTTAAAGATCATTTAATTCCAACCCCCTGCCATGGGTAGGGACACCTTCCACCAGCCCAGGGTGCTCCAAGCTCCGTCCAACCTGGCCTTGGACACTCCCAGGGATCCAGGGGCAGCCACAGCTTCTCTGCCCAACTTGTTTCAGGACCTGCCCACCCTCCCAGCCACCAATTCCTTCCCACTGTCCCACCTCTCCCTGCCCTCTGGCAGTGGGAAGCCATTCCCTGTGTCCTGTCCCTCCATGCCTTGTCCCCAGTCCCTCTCCAGCTCTCCTGGAGCCCCTTCAGGCTCTGGCAGGGGCTCTCAGGTGTCCCTGGATCCTTCCCTTCTCCAGGTGAGCCCCCCCAGGTGTCCCAGCCTGGCTCCAGAGCAGAGGGGCTCCAGCCCTTGGAGCACCTTTGCTGGAATCTGTTTTTGTGGAGCAGAGGGGTGGGAGAAGGACGTGAAACTCCTGTCCTGGCCACAAAGAGGTCCCAGGCACACTCAGTGTGTGACAGACCCCGATGCCCCTGGGACATGCCAGCTGCCCAACCCATCCAGCGCCCAGTTTTCCTGGTGGGACCCCTCGGAGATGGGGAATTCCGCGAGGGAACGGGCGCTAAAGCTGTGCTGGCAGGGGGACACTCACAGCTTCCAGCTTCACCATCGTCTCCATCTTCTTGATGGGCACCTCGGGCTCCACGTTGACCACGATCTCCCCTGCGGGGCGAGAGCGGTGGGTCCTGCTGGTCACGGCCAGGTACCCGTTGAGCTGTTTGGCTGGACAGGGGACAGAGAGGAGAGAAGGGAAAAGGGAGAAGGACAGTGCAGAGGAGACACTGAGAGGTGAGACCCCACGGGATTCAGGCAGGAGATCCAGACCAGAGCAGCAGTGGGAAGGAGCACAGACCCTTCGGCATCATCAAAACCCTTCCAGAGAAACAGGAAAGCACAAACGGACAAGAACATGCCCAGAGGAGCAGAAGCAGAGAAGAGGATTGCCCTGGAGGTACCAGTTGGCACAGACACAACCACTGGTCAAGGTGGATGGAACCAGACCTGCCCCTTGGCCCTGAGGGACCTTTGGGGAGCTGAGTCATGAAGCTGCAGAGATAAACCAGCCTCTTTTGGCCTGCAGGGACCGGGGGGAGCACACAATGAGGCCCAAAACGAGGGGGAAAGTAATTAAGAGAAAATTAACTAATAAATAGAATTATAAATTTAATTTCAAGATAGTTATTTTTAAATTAATTAAATTTTTAAAAAATAAATTAAGGGGGAAATAATTAATTCATTTAATTAAAAAAATCAAGGGGAAATGATGGATTCACACCCAGCAAAGGGCTTGGAGTCATAACTTGGGCTCCAGAAATTCTGGGTTCTGGCTGAGGGCTTGTTTTGCTCGTTTGTTCTGCAGGATCTGGAGGATCCTCAAGCAGCTCAAAAGGCAGTTCCAAAACAAACACGCCGTTGGTGGCTCGGCGCCCTGCGCAGTGACACGAGCAGGAGTGTGGGAGGAGAAGGTCTGAGGGACAGTCAGTGCACCTGGGTGAGGAACCTCTGAGCAGAGCAAGTCACTGCCAGCGTGATGGTGGACTGATCATGTGGCATCTCCGGGGAATGAAGAGAGATCGTTAATTAACGATCTCGTTAACGCGTGACGGGAGTTAAACGAGCAGAAGATGTTCCAGTTAGAAACACATCAACGTATTAGAAAGTCGATTTTTAGGCTACACCCCAATGATTCAGATCTGCAAACGCTCTGACATTGATTATCTACAGAGCAAAGAGACCCTCTTATCTGGTGGCTTTGATTCTCCACCCTCAATCTTCGGGCTCCCACACACATCCCTTGGCTTTTGCCACGAGCTGGGCGTTACATCTATTCGCAGACATCACAGAGAAGCTCATTTGAAAGGAATAATTTCTCCCTTTTCTCATCCTTTCAGCGCAGAACTGGAAATTCTGTCAGGCTCCCTCCGTGCTCAGCAGAGATGACACCAACGGGGAGATTTGTTTTTAGCAAAAGCAGAAACCCAAAAGATTTACATGCATATAATTGCACCACAAACATCCCCAGTCCTTCAGGCAGAAGGTTCTCATGGGCAAAAGATTTGGGATTTTTTTTCCATAAAAAAGACAGAAAAATGTGAATTAGTAATAAAAAAAAAAGTCAATTAACACTCAAGTCATTTGCAGCTGGGGGAAGCAGAAGCAGGAGCAGCATCTCATGGTCCTCACAGCCCTCTGCCCATCCCACCTCCCTCCTCCTCCCCACGGATGAGCCATCCCAGGTGCCCCGTGTCCCTGACAGGGTACCTGTCATGTTCCAGGGCTGGGCCTTCTTGTCAGGGGGGCGGTAGATGAACTTCCTGAGGGAGCTGACGGCGTGGGAGCCCACCAGGGTGTAGCGCCCGAACGCCCGGCAATCCACCACCCGGATGTTCAGGGGAGGGTGGAGCAGCTCGTTCTCCGGGAGGTCCTGGGGACCAGAGGTGGGATGGATGTCACCAGCTGGCAGTGGGATGGGGGGTGTCTGGGATGGTGGTTGGGATGGAGGATGTCTGTGATGGGGCTTGGGAAGGGGAGTGGGATGGAGGATGCCTGTGATGGTGATTGGGATGGAGGATGTCTGTGATGGTGCATGGGATGGGGGATGTCTGTGATGGTGGTTGGGATGGGGGATGTCTGTGATGGGGCTTGGGATGGAGGATGTCTGTGATGGTGGTTGGGATGGAGGATGTCTGTGATGGTGCATGGGATGGGGGATGTCTGTGATGGTGATTGGGAAGGGGAGCAGGATGGGGGATGTCTGTGATGGTGCATGGGATGGGGGATGTCTGTGAGGGTGATTGAGAAGGGGAGCAGGATGGGGGATGTCTGGGATGGTGGTTGGGATGGGGGATGTCTGTGATGGGGCTTGGGATGGAGGATGTCTGTGATGGTGGTTGGGATGGAGGATGTCTGTGATGGTGCATGGGATGGGGGATGTCTGTGATGGTGATTGGGAAGGGGAGCAGGATGGGGGATGTCTGGGATGGTGGTTGGGATGGGGGATGTCTGTGAGGGTGTTTGGGAAGGGAAGTGGGATGTAGGATGTCTGTGATGGGGCTTGGGATGGAGGATGTCTGTGATGGTGGTTGGGATGGAGGATGTCTGTGATGGGGCTTGGGATGGAGGATGTCTGTGAGGGTGTTTGGGAAGGGAAGTGGGATGTGGGAATGCCTGTGATGGTGGTTGGGAAGAGAAGTGGGATGTTGGAATGCCTGTGATGGCAGTTGGGATGGGGGATGTCTGTGATGGTGATTGGGATGGAGGATGTCTGTGATGGTGCTTGGGAAGGGGAGCAGGACGGGGGATGTCTGGGATGGTGGTTGGGGAGTGGGATGTCTGGGATGGTGGTTGGGAAGGGGAGTGGGATGGGGGAACTCTGGGATGGTGGTTGGGAAGGCCACTAGGGACTAGAACAGGGATCATGCTGGGAAAAGCTCAGGAGCTGCTCCTGGAGGCCCTGAGAGAAGGGGCTCCCAACTGGAATGCTGTCCGTGTCATCCATTGCCGGGGCAGAACTTCAGCAAAGGGCTCGGAGCGCAGGGCTCCAGAAATTCGGGGTTCCAGCTGAGGGCCTGGGGGCAGGAGGAGCCACTCACCACTTCGAACCACTTGACCAGAGTGCTGAAGTTGGGGTTTTTCTTGTAGTTCTGGATGAGGGCGGACTGGACGCCCTTCCCGGCGCACTCGATGTCCACGCGGGGCCGGTCCACCTGGGCCAGGTTCACTCTCTTCAGGTCCCTGAGCCCCCAGAACAGGACCTAGGGCAGGGCAAGGAGGAGGAAGGACATGAACGTGAGAGGGACTGTCCCTGGGAGCTGGTCCTCCATGGAGAGGGATCCTACTGCCACTGTCATCTCCTGGACAGTGGGATCCCTGCGGTGTGTCCCTCTCCATGTGTCTCGGGGTGCAGCGCAGACTCTTGGAATCCCCGCAGAACCCACCCCACACCTGACCTGCAGCAGCCCAACACCAACTGCTCTCGGCACCCCCTTTCCTGCCCTTCTCCCCTTCTGGCCTTTCCCTGCCCTGGGACTCCAGGGAGCAGCTTTGCCCACCCACGGTGGCTCCTGGCTCAGCACTGGCACCCCTTTGTCACGATGACATCGGTGTCACTGGGGAAACCTGCTGCTCCCTGCTTGGGAGAACGGGCAGCTGCCACGAGCAAAAAATTCCTTTAACCAGGGATTTTTCCACCTCCTGATTCCCCATTTAGGATGGAAAAGCCCTCCCAGCCCACGGAGCCCACCCTGTGCCTGATGTCCACCTTGTCCCCCAGCCCAGAGCACTCAGTGCCACGGCCACTCCTGCCTTGGGCACCTCCAGGGCTGGGCACTCCAAACCTCCCTGGGCAGCCCCTGCCAAGGCCTCACCACCCTTTGCACCAACAAATTCCTCCCCATGTCCCACCTGGCCCTGCCCTGGCCCAGCCTGAGGCCGTTCCCTCTCCTCCTGTCCCTGTTCCCTGGGAGCAGAGCCCAAGCCCACCTGGATCCATCAGGGCCTTGCAGAGCCAGAAGGTGCCCCCTGAGCCTCCTTTTGTCCAGGCTGAGCCCCCCCAGCTCCCTCAGCCGCTCCTGCTGCTCCAGCCCCTTCCCAGCTCCCTTCCCTTCCCTGCACACGCTGCAGCCCCTCCATGTGTCCCTTGTGTGAGGGGCCCAGAAGTGCCCCCAGGGCTGGAGGTGCCTCAGCAGTGCCAGCACAGGGACGGGCACTGCCCTGTGCCCTGCTGGACACCCTGTTTTTGATACAAATCCCCCTTTAGGTACCTACAGGCACAGGGGAGATGTCCCATCCTTGCTGCCCGAGGTTGGGGGTGCAGGACCCCTGAGCTCTGGGAGCACTCTGGACACGGATGATCCATCCATGGTGGATGATCCATCTCCATGTGTACTTTAGCTGTGCCCTGTTCTGCTCCTCAAGCCCAGGTGTCTCTCCCTCCCTGTTCTGCCCACGTTTCAGACAGCCATGAGTGATCCAGCTCCCTGTTTTTTGGGGGATGCCACATTTCCCTGTCCAACCAGTGCCGGAAGAGCCTCGTGGTGCAGACCCCTGGTCTTGGTGCCCTCCCGACACCCCTGGACAGCTCTGGTGCCCCACGCAAGGCTGGGCGCTGACACCTGGTGCCCCAGGGCCCTTTACCTCCACTCTGTATCTGCTCAGCACCGGGCGGATGCCCAGGGGCACAGGCAGGATGGGGCCCCTGTCCATGTCCGTGGGGCCATCGATGGGGGGCAGGTCGGACTTGCCCCCTGGGCCGATCTGGAAGAGACAGAGCCTGGATCAGGATCTGCTCCTCCAAGCTGGAGCTCGGCTGCTGGGAACCAGCTTTTAATTCCTCTCACAGAACCAAGGAATCATGGAACGGTTTGGGTGGGAAGAGACCTCAAAGCTCACCTTGTTCCAAGCCCACCTCACACAACCATGGAATGGTTTGGGTGGGAAGAGACCTCAAAGCTCACCTTGTTCCAAGCCCAATTCACAGAATCATGGAATTCCAGAACAGTTTGGGTGGGAAGTGACCTCAAATCTTGTTCAGCTTCAACCCTGACACCTCCCACCAGCCCAGGCTGCCCCAAGTCCTGTCCAACCCGCCCTTGGACACTCCCAGGGATCCAGGGGCAGCCGCAGCTTCCCTGGGAATTCCAGCCCAGCCAGCAATTCCTTCCCACTGTCCCCCCTCTCCCTGCCCTCTGGCAGTGGGAAGCCATTCCCTGTGTCCTGTCCCTCCATCCCTTGTCCCCAGTCCCTCTCCAGCTCTCCTGGAGCCTCTTTAGGCACTTTATTTAATTCCAACTCCCTGCCATGGACAGGGACACCTTCCACTATCCCAGCTCACTCCCAGCCCCACCCAGCCTGACCTGGGACATTTCCAGGCATCTTTGATGCCGTGAAGAACCAGCAGATCACACACCCCAGAGCAACCAGCAGGGTTTGGCACTGGGAACCCGGTGAGGGGGCAGCTCCTGCCCAGTTCCTCCCAGTGACACTGGGCTGGCTCCCAGCCCACCCCTTGGGCCAGGGGGTACCTGGAGCAGCTCGAAGGCAGCCAGCAGGTCTCCAGCCGTGGAGTTGCCCCTGTAGATCTGGTAGTACTCCAGCTGTGGGGGGAGGCGCGGGGGGCTGTACTGCTCATCCGACATCTTCACCACCGGCTTGGCAAAGGTGCGCCCCATGAAGTCAGCCTTGCCCTGCAGAGGTGGAAAGGGCCCTTGGGGTTGATGATCCGACACCAGAATTCCCAAATTAACCCCATGGTTCTCAGTGTGGTCCAAACAGGACCAGCCCTCTGGGCTGGGGACGCCAAAGCTCAGTGACAACTTTCAGCCGTGACTCCTTGAAGGAGGTTCCCAAGGGATGGCAGGGAGGACAGGGATGAGCAGCATTCCTGGAGGGAAAGGCTCAGGTGACATCACCTTGGCTCCAGCCCCACTAAAGCTGTCACTTCCCTCTCCAGAATTAAGATACACCAAGTTCAGTCGCAGATCTGTGAGGGGCAGAGGCTGCGCATTCCATGGGAGATGCCTGGGAGGACCATTTCCCAAGGATCCTTGAATCTTTTCCAAGAGAAAAGGCTCCTCCCATCCTCTGCCCTACCCATCTTGCCTCCACATCAGGAGCGATCCCAGCACCCAAACCACCCCCATCTGGATTTCTCACCACAGTGTCCTGGTCGTAGATCTCAATGACAATGATGGGGGGGTCATCCCGCATCTCATGGGCCTCTCCGTACAGCTCCACGTTGTCAAACACCAGCAGCTGGTCCCAGGTGGGGCAAAGGGTCTCGTTGAGCACCTGGAAAGATGGGAGAGGTCCTTACTGCCCCAGGGAGGGACCCAAGTCCTGGGCAAGGGTGGCAGAAGGGGATGATGCACTTTTTTTGGATCCCTGAGTGACCCCCAGGGATTCTCCTGGGGAAAAACACCCCAACAGCAGACAAGCAGAGATGGATTATTCCCAAGGTGTCCACCAGGCTTCCTAAAACTTGGTAGCCCCGAGGTGGGGAAGGGAAGTTTAAAAAAAAATCACTTCAACATGGCCTCATTTCTCCAAACCCGACAGGGAATCCCAGCCACAGGAATGGAGGAGGCAGGGGACACGTTGGGAAGGATGTCCTAGAAACAGACAATTCCCAAAGGCCACAGTTGCTTTCCCACCACAGGATACCCCACAATCCACCTAAGCCTTGGGTTCATGGGACCTGTGCCAGGGGAGCAGGAGGGGACAGGCAACGTCAAAACCCATCCCTCCCTCCCTGCCCATCCATCCTTCCCTGCCCATCCATCCTTCCCACCTCATCCCTCCTTCCCTCCCCATCCCTCTTTCCCTGCCCATCATCCCTCCTTCCCTGCCCATCCCTGCCCATCCCTCCTTCCCCGCCCATCCCTCCTTCCCTGTCCATCCCTGCCTATCCCTCCCCATCCCTGCCCATCCCTCCTTCCCCGCCCATCCCTCCTTCCCTGTCCATCCCTGCCTATCCCTCCCCATCCCTGCCCATCCCTCCTTCCCCGCCCATCCCTCCTTCCCTGTCCATCCCTGCCTATCCCTCCCCATCCCTGCCCATCCCTCCTTCCCCGCCCATCCCTCCTTCCCTGTCCATCCCTGCCTATCCCTCCCCATCCCTGCCCATCCCTCCTTCCCCGCCCATCCCTCCTTCCCTGTCCATCCCTGCCTATCCCTCCCCATCCCTGCCCATCCCTCCCTCCCTGCCCCATCCCTGCCCATCCCATTCCTCCTTCCCTGCCCATCCCTGCCCCTCCCTGCCCACCCCTCCGTGCCAGGGTGGGTACCTCGGTGCACTGGCTCTGGGAGATGAAGAAGACCCGCGCGAAGGGGTCGGAGAGGCCGCTGCTGTCGGCTGCAAACAAGCTCCTGGCTTGGTACATGTGGGCTCGCAGCTGGAAAACCTGTTTCTCTGCAAGGCAGGGGCAGTGGCATGGACTGATGATGGGACAACCCAGAGGACTGATGGGACAACCTGGAGGACTGATGGGACACCCCAGAGCCCAGCCCGGGGCTCAGCCCCAAGAGGGACATCTCAGGGGCAAAGGACATTGGCTCTCCCATATGGATGTGGAATTCCTCAGCGTCCTGCCCACCCTGTGCAGGATGACAGGGATGGGGGGGACACAATTCCCACCCCCCAGCTCCCCGTGGGAGCACTGGGACACCTCACACTGGGACACCTCACACTGGGACAGCTCAGCTCAGGATGGATACTGAGGTGTTGGAGCAGGACCAGAGAAGAGCAACAAGGCTGGTGAAGGGACTGGGACACAAGTGCTATGGGGAGAGGCTGAGGGAGCTGGGGGGGTTTAGTCTGGAGAAGAGGAGGCTCAGGGGTCACCTCATCACTCTCTATAACCACCTGAAGGGAGGTTATAGCCAGGTGGGGCTGGACTCTTCTCCCAGGCACTCAGCAATAGGACAAGGGGCCACGGGCTTCAGCTTTAGGTTGGATATTAGAAAGAAATTCTTTCCAGAGAGAGTGGTCAGGCATTGGAATGGCCTGCCCAGGGAGGGGGTGGATTCACCGACCCTGGAGGTTTTTAAACTGAGATTGGACGTGGCACTGAGTGCCATGATCCAGTAAACTGACTGGAGTTGGACCAAGGGTTGGACTTGATGATCTGGGAGGTCTTTTCCAACCCAATTGATTCTGTGATACTAAACTGGAGTTATTTCCCCCTCATCTCCTGGAAGCCTTTGGACCAAGGGGTGTCCAGCCAGGCTCCCCCCTGTCCCTTCCACTCCCCACTCCCACCGGTAGGAGGTCCTTACTGGTGTACAGGAGGCTGATGGGTGGGAAGGAGGGCAGGTTTTGCCCTCTGGGGCTCTTCTTCTCCTCGAAGCCACAGGGGAGGCCGCTCAGGAAGTCCTTGCGCTGCTTGTTGAGCCCCAGCCACAGGTAAACCTCCATCTTGGCCTGGACCGTCCAGCCAGCAGGGCCAAAGCCCCTCTTCCCAGGCAGCTGGGCACAAGGGATGGAAGAGTTTGCATGGACACCAGGAAGGCCTGAGACATGGATAAACCACCTCTGGCATCATCCAGCTCCTTGGGTTCATTGCTGTCATCGCTGCCCCTTAAAACCTCATCCTTTTGGATCCTGACACTGCTCTGGGTCAGGAATTGTCTTCTTCCCACCACAATGGCTTCCTCTTCCCAAGGCAGAAATCCCCTTCTGTGGCCAGCTGGATCAAGCATCTCCCTCCTTCCAAACATTTCTCACTGGATTGGGTAAGGTCAGTGGTTCACACTCCTGAGCAGCAGATTCCCACCCCTCACCAGCAGAGTAAGGGTTGGATTTGGACACTACTCCAGCCCCAGGAAAGGTGGACACGCAACTCTTTCCTCTCCACCTCCCATCTTCCCCATCTGTCCCTCCTCTACCTCCTGCCCTTGGCTGCAGCTCCCCCAGGGAAGGCAGAGCAGTACCTTGAGGAAGACTGTCTTCACCTTGGCGCAGTCCTTGCCCACCTCCTCGTCCACGATGGAGTAGAGCAGGTCCTTGGATGGGATGCGGGCGTAGGCGATGCGCTTGTTGTTGCTCATCATCCAGATGAAGACGTCAGGAATGGTGTGCTGGGGCTGGGAACACCAACAAAGGGCCCTGTCAGCGTCTCCCCTCCCACCTCTGAGGCACCACAGGGGCTGGAGACCTTCTGCAGGCAAATCCAAGAGATGCCACGGGAGGTGGACGCGCCCATTCCCACATCTGGGGCACTGGAATGGTTCTGAGATTCCCACTCAAGAAGAGGTGCCCAGAGCTAAGCTCAGCAGGGTGAAGCCCAGCAGGAAAGAAACTCGGATTAATGTTTGTTCTGGTTTGTAAAAAATACAAATTTTGGGGGTAGAAGACCAAAGACCTTCTTCTGTCTCCGTTCACTGTCCATGGGGACTGCAGGGCAGGGGCCACACCTGCCTCCCTCCCTGTGGAAGAGCCTCCCACTCTGGCCAGGTCCCATCACCCCCACAGGCTGGTTCTTGTTCTGCTGGGGTGAATCCAAGGAAGGCCTGGCTGTAATTCAGGATGGGGAGCTGGGAACATCCCATGGGAAATGGGAGCAGGAGGTGGAACTGGAGCTGCAGCCCCAAGGAGAGCAACTAATTCCCACGGCCGAGCCAGTCCTGGACTGTGGAAAGAACCACTGAAGGCTCCAGGGAGACCTGAGAGCCCCTTCCAGGGCCTGAAGGGGCTCCAGGAGAGCTGGAGAGGGACTGGGGACAAGGGATAGAGGGACAGGACACAGGGAATGGCTTCCCACTGCCAGAGGGCAGGGAGAGGTGGGAAAGTGGGAAGGAATTGCTGGCTGGGCTGGAATTCCCAGGGAAGCTGCGGCTGCCCCTGGATCCCTGGGAGTGTCCAGGGGCAGGTTGGACGGGGATTGGAGCAACCTGGGCTGGTGGGAGGTGTCCCTGCCCATGGCAGGGGGTAGAACTGGATGGGCTTTAAGGTCCCTTCCCACCCAAACCATTCCATGATTCCATGTGCCACCTCCCAGTGGCTGTTCCTCTCCATGGCTGGGGCTGCCAGAAGCACCTCCAGGAGGAGGACCCAGCTCTGTCCCTGCCTGGGAACCTCTTAAATCTCTTCATGGTGACTCGTTGCCACCCAGCCGAGCACAGGGACCACGGAGTGACCCACTGCCCTAGGGCTGTGCCACCAGGGTGCTCTGCAGCCCAGAGGGGTCCATCCCCCCAGGCTGACCCCACTCACCCCACGCTGGGGGACTCACCTCGTCCGCCAGGAACCGGAGCTTCTGTAGGAAGTTCTGCACCAGCTTCAGCTTGTCCTTCACGGTGTTCTTCTTCACCTGGGAGCGCAGCACCGTGGCCTGCTGCCCCATGTTCTCCTGGGGACAAAGGGGAGCCCAGGACATCAGAAGGGAGCACGGAGAAGGGAGGAGCACCAGGATGTTCGGGAAGGGGTGGGGAGGAGGGCAGTGCCTTCATCCCACCACATCGGGGTGGGGTGATGCACGTCCTGGTGACACCTTGTGTTTGTCAGCCTTGGCACGAGAGGGTCCCTGAGGGTGCAGAGACACCTGGCCCAGGAGAAGGTGCACAGGGCACAAAGGTGTCACCTGTACTTGGGGCATTTTGGGGTGGCTTCAGGCTGGGTGTCCCCCCCTGTTGCTGTCCCTGCTGTGCCCCAGCCCTGGCCCTTCACAAAGGGCACCTGGAGGCTTCCCAGTGTTTCATCCACGGCTCTGCAGGGTGCAGCTGGCTCCTGAGGTTGGTGTCCATCCACCTGGATGAGCCACCTGCTCTTTGTGCTTCCCCTTTGCACATCGAACTCCTCCTCAAGGAGCTGGGCCACCAGCCCCCAACATCTGTCCCCAGAGCAGCATTCCCTAAATTACTCCTTCCTGGGCTCCCCAGATGTTCACCAGGTGGTGACAAAGCTCCTCGGTGCTCCCCAGTTCCTTCCCAGGGCAGGGTGTGGTGGAGGGGAGGCAGCAGCACAGACCCAGGTGCCCCCCGGGACCTGTGTGAGACCCACCTGTGCTGGGGTGCCTCTGCTCAGGATTAACCCCACAAACCCTCGAGCCACAGAGCCTGGAAACCAGCCTTGGACCAAAGAGAAGGTCCAGCCCCTGCTCATGAACCCTCCTCCCTGACCGCTGCTCCCACAGCTCCTCTGGGCAACCTGTGCTGGGGCCTCATCACCCTCCCAGCCAGCAATTCCTTCCCACTGTCCCACCTCTCCCTGCCCTCTGGCAGTGGGAAGCCATTCCCTGTGTCCTGTCCGTCCATCCCTTGTCCCCAGGTCCCTCTCCAGCTCTCCTGGATGCCACTCACCAGCTCCCTCATGCAGGATTTGAGCCTCTCCCGGTCCAGCCTCGTGCGGGATGAGTGATGGTGGTCCTTGTCGGCCAAGGTCACGAAGCGCCTGCCGGGAAAGGTGGGACGTGACTCCCACGGGGACAGGGAGGTCCCTGCCAGCAGCAGGGGACAGAAACACCCTTGTCCCCCACCAAGGTCTGCAGCACAATCCTGGACCCCGTGGCACCCCAGACTCAGTGCCAGGAGTGAGGAGGTGCCATCAGGTCCAGGAGGGCACAGGACTGAGGTTCTCACCCCTGCGGGGGGGTGTGGGGGGCAGGAGGTGCCACCTCAGCCCTGCTCCAGCACTGAGGACACATCAGAGAACGGTGACGTGGAACGGTGTCGGGGAACGGTGACGGGGAATGGTGACAAGCAACGGTGATGGGGAACGGTGACGGGGAACGGTGACAGGAAACGGTGACAGGAAACGGTGTTAAGGAATGGTGTCTGGGAATGGTGACAGGGAACGGTGACAGGGAATGGTGATTGGGAACGGTGTTAAGGAATGGTGTCTGGGAACGGTGTCTGGGAATGGTGACAGGGAACGGTGACAGGGAACGGTGTCTGGGAATGGTGACAGGGAACAGTGGCAGGGAATGGTGACAAGGAACAGTGATGGGGAACGGTGACAGGGAACGGTAACAGGGAATGGTGACGGGGAATGGTCATTGGGCATGGTGTTAAGGAATGGTGTCTAGGAACAGTGACTGGGAATGGTGACTGGGAACGGTGTCTGGGAATGGTGTCCGGGAACGATGCCAGGGAATGGTGACTGGGAATGGTGTCAGGGAACAGTGTTGGGGAATGGTGACTAGGAACGGTGCCAAGGAATGGTGACTGGGAACGGTGTCAGGGAA
>VWZG01001541.1:28806-48622 GCA_013396735.1 Grallaria varia
ATGGTGCCAGGGAAAGGTGTCAGGGAATGGTGACGGGGAATGGTGCCCGGGAACGGTGTCAGGGAATGGTGACGGGGAACGGTGCCAGGGAATGGTGACGGGGAACGGTGTCAGGGAACGGTGTCCGGGAATGGTGACGGGGAATGGTGTCCAGGAACGGTGTCAGGGAATGGTGACTGGGAACAGTGACTGGGAATGGTGTCCCGTCATCCTGAGGACATGGCACGGTGGGTTTACACTCACGGGGACAGGACACTTGCCCGGTGCCACCCTCCCCTCTGTCACTCACAGGCAGCCACTGCTCAGCTCCTCCAGGACCCCTCGGAGCCGGCGCTCCGGGTGCGGCTTCTCCGTCTTGATCATCTCCTGCACGTCGTTGAGTCCCTCCTCCTGCAGCACCAACAGAGACCCCCGAGGGCCAAGGGACCCCCTGAGGCCCAACCCCGCACACAGGACAACACCTGCTGCCTCTCCAGACCCAAATCCTTAGGGATCAGCTCCGGCCCCTGGATCTGGGTGATGGGAATGGCTCTGTGAGAGGAGGTGGGTGAGGTCCAAACCACCCTGGATGGACCAGCCAGGTCCAAACCAACCCTGATGGACCTGCCGGGTCCAAATCACCCTGGATGCACCTGCCAGGTCCAAACCACCTCAGATGGACCTGTGAGGTCCAAACCACCCCGGATGGACCTGCTGGGTCCAAACCACCCCAGATGGACCTGTGAGGTCCAAACCATCCTGAATGGACCTGGCGGATCCAAACCACCCTGGATGGACCTGCCAGGTCCAAACTAACCCTGGATGGACATGTGAGGTCCAAACCACCCCGGATGGACCTGCCAGGGTGACTCTTTGCAGATCCTGCCCTGACGCTGCCGATGGGGAGCTCTCCCAAAGGCTCCCTGGGAATTAACTGGGGCTGTTAATCATGAAATAATAGAATTTCTTGGGTGGTAGAAGTGAGTTTGGAGATAATTCCATTCCCCCTGCCATGGGCAGGGACATCTTCCACTATCCCAGGATGCTCCAAGCCTCATCCAACCTGGCCTTGGACACTCCCAGGGATCCAGGGGCAGCAGCAGCTTCTCTGGGAATTCCAGCCCAGCCAGGAATTCCTTCCCAATATTCCACCTCTCCCTGTCCTCTGGCAGTGGGAAGCCATTCCCTGTGTCCTGTCCCTCCATGCCTTGTCCCCAGTCCGTCTCCAGCTCTCCTGGAGCCCCTTCAGCCTCTGGAAGGGTCTCTCAGGTATCCCTGGATCCTTCCCTTCTCCAGGCTCTGGTGACAAAGCCTCCCCACCCCTGTTCCCTTTGCAGGGGACACTGGGATGTGACCTTCAGAAGCCTCAAGGATCTCCTGGCATTTGGCCACCTCCCCCTTTTCTGGCCCAGGTTTGCTGTGGACACCTCGCACGGGTTGTCCCCTCTTTGTGACCCGGTGCGGGGGCACACAGGGAGCCTGGACCGTGTTGTCCCCGTGCCACCGTGGTGTCCCCGCCGTGTCCCTCCCTGCCTTCCCCTGGTGGCCTCTCGTGCTGACCAGCTTGTCGGCGATCTTGTCCATGATGTTGGCGTTGTAGAGCCGGCGCCGCTGGTCCTGCCACCAGCTCTTGATGTAAATGCAGGGCTTCCTCTCCAGGTAGGGCAGGTGGAAGTAGTTCCTGCAAGAGGAGGCGGCAGAGATGTCCCGTCCGTGGGAATAACGCCCCGGGATTGGGAACAGCCCATCCTGCACCTCTGCCAGGGAGGCAATGCCAGGATTTGGAGGGTCCTGGGGGGCATTTGGGGGTTCCTGGAGGGGATTTGGAGGGTCTGGGGGGGATTTGAGGGGNTGAGGGTATTTGGGGGGTCCTAGGAGGACTTGGGAGGGTCTGGGTGGGATCTGGAGGGTCCTGGGGGGGATTTGAGGGATCCTGGAGGGGATTTGGTGGGTCTGGGTGGGATTTGGGGGGGTCTGGAGAGGATTTGGAGCATTTCAGGGGGGATTCAGGAGGGAGGGAGGGGGAGAGAGGGGGCTGAGCTGAGTCACACACGGAGGAACAAACACTCAGCCTCTCTTGGCACCATTCCCGATGCCAGAGCCAGGATGGCAAATGCCATGCCCAGGGATTGCCCATCCCTGGGAGTGTCCAAGGCCAGGTTGGATGGGGCTTGGAGCCACCTGGGCTGGGGGGAGGTGTCCCTGCCCATGGCAGGGGGTGGCACTGGATGAACTTTAAGGTCCCTTCCCACCCAAACCATTCTGGGATACTTTGGGGCCCATATGAGCACTGACAGTAAACACCAGCAGGAGGAGAATGCTTGTAACCTGAAGGACCTTTTAATTCAGCAGAGATGGAACTGGCTGAAACCTCCACAGGAAATGGGTTAAAACTGAAAGGGGGCAGGTTCCAAAGAGATATCGGGAAGAAATTCCTCCCTGTGAGGGTGGGGGGAGGCTCCAAAGAGACATCGGGCAGAAATTCCTCCCTGTGAGGGTGGTGGGATCCTGGCACAGGGTGCCCCGAGAAGCTGCGGCTGCCCCTGGATCCAAGGCCAGGCTGAGCTGGGACAGTGGGAGATGTCCCTGCCCATGGCAGGGGGTGGCACTGGACGGGCTTTGAGGTCCCTCCCAACCCAAACCACCCTGGGATTCTGAAACCTTCCACTATCCCAGGTGGCTCCGAGCCCTGTCCAACCTGGCCTTGGAATGGCACAGCTCAAGGCAGGATGAGGCTGTCGGATGGCTCATCCCTTTGGATGCCGCGATCCCTTTGGATCCGCCCCGTGGGAAACCCCTGCAGGTCCTGCCGCACTCGGGACCACCAGGAGCGAAAAACCAGCTCCGGGTCCTCCTTCGGCAGCCAGCGAGGCATTCCCAGCCAGGAGGTGTCAGCAGAGCCCCGCGGGCCAGGATGCATCCAGGGGCTGCATCCAGGGGCTGCATCCAGGGGCTGCATCCAGGGGCTGCACCGGGACGTGGCTCCGCCATCCAGGGGCTGCATCCAGGGGCTGTGCCGGGATGCGGCTCCGCCATCCAGGGGATGCATCCAGGGGATGCACCGGGACGCGGCTCCGCCATCCAGGGGATGCACCGGGACGCGGCTCCGCCATCCAGGGGCTGCCCCGGGATGCGTCTCCGCCATCCAGGGGCTGGAGGGATATTTGGGCACCCGGCGAGGGAGCGAGCCCCGGGACAGCCCCCAACCCATCGGCGCTTCTCCGCTCCCGTCGGGATTCCCTCGGACAAGGAGCTGCAGAGCCAGGGAGGGACCCCCGGGGACACCCTGACCCGGCGCAGACACCTCCAACTCGCTGGGGGTTGTTGAATTTCCCCGCTGAGTTAAGCCCGTTAATTCCATTAACACCAATCCGCCGGTAAAAACCCCATTAAATCCCACTTCAAGCATCTCTCTCGCCAGCTCAAATCCAATTAAGTCCCCTTAATCCTGGCCCTTTGTATTCCAAGCCAGGCTCTGCCTGACTCTCAGCCCAGCCATTCCCAGGCACAGTTGCAGATCCTGCTCAGAGCAGGGCTGGAAAACACCCCCAAAATCCCACCCAGAGCTGCCCGGATCCCCCCAACCCGTGTTTTAGGGCCACTGCCACCGGCACACTGCCTGGATCCCCCCCAACCTGTGTTTTAGGGCCACTGCCACCGGCACACTGCCTGGATCCCCCCTGGCCGTGTTTTAGGGCCACCGGCACACCACCTGGATCCCCCCTATCCTTGTTTTAGGGCCACTGCCACCGGCACACTGCCTGGATCCCCCCCAACCTGTGTTTTAGGGCCACTGCCACTGGCACACTGCCTGCATCCCTTCTCGGTTGTGTTTTAGGGCCACTGCCACCAGCACACCGCAGAGCAATTTGGAGAGAGCAGACATCAAAAATTGCTGTCATTTTATGGCAGCGGAGAAGAGAGGAGCCATTTGTGCCCTGGCAAAGGGGACAACCCGCTGTGCGCCCCTGCGGGCACCACACGGTCTGCCACGTCCTGGTTCCATCAGGCACCAGGGAGTGGCTGTCACTGTCTGTGGGCAACGGGGACACACCAGCCCAACCAGCTGCAAACCAGGGGGGATGGAGAGGGTTTGAGTGTTTCACCCCAATCTCCTGCTCAGTGTGTTTGCAAGAGACTTTTCCAGCAAGATTTTGCCATCCAGGATCCTCCAGCACTGCCAAAGCCACAGCCACATGGATTTTAATTCCCTCCAGGGATGGGGACTCCAACCCTGCCCTGGGCAGCTGTGCCAGGGCTGGACAGACCTTTCCACTAACAAATTCCTCCCCATGTCCCACCTGGCCCTGCCCTGGCCCAGCCTGAGGCCGTTCCCTCTCCTCCTCTCCCTGTTCCCTGGGAGCAGAGCCCAAGCCCACCGTGGCTCCATCAGGGCCTTGCAGAGCCAGAAGGTGCCCCCTGAGCCTCCTTTTGTCCAGGCTGAGCCCCCCCCAGCTCCCTCAGCCGCTCCTGCTGCTCCAGCCCCTTCCCAGCTCCCTTCCCTTCCCTGCACACATGAAATGGCCAAAACTTCCATGTACAGGAGCAAACTTGTGCTTTTCGGTGCCCACCAAGGACTTTCTGGATGCCCTGGGTGACTCTGTCCCTGTTTGGCACAGGGGAAGGGCACTGAAGGGACCCAGGGAGTCTGGAGTTTGGGGGCCCACCCAGGTGGTGAAGGATGTCCTTTGTAGGGTACCCTGGGAGGTGAATTCGCCCTTTATTGGACACAGAGAATCCACAGGAATGCTCAGGATGCCACCAGGGTGCCCAGGGGGACATACTGACCTGTCTGTGACCAGGGGCTTCATGGGCGGAGATGAAGAGACAGAGACCAGCTCTCCATCCTCATCGCCTTCATCCTCACTGGAATTCTGGAGCAGCTCCGACTCCTCCTCATCCCCATCCCCATCCCCACCCTCCTTCTTCCTCCTCAGGACGGGTTTGGTCACACCATCGACCTGGTTGCCATAGTTACCTCAAGGAAAAAAGAAAAAAAAGGTGGAATTAACTCCCAGGGCTGTAACTCCAACTGGGCTCAATCCCCAGGATTTAACTCCAGCTGGGAGTTTTCCCTGAAGGAATCGGGAGGGCAGTGGAATTCAGCTCTCTGAACGTCCCAGTTATAGCGGCTGGGACCAGTTCATCACTGTGTGGGTGTAACTGGAACTGTGTATTCTGTCCCCTCTCTGCCAATTATCACGAACTGTTAATGATGCATTGTTTGCAGCAGCTACCCAGGGCACACCTGACACCTCAGGCTGTGAGCTGGGTGTGTGAGAAAACTGAGATAGGAGGGTTCCCTGCCTTCACACCAATGATTCGGGTGTGAGAACTCCCCACCTTCACACCCAGCCTGAGGGGTCATGTCTGCTGATGGGCCATCAAGTAGACCAAGATATTCTGTGACTTGCTGAGTAAATTGCCCACTGTGAAACCCCTCACCCTGGGGGAGGTACTGGGCGTTCCCATCTGAACCCAAGCATAGATAAGCTTGGGTTTGGGCACTTGGGGCACCACTCATCAGATTGAGAGGAGGACCAGAACCTCACCAGGACTGCAACTGCTACTCTCAACCAGGCTGCGACCACCAACCTTCTGGAAGGAAAACAGGTTTTCCTTTTCTTTTTGCTTTGGACTCAGGGGGGCCACGTGGTGCTCGGCACAGGGGCTGGTGAGCACCATCCTGTTTGTGCCCCAGGGGGCTGGGTTGTACAACTGGGTTTTGTGGGCTAAAACCAATTTTCCTTTGTATCACTGTATCTATTGTAATCTTTTGATTAAATTGTAATTCTGACTTCTAATCCCTTTTGAGTTGGGTCCATTTCTCCTGCTGGTTTACTTTTAGACTAGACACTGAAACCACGTCCAGAAGCCACCAATTAGTGCCCTCCTTGTTCAAACCAGCGGGAATACATTCCCTCCCCTTGGTGGTCACTCTCCAGGGCACAAATTCGGGATGAGAGAGGGATCAGCCCCACTGGCCACAGCCCAGCAGGCACAAAACAAGCACTGGGGGGTCCCACATGGATTGTGTCCATCCCCTGCTCCCAAAACTGAGAGCCCTGCATGGGTCGGTGCAGAAAATTGGGAAGAAACCCCACCCTCAGCTTTGGATCCTGATGGTCACACCAGCCACGCTGCAAAACAACCCGCCCACCAAGAAAACAACCAACCTATGGTGACCTCGAAGTTGATGGGCTTGTCCCCAATCTTCCTGTCGATCATGGTGGCTTCCAGGAAGGCTCCAAAGAGGAAGAATTCCTCCATCTTCCCGGTGCAGTTCTGCAGGAGAAAGAAGGCAGAGGGATGGGGGTCGGGTGGAGGGACAGCAGGGCATCCCCTGGCACCACCGGGGCATCCCCTGGCACCTCTGAGCACCCTCAAGGGGAGGTGCCTCTGCTCACGATTTCAGGGGCTTCTCTCCCATCTCTTGGCTCATGGCAGAGAGGGCTTAATTAAGGATTTCACTTAAATATCTTTTAATTAACCTTTAACTGTGCTGGGATCGGTCACCCCTTGCAGGCGAGGGATTGTCATGGGGACATTCAGGAATTCGTTCACAACCTGAACTAATCAAACCACCCAAACCCATGAGCCTGGCTGCTCCGTTGGAATGGGAACAGATTTGTTTCCAGGTGGTTTCAATCCCTCTGGCTGGGAAATTGATGAAGTTCTTGGCTTCTCTATGGAACCCAACAGGACAGGAGCGGGACAACTGGCATTGGGACATGGCTCATGGTCCTTGTCTGTCTCCCAGCATCCCAAAGTTTAGGAGATCATAGAAATCATGGAATGCTTTCGGATGGAAGGGATCTTAAAGAACATCCCATTCCACGCCATGGGCAGGGACACCTCCCACCAGCCCAGGTTGCTCCAAGCCCTGCCCAGCCTGGGCTTGGACACTTCCAGGGATGAGGCACCCAGAGCTTCCCCGGGAAAGCCGTGCCAGGTAAATGATCCTGCTCAGACATTCCTTCTGCCCAGAATTCCTCAGGGACGTGAGCACTGGAATCACCACAGAACCCGAAATCCTTGATGAGCTGCTTTCATGGCGCTGTGGGATCCGGCACACCAGGACAACACCGACTGAAACCCTCATTTGATGAGGCCAAAGCCACCAACCCCAAAGTCCTGAGCCCCTGAACCCACCCCCGGCAGCTGCAGGGGCAGGACTCACATCAGCCACGGCCGTGGCCTGCTCCACCTGCACCTCTGTGGAGCTGTTGATCTCCGGGTTGGTGGTGTCCAGGATCTCCACGGCAAGACCCATGAGCAGCCTGGCACGGAAGGAGACACCTTCTCCCAGCCCCTCGTTGAGCTCCTGGTGCTCGTCCATCAGGGTGTAGTTCCGAGTGGAGCCGTACATGTTCACCCAGGCAGGGCCGAAGGTGGGCAGGAAACCTGCAGGGAATGGAATGCACATGGAAGGAGCTGGATTTTCCAGGAGAAGGGCATGTCTTGGCCTCAGGGGTGCCAGCCTGTGGGTTGGCAGCACCTCCCTGGTCTCTGCGTGGTGACAGGCTGGGATCTGCTCGTGTGTGTCTGTGGTTGTGACCACCCATGGAGACAGGTCTCATGGGATCATCTGGGATGGAGAAGCCCTGCCAGCCCACGGAGCCCACCCTGTGCCCGATGGCCACCTTCTCCCCCAGCCCAGAGCACTCAGTGCCACGGCCACTCCTGCCTTGGGCCCCTCCAGGGCTGGGCACTCCAAACCTCCCTGGGCAGCCCCTGCCAAGGCCTCACCGCCCTTTGCACCAACAAATTCCTCCCCATGTCCCACCTGGCCCTGCCCTGGCCCAGCCTGAGGCCGTTCCCTCTCCTCCTCTCCCTGTTCCCTGGGAGCAGAGCCCAAGCCCACCGTGGCTCCATCAGGGCCTTGCAGAGCCAGAAGGTGCCCCCTGAGCCTCCTTTTCTCCTGTTTTTGCAAGGAATTTTTGCAGGGAAGGCAGAAATGGGACTGGACAGGGCACAGCCCAAAGAGAGCAGAGTCTCACATTGTCCAATCCCCTTTTGGAGGACCAAGGAAGAGCCACCCCCCACCAGTCCCCTTCCCAGCCCCATCTTTGCCTTCACACCTTGGCCTGGGGGGTGTTGGTGTTTGTGTGAACGAGGGAGCCCATCCAGGGCTCACCCATTAATTGCAATTAAGTTTTTGGAAGGGTAAATCGTTCTTGGGTGTCTTTGCTCTCAGGTATTGGACTGGAGGCTTGTGACAGGGCTTGGTTTGCTGAGGTCCTGTGAGCTCAGGAGACCATTCCCCTGCATCAAGGTCTCCCTGGGTGGGCACCAAGAACCAGCTGTGTCCAGAGGTGAGGAAGGAGCCCAGGATATTTTGAGAACTCTGCTAGAGACAGAAGAAGGTACCCCAGTGTGTGCCCCACCCCAGGTTTACCTTTGTCTCCTTCATTGGAGATCTTCCTCAAATCAATGAAATGGGTCCCGATGGCCACGTCATTGACTTTGTCCGAGTCCCGGATCTGGATCTTTATCCTCTTGCACAGTGGGGGGAACATCTCTGTGAACACGATCTGCTCGTTCCAGAGGGGCTCGTAGCTGCTCTTCTGGATGGATGTCTTCCCCTGGGAGTGGGAGGAGACAGATGTTAGACAAGGGTTGGGTCCCCCAAGCCACCCCTCACAACCCGGGCTGCCAATTCCAGCCATCCTGCCTTGTGACTCCCTTCCTTGGAGCTGCAAACCCATCCCAGAGAGGGAAAACATGGAAAACGGTGACATCTCACACATCTCAACATCTACAGGACAACCAGGGAAAACAAGGTGACATCAGACACATCTCAACATCTACAGGACAACCAGGGAAAACAAGGTGACATCTCACACATCTCAACATGCCAGGACAGCCAAGGAAAATGAGGTGACATCTCACACGTCTCAACATCTACAGAACAACCACAGAAAACGAGGTGACATCAGACACATCTCAACATCTACAGGACAACACCTCACACTTCTCAACATCTACAGGACAGCTAAGGAAAACAAGGTGACATCTCACACATCTCAACGTGCCAGGACAGCCAAGGAAAATGAGGTGACATCTCACACATCTCAACATCTACAGAACAACCAGGGGAAACGAGGTGACATCAGACACATCTCAACATGCCAGGACAACTGAAGCCACCTCTGTGAGGCTGCTCCTGCTCATGTCCCCTCCCTGGTTCCTCCTTGCTCACCTTCTGCCCTGCAAACACCACCTGCACGTAGGGGTCCACCAGGTCCTTGTTCTCCCCGATGAGAGCCTTCTTGACGTTGGCCATGATGCTGGTGTTCATCCTGGGCAGCCCCTCTGCCCGGTAGATCTTGATGTAGAACCGAGCCCACTGGCGCTCCGGGGGGACCCCGTCGGGGAGCAGGAGGTTCCTGAAATGGAGGTGGGTGGGGTTGGAAACCCCTGCCGGGGCCGGGGGGTTTGTCAGCAGAGGCTAAAGGTTGGATTGGATGGTCTCGGGAGGGCTTTTCCAACCTTTAGGATTCGACACAAGACCTGCCCCAGGAGAAGCTGCCCCGCTCGCTGAGCACTGGCTCCGTGGGAACGGAATGGGCGGGATGTTGGGAGGGTCTTTCTTTCTTTATGAGGGCACAAGGGGAGCTGGGGGATGATTTTGGGGCAGAACTGAAGTCCATTGATTTGTTTTTATGGTGGTTTTCCTCCTCTGGGGGAAGGAATGAGCCCAGAGGAATGCTGGGAACACAACCCTTCCAGAGGACCAGCTGGAGTTGTCCATGTCTAGTGGAAGGTCCCTTTGGAAGGGGATGAGCTTTGGGATCCCTTCCCACCCAAGCCATTCTTTCCCTCTAGGAAAACACTGGATAATATCGCCACCAGAGCATGGAGTGATGGCCCAAAATAGTCCAGGTGGTGCCCAAAATAGCCCAGATGGTGTCCAAAATGGTTTGGAGGGCTTTCAAAGCGGTTCAGGTGGTACCCACAATAGCCCAGATGGTGTCCAAAATGGTTCAGGTGGTGCCCAAAATAGCCCAGATGGTGCCCCAAGCCCCCTGGTCCTCAGCAAGTCAGGAAGGCTCTGCTGGTACTTTGCTCCTAGTCCGGGCTCCTGACTATAAACGGTTGGACTCGATCTTCGGGGTCATTTCCAACCTAAAGAGTTCTGGGATTCCACGTGGGAAGAGCCTGAGGGGCAGATTGGAAAGACTCTGTTTGCACTTGGGTCATTTTAATGAGCCCGAAAGGTTTTGGGGCTGGAATCGGGTCTGAAAGTCTCCTGCTTGTTGTTCCACGACCTTTGAGATGTTCTGGGAAGTCAAAGAACTCTGCTGATATGGAGCCTGGGAAACCTCATCCCAGCCTCCCTGCTGTGCCTTGGCAGAGGGTGATGAGACCCCATTCCATCTCCCCATCTCATCCCATCTTACCATCCCATCTCATCCTCAAATCTCTCCATCCCATCTCATCCCATCTCTCCATCCCATCTTCCCATCCCATCCCATTGCCCTCAGGAGCTTCAGGGAAGGAGTGGCACCATCCCGCTGGTTGACACCAGGCTGGTGTTGGCACAGAGAGTTCCACGACCAGGAGAAGGTCTGACCTGACAGCAATGACAGGGCTGTGCCTGATGTCACCTGGATTTGCACCAGGACCACGTGTCCCCTCCCTGGAGAGCACAGGATTGGTCGCTCTGGTTTCCTGGCACAGGTGAGTGTGTGTGCTGGGGCTGGTTTGGATCCTGATCCGAGGTGAAGGGATGGGAAAAGCCATTCCCAGGAGAGCCTGGGAGAAGCTGCAGGTCCTCACCCTTCAATGTCATCCTCATCCGTCTCGTTGGCCTTGTGTGGGGTCTTGATGTTGTCCCCTTTGCCCACCACGGCGATGTCACACTTCAGGTAGCCCTTGAGCCCCGCCGTGAGGTCCTCAGGGTCAGACAGGATGGCCCATTTGTGGTAGAACTGGTGCTCTGGAACCCGGGGGGACAAGAGGGACATGGGTCACAACGAGACACAGCCAACAGCACAAGGGTTGGATGGGACTTCACCCTCCAGGGGTGACCAAACACACCGACCACCTCCAGGAGTGAGGGAACCAGAGAGAAATTCCCACAAAACCCCATCAGGAAGATGGGTCTCATGCGGAAGACAGAGAATTAGTGGGGTAAAATGAAGGGGGTGGAGTCCCCATCCCTGGAGGGCTTTCAAAGCCCTGTGGATGTGGCACTTGGGGACATGGTCAGGGGTGGCCTTGGCGTGCTGGGGGATGGCTGGACTCGATGGTCAACAGTTCTAATCTCTTTTCCATTCACACCAGGCACCTTCCTTGGGTCAAATGGCACTCATGGAGGGCAGGACCCAGCCCGTGTCTGGAGGGACAATGTCTTGTCTAAGGGGTTTCCTCCTCAGCAGGTCAGTGATGGAGACCAGCACCCCCAGGAGGCATCTCGGCCTCTGCTGGAACACCTGGGAGAGCTGGGGGGGCTCATCTGGAGAGGAGAAGGCTCTGGGGAGACCTGAGAGCCCCTTCCAGAGCCTAAAGAGGCTTCAGGAGAGCTGGAGAGGGACCGGGGACAAGGCATGGAGGGACAAGACAGAGGGAATGACTTCCCACTGCCAGAGGGCAGGGAGAGGTGGGACAGTGGGAAGGAATTCCTGGCTGTGAGGGTGGGGAGGGGCTGGGATGGAATTCCCAGGGAAGCTGTGGCTGCCCCTGGATCCCTGGAAGTGTCCAAGCCCAGGCTGGATGGGGCTTGGAGCCACCTTGGACAATGGAAGTGTCCCTGCCCATGGCAGGGGGTGCAATGGGATGGTGTTCAAGGTTCCCTCCCATCCAAACCATTCTGGGATCCCCTGATGTCAGGGTGGGACACAGAACCTTCTCCAGAGGTTCTGGGTGCTCTCCCTTGACCCAAGAGAGAGCCCCAGGTGAGTTGTTCCTGTCTCAGACACCATCACTCAATTGGAAAAGCATCTTCCAAGGGAACCAGCCCCGCCCTGTCCTCAGGAGGACATTCCCTGCAGACACGTGACCAGAGCAAAGAGCATCCCCGTACCAGGCTGGGTGTAGACAGTGCCAACATCCATCTTGAAGGAGCCCACCAAGGTCCCACTGCGCAGCAGGTTTTTCGAGTGGATCACCTGGAAACCGAGAGGGAAAACCAGTCAGATTTCCTTTTCCATGGAGCTCTTTCCAGAGGTGTCCAGTGTTGGGTGGGAAAGGAGCCGACCCATCTCCCTTGGCCTGTGTAGGACTCTAAGGACACCTGGTGGGGTTGGCAGCTCCTGATGGGCGGCATCACAACCCAAAGGAGGTTCAGATTGAGCAAAAAAATGCAAAGAAAGAATCTTTGGAGCAAGATCTGGTTTTCCAGCCACCATGGCAGCAAAGGCTGGGATGGTTCCTGATGGAAAAGTCT
The DNA here is from genome assembly GCA_013396735.1 of Grallaria varia. Lineage (NCBI taxonomy): Eukaryota > Metazoa > Chordata > Aves > Passeriformes > Formicariidae > Grallaria > Grallaria varia. The sequence continues at coordinate 41,177 of VWZG01001541.1, forward strand.
TCAGGAACGCTCGGATTTGATGGTCTAATTGCCTCTGTGGGAGAAACTGGACAATTGTTTGTGGGACGGACGCGGGTGATCCTAATTAGCGTGCCCTAATTGGGCAGTGACTCTGCAAACCTCCTGGCTGTGGGGAGGGCTGGAGGCTCTGCCTTGCCCTCAGCATTCCCAGGCCTGGATCTCCACAGCATCCAAACCCACAAGAGCTCTGCCAGTCTCTCATGTCCCGGGAAATCCCAGGGTTTTTCTCCCCAGGAATAAACACATCCCATGAAAGGTTTGGTCCCAAGGACCTCTGGAATACCAGAGACCATCCAGGAAGGGAATTCCAGAGCCGTGTGAGCCCAGGATTTATGGGAGAGAGGGACTGGGGGGTCTGCAAAAGAAGGGAGGGTTGTGGGATGGAACACCCTGTTGGGCTCCCATTGGGAATCTCCCAGCAAGGAGCTCCAATCCATCCCCAGAGGGGCTGTTTGGTCCCAAATCCGCCCGGAAAGGGCCAGGCAACGACTCTCACTTACGGACAACTTGATGATCTTGTCGAACATGACGTCAGGGGGGACGTGGAAGTCGAAGACAAAGTACTGGAAGGGGAAGAGGAGCAGTGAGGGCAGAGCCAGGGTGGGATCCCAGGGATTGGGAAAGCCCTGGAGAAGCTGGGAGAGGCTGGAGGAGCCCCTGGGACACACCCAGGGGACCCCCACATATGAAATGGCCACCAAAGTGAGGGCAGAGCAGACCCCGAGGAGTTGGGGCTGTGTCACCCCACGCAGATGATTTGGGGCTGTGTCACAACCCCCAGACCCCAAGGATTTGGGGCTGTGTCACCCCACCCCAGGGATTTGGGGCTGTGTCACCCCACCCAGACCCCAAGGATTTGGGGCTGTGTCACCCCACACAGACCCCAAGGATTTGGGGCTGTGTCACAACCCCCAGACTCCAAGGATTTGGGGCTGTGTCACCCCACACAGACAATTTGGGGCCGTGTCACCCCACCCAGATGATTTGGGCTGTTGGTGTCACCCCACGCAGACCCCCAGAATTTGGGGCTGTTGGTGTCACCCCACGCAGACCCACCTCGTTGTAGTAGGGGCAGTTGGTTGACTCCTTCATGGAGGTGTATTTCTTCTCCTCGCCCACCTCCACGCACACCACGGGGTCCATGTTGAGCCCCACGAGCTGCCGGGCCTCGATGATGGTGACACTGACCTGGGGACGAGGCACTCAGGGACCTTCCTGTCCCCACCGGGCCCCTCACCCCTCATGGTGAGCCAACCCCCCTGCAGTGGGGACAGCCCTGGGGTCCCCTGGTCACACCAGGACACGGGGGCTGCTCAGACACATCTCAGGAGGGTCCAGGGTGGTGTCGGATGGAGAAGACCCCAAGAGTTCCTGCTGCTTCTGTCCTGGAGTGTGGGGGCTTCAAGCCAGGGGGAAACCAAATGGATTCAGCCAAGCTGTGGGATCAGAGCTCTGCTGGTGGGACCAGATCACAGAATCCCGGCGTGGTTGGGGTTGGAAGGGACATTAAAGATCACCCAGTTCCCTGCCACGGGCAGGGACACCTTCCACTCGACCTCTCCAAGGAGGAATTGGGAACAGCCTTCAGGGAGGGCTCAGTTTGGGCTTTCTGGGCTTCACCTCATGGAGAACCCACCCAGTTCATTGCTCAGCCTTGACTTTATCGCTCCACCATTTAAATTCCAGCCCTGGGAAGTCCTGCTCTGAGAGGGCAGAGTGTTGGAACCCAGCATGGAGCTGGTCCCGGAAAAATGGTCCCCCCACCCTCACTGGATGTGATTCCCCCCTGAGCTGAGGGTGGGGACACAACGTTGTCACCCACCTGGTAATCCATGGGCCTCCCAGCACTTGGCTCCATCTTGATGTCCGGCTTGGACCTTTGGAGGGGCAGGAGAAACCCTTGGTCAAACCACAGAGGGATTTGTGGAATCATGGAATGGTTTGGGTGGGAAGGGATCATAAAGATGATGTGGTTCCACCTCACGGGCAGGGACACGTTTGACTATCCCAGGTGGCTCCGGCCTGGACCTGGACACTCCCAGGGATCCAGGGGCAGCCGCAGCTTCCCTGGGAATTCCAGCCCAGCCAGCAATTCCTTCCCACAGTCCCACCTCTCCCTGCCCTCTGGCACTGGGAAGCCATTCCCTGTGTCCTGTCCCTCCATCCCATGCCCTCACTCCAAGCTGTGGCAGCTCCTGCTCTCTTTGAATCCCAGGAACACAAACCCTGGGGGCTGTGAAACCCCACTGGCCTTTGGTGATCTTTGTAACAGGTCAGGTATTCCCAAAAAACCCCCCATCCCACTGGCTCCATGGGGAATGACTTCCAACACAACCCAGGCCAGGGGCCGGGTGGATTTGGGGTGTCTGCCCTCACCGCTTGTTGGACACATTGGTGGTGACAGCTGTGACAGAGGCCAAGGAGATGGTGTCTGGCTCCAGTCCACCTCCATATCTCATGGCTCTTCTGTCCAGGTCTTCTGTTTCCAAAACAGCGGGTTCATCTGCAGGCGGCACACAAAGGGAATGGCTCTTATTTTTCTTTCCACTCGGTGAATAATTAAAGGTGAAGACAAAAGGAAAACCAATCCGTCCCGCCGAGCTCCGTGGGAGCGCGGGGGACAATGGCCACCGGGTCAGGTCACAGCCAGCCCGGGCTCAGGGGGGATCATTAGAGAGGTTGGACTCGTGTGACACACAACTCCATCCTGGCAGAACTCCCGGGAAGACAAAAGGACAGGAAAAATGACAAACACCCCAAATCCAAGGGGACAAAGAGCGTCTGAGCAGGAGCTGGAGCTCTGATCGCCACCAAGATGTCCCAGAGAAAACCCACTGTCCGGGGAAAAACCAGGAGAAAGGGGTCACTTCTGCAGGTGACAAAGCACTGCAGGCAGAGGGGAGACCCCAAATGCCACCAGCAGTGGGACACGGCCACGGCGTCCCTGGGAAGAAGTTCCTGAGATTCTCCTTTCCTGGGGGAAAAGGGTGTCCCCAAGTCAGCTGGGAGGGTGTGACACTGGATCAGAGTCACAGCAGCTGGAAGGGCTGCCCCAGCCCTGGGAACAGCACGGGAAGGGCACAGACCTGTCAGAGGGGGACAAGAGGAGGCCCCAGAGATGCTCCAAGGGCTGGAGCCCCTCTGGAGCCAGGCTGGGACACCTGGGGGGGCTCACCTGGAGAAGGGAAGGATCCAGGGACACCTGAGAGCCCCTGCCAGAGCCTGAAGGGGCTCCAGGAGAGCTGGAGAGGGACTGGGAACAAGGCATGGAGGGACAGGACACAGGGAATGGCTTCCCACTGCCAGAGGGCAGGGAGAGATGGGATATTGGGATGGAATTCCCTGTTATGGTGGGGAGGGACTGGAATGGAATTCCCAGAGAAGCTGCGGCTGCCCCTGGATCCCTGGGAGTGTCCCAGGCCAGGTTGGACGGGGCTTGGAGCAACCTGGGCCAGCGGGAGGTGTCCCTGCCCATGGCAGGGGGTGGGATGGGATGATTTTTTAAGGTCCCTTCCCAGCAGTCCCAACCTCTAACCCCACGCTCATACCTGGTTTCCGATGCTCATCCTTTGATGGACGTGTCTTGCCAAGTTTCATGGCTGAAAAAACTCCTTTCCCAGCTCTGGAAGAAGAGAGGAAACAAACAAACAAACAAAGAAATAAATAAATGAACCAATTGCAATTTATGGTATTTTAGTGGTTTCCAGGCCTCGGGAGAGGGAACAGGAGGAGCCTTTCCCGGATCCAAAGAAAGAGGAAACATCAGTGGAAAGACAGAGCAGGGGCTGCAGCAAAGGGGCCCCAGGGCAGAGCCTGGATCCCAGGGAAAGGCACGGCCCTGGGGTCCTGGCTCCTGGTTTTTTCCTCTGGGAATGCCTCCATTTGGGATAAAACACGAGGCTGGAACCCAGCCTGAGCAGCCAACAAACTCTGCCCCTGACCAGTGTCCCTGCTGGGTTCGGATTCCTCCCCTGCATCCCGTAACCTGCTCATGGATCTGCTCCCCAAAGAAACACCCACAAAGTCAAACACCCCAACCCTTCTCTCCCAGCGCTGTGGGAAATCCAGGCCCTCTTTGGCTGGAGCAGCAACAAACCTGTGCAGATCCCGAGGTTTTTCCCGCAGCTAATTCCAGGAATAAGATTTTTCCCCTTCCAGGAAACACCAGTACAAGGTCATGGAACTCCAGACAGGTTTGGGTGGGAAGGGACCTTAAACTAATCCAGTCCCATCCTTGCCACGGGCAGGGACACCTCCCGCTATCCCAGGGAATCCAACCCGCCCTTGGACACTCCCAGGGATCCAGGGGCAGCCGCAGCTTCCCTGGGAATTCCAGCCCAGCCAGCAATTCCTTCCCACTGTCCCACCTCTCCCTGCCCTCTGGCAGTGGGAAGCCATTCCCTGTGTCCTGTCCCTCCAGCCCTTGTCCCCTGTCCCTCCCCAGCCTATGGAGTCTGGATCTAATATGGATTTTTAGCCTGAAGATGCAGCTGAAACCCCAAGTAGGTAAAACCATCCGTAATATCCGTAAAAGTGACCCAGCAGGAAGCACAGGGCAGGTCCTGGGACAACCCTGTCCTGGTGTGTCAGAGCAAACAGCTGGAGAGGGGTTTGAAGGCCACGGGGGGACTGTCCCCACAGCGGGAGGTGGCAAAGCCACAGGGGAATAGTTTTAACTGGGCGATTCCCATTACCCAAAAGTGTCCAAAGAAACCTCATGGATTTGATGGAGATGTTCCTGGGCCAACTTGGACAGGAGGGGGAACCTCAGCTTCAGGATGGACCAAAACTCCAGCCAGGACCTCACCTCGCCCCAGGCTGGATCTTTCCTCATCTCACTTGCCTGGACCTCATCTCCAAGCTGAACCTCACCTCCAGCCTGGATCAAACCTCTGAGTTGGACCTCACCTCCAGCCTTGATATCACTGCCAGCCCGGACTTCACATCTACTTGGCATCTCACCTTCAGCCTGGACCTAACTTCCATCCAAGACCCCACCTCACCTGCCTGGACCTCACCTCCAGTTGGACCATACCTCACCTCCAGCCTGGATCAAGCCTCTGAGCTGGACCTCACCTCACCTCCAGCCTTGATATCACTTCCAGCCCGGACCTCACATCTACTTGGGCATCTCACCTTCAGCCTGGACCTAACTTCCATCCAAGACCCCACCTCACCTGCCTGGACCTCACCTCCAGTTGGACCATACCTCACCTCCAGCCTGGACCTCACCTCCAGCCTGGACTTTGTCTCCAAGCTGGACCTTGCCTCCAGCCTAGAATCCACCTCCAAGACTGAACTCCCCTCCAAATTGGTCGTCACCTTATTTCCAGCCTGGACCTGACATCCAGCAGGGATCTCACCTCCAGCCCGGATCTAACTTCCAGTCTTGACATCACCTCCAGCCAGGACCTCCTCTCCTCTCCAAGCTGGTCCTGACATCCAGGTGGTATGTCCCCTTCTCTCTAAGCTGGTCCTGACCTTCAGCCTGGACCTCCCCTCCTCTCCAAGTTGGTACTGACATCCAGGTGGGATCTCCCTTTCTCTCCAAGCTGGTCCTGACCTTCAGCCTGGACCTTTCCTCCTCTCCAAGCAGGTCCTGACCTCCAGCCTGGCCCTCAACCCTGCCGGAGTGCAGGCCAGGAGATCCAGGGCTCAGCTCCATCCCGGGATGCAGCAGGATCGGGATGAGCTGCCCACGAGCCAAGTGACCTCGGGATGTCCCAGTGCCACCTCCGACCACGCCCGGCTGGCACCAAAGGATGAAGTTTTTCCCTTTGGGGGAGCCAAAGAAGTTCTGGAATTGCAGCCAGTCCAATCCTTGTCTTAAATAACGCCTGGAATTTTCTGCCAGAGCCCGAGGAAATGGGAAGAAAACCGAGGCGAATTGGGATAACAATGGATTCAGGGAGGGAGGGGGAGCCCAGTCGGGGCAGAAGGACAGAGTGGGACACGGGGACAGTTTAGAGCTGGGACTAAAGTGAAGCTCAGGCAGCCTCCGGGAGCAGGGATGGATTCCTGGGATGCTCCCAAAAGGGCAGCTCCGGGATGGGCAGCAGGAGGCAGGAGGAGAGCGAGGTTTTCACAGCTGTCACCAGGTCGGGAACCAACTTCCTCGGGGGGGTGCGACACTTGTGAGCCGTTTGTAAACTCATTTACTTAATGAGCAAACCCTGTAATCACAGCTCGGGGTGTGAAAGTGCTCCGAGAGCTGGAGATTCCTTCCAGCCCGGAATGTCCAGCAGGCACGGAGACAACGCACCTCCAGGGCCGGTCACATTCCAGCCCTTCCTTTTCCATTAAATCCTTCCAAACGGAGATTAAAAAACCCCCAAACACCAGCCCCAGAGACGGTTGGGGAAAAAACCTGTCCCGGGAATTCCGGAGGTCCCTTGGGAAGGAAAAGCAGAGAGAGGAGCAGCGGGTGATGGAATCTGCAGGGAATCCTCTCCCAGGACCCAAATCCTCCCCGGGACACTGAGGATGCTTCGGATCCCTTGGAGTCCCCACCAGGAAAACGATGGTGGGTTTGGGGCCACAAACCAGGGATCGAGCGCCTGATCCAAGGAATGTGCACCGGGACCCATCCCAGCACCACCGGCCCAGCCCAGCTCCTTCCAGAGGGTTCCACGGGGGATCTGGGGTGGCCCCTCACTCCCAGCGGGGCCTCGGGGAGGGAACTGGGGTCATCAGCAAAGGAAAAAGGGAAAAGAGGGAAAAGAGACAAGAGGAAATAAAGAAAATTGTAATAAAAAGGAACAAAGAGAAAAGGGGGAAAATGGAAAAATAAAAAGAGATAAAAAGAAAAAAGGGGCAAAGAGAAAAAAGAAAAAGGAAAAGAAAAAAGAAAAAAGAGAAGAAAAAAGGAAAAAGCAAAAAATGAAAAAGAAAAAAGAAAAGCCGAACAAGAAACAAGCAAACAAATAAAAAACCCCAAAACAACATGCAAAAAACCCCACAAACAACCAAAAAACAAACCCAAAAAACCAGCTAGGAAAACCCATGGGGGAAAAGAAAAGAAAAGTAAACGCGGTAAAAAAGAGAACTAGATTTCCAAGCAAACGATTCCGGCAGGTGCTCAGGAGGAGGAGGAGGAAGGCACCGTCCCAGACACTCCAGAGCAGAATCCCAAGGGCTCATCCCGCTCCCAGCCCCTTCCCAATATCCCCACCCTGAGCCCTTTGCCCAGCCGGGTGAGCACCGGGACATCCCGAACTCCTCTCCCTTCCCACCCCTCTCCACTTTCCCATCCCAAACACCTCTCCCTTCCCATTCCTCTCTGGCCCTTCACCGGGACATCCCAGACTCCTCTCTCTTCCCATCCCTCTCTCCTCCTTCCCATCCCAAACTCCTCTCCTTTCCCATCCCTCTCTCTACCTTCCCAACCCTCTCTCCACCCTCCCATCCCTCTCTCCCTCTCCCATC
>VWZG01001546.1:0-20641 GCA_013396735.1 Grallaria varia
AAATAGAAACATCCTTTGATTAAAGTCCAGATACAGCTTCTAAGTTTTTAAAAAGAAAATTGTTCTCCAAGTGGTTTATTTGTACGTGGTGAACAAAACTTAAGACTTGCAATTTCCCCAGTGTATTAAATCCTGCTGAGACAAACACCGCAGTATGCTTTAGTCAAAAAAAAAAAAAAAAGTAGACTTATTTTTTTTTTTCTTTTTTTTTTTTTTCCCCGCATAAAACTCTGTACCTGTCTGAGACTATCCCTCTTAGAAAAAGAGTTCTTATAAGTAATTCATCCTATGTGTGAAAGGTCAGAGTCAGAGGCTAAGTGTTCTACAGCAAGCCTCTAGGCTTGTTGTTACAGAAGTCCAGAGGAGTAAAAACATGTTCAAGTCAGGCAATAATGGGTAAAGAGAAACAACACAAAAATGCTCTGGAGGAAAAAAAAAATAACACCCATCTCTGTGTTCTGAGGGGAAGAATAGACAGTAATAAAAAAATAAAAGTCCATAGAAAGCAAAAACTCTACTGTAGGAGATTTAAATGTAAGAACTTGTATCAAACAATGTGAATAATTCATATAAAAAAATCCAATGAAACAACTAACTCTCTCTCTGCAATCTATTATTTGAATGTATTATAATTATCCACAAATTAAACTACAAAAAACAGTACTTAAAGATTCAAAATATAACAAGGCATAGATAAGCACAGTGAAATTATCTATACAACTTAACTTTGCCTAGAGATGATGTCATGTAGTAATCATATGATTCTATTTTTTGTTTTTCATGGTCTTGTGTGAACCTGAGGAATCACTTTACTTGTGAAATCACTACTTATTACTCACTCCCACTCTGCATGAGCAACAGCGTCTAAAACACAGATTAAAATGATGAAGTTTGGGCTGCAGAGTAGAGAAGCTACTATCAGCTGATAGCTATCATATATGTTTAATTGTAGATGCAAAAATATAAAAATTATTTCTCTCTCACATGAACACTTGGTCTCTTACAGAAAAATAGTCAATTCCAATGCTTGGCATTCCACACATAGTCAATTATAAAAAGAGAGAAGATTGGTGTATATTGTTTGCTCCTTCGGGAGCTTGAGGTGGTTTTGGACTGCGATAGGACACGTCCAGGTATACCTGTCCATGACAGCTGGATACATGCATACTTCAAAAATAATGTCTTGATTCATAATAAAACAGACAAAAGCCAAAAGAATTACAAGGAGTTTCTTACATACCAGTAAATTTGCTCACTACTGCAGGTAGTCTATATCTGCCATCCTAAGGATGATAGTGGCACTTGCCAGAACTAAATTACTGGGAGTATTAACATTACTCAAGCAGCTGCCAGTCAAATTGCAAAAACCTGCACTCTGCCTGTTCCAGGGTTTACACTTTCATATGTCTTGAGACAAGGTCACATCACTTTGCCTTCTGACATCATGAGATGAGTATTTTCTTACCCTTATAAATGCAACTGACATTATAATGGCTGTTCTGAGTACCATGTCTGTGTAAGTATGTAGGAGCAAAAAGCAGGCTATGAACAATATAGTTTATTTATTTCCTGAATGCAAGACTATTTTTTATTCAGTTAAACTAGCAGCTATTAATCTGTACAGTAATTATCATTACTCTTGCAAACTGAAGATAATGTAAAAGCTTTTGCTGAAATATAAAAAATTCCAATGGTTCATAACTAATAAACAACTTCAGTTTCTGATAAAAAATTCTCCTTACTACAGGTTGTGACTAATTATCAAAAACTGATAAAACTGATTGTTCTGTCCAGATCTTATAGCAATGTGTTTTGACAAAATGTTTCTCCTGTGTGTTCATTTTCTTTTTTATCTCTTTTCTAAAAAAAATTCTGAAATATCCTTCTATTAACACGAGTAAGAAATTTGATTTTAGTCTGAGTAGTGAACACCTGCATGAAAGAGAGGAAAATTAATGATATTGCTATTATTAAAGAAATGAATGATTTCTAGTGGCCTGAATTTATATGCCAAAATTGAATGAAAGAGATCATACCCCCTGTGAATCTTATGAGGAAAGATCCTTTCTGCAGTTTTCATCAAGACAGAAAAAAAAATCTAATGAAATTATGCTGGTGTAGGAAAAATTTATGTAAACAAGACTGTTTTCTGAAGGGGTTATTTAGTCTGGTTTTTTGGCATTTATTTTGGTGCATGTACTTTTGGGGGAGGGGGTTGGGGGTGTTTTTTGANNNNTTTTTTTTTTTTTTTTTTTAGATAGTTACATATACCTAAAACTTAAAGGTACGCAAAAGGTCAAAGCAGTAAATTACTCTGCAACATTTTGGAAGGAGAAAAATGGGTAATGAATGTTATAGTCTGACCTTTTGCAATGATTTGTGCTATAAGAAACAGCACTTAAATATAGCTATAGCTTGATGAATAAAAAATGGTTCTTAAGAATTCTGAAACAATGTGAATTTGAATAATTAATTACATAGAATTAATGCTATGAACTCTCACAATGAGAAAATTGTGGTTCAAAATGTTTTTATATGTAAGTTAAATACAGGTTTCAGTTGATATTTTCTCATTTTAGGGTGAATCCACTGTTATTTGTATGTAATGCTGTAATGAACCCTTCTGAGAAGAGTACAAGCAAGAGACTTATAAAATGGTGCCTAAAAACCCCCACAGAACAGTTTCTGCAAAATGTACTGGTGTGCCCACGTCAGAAAGCCATTTAATCTTTACCTTCTATCGATTCCGAAACTTAGTTCTATGTTCAAATAATTTTAAAGGTATCAAAATATAATCCAATTTTTGTTTTATTCTGTACTCAGTACTTCTTTTGTGTGATGGTGCTAAGCAATCTCAGTTCCCTTCAGTCTGGACAGGAGATAAGATAATTTAGCATTAGAGAAAACATTCACAGTTGTAGGGCCTGGAGAAATGGGGTAGGTGTACATTTTATATGTAAGGTGGTAGCATAAGGAACCCCATACTGAAGTTTTATAACATTACCTAAACAGCTGTAGTGGTTAGAGAAGAAAGGCAATAATGAATTATTAATGTAGGTCTATTTTAGAGAAGTTCTAGAAGACCCAAATGATATCTGCTGAAAATCCAGGTCACTGGGTTGAGCATTATCCATATGAAGCTGAGCAACCACTCCTATGCATGATTTATTTAAGTCCCCTTTTCCCATTATTCCATTGAGTAAATTCTCAACAGTCTGAGTGTAAGCAGAAAATGACAATACAGTTTTTGAAAAAAAAAAAAAATCATTACAGTTTCACTAGATATTTAGTTTTTAGATTTTTGCTTTCAGCCATGTGCATGGCCATTTTTCTTAAAAAGGATAAGATAGGAAAATTGAAGCAGAAAGAGAAAAGTGTTATTAATGCTTTATATAACATGTTCTGAATGTCTTGATCTTGATAAGTAGAGCAAAGTCTGCACTTATCCATAATATAATGGAATCATACTGGTATTCTAGAAAAAGTGGTGTGTTGGGAGCTGCTGTAAAATTACATTTATTCAGGGATAAGAAGAACTACCCTTCTTAGAGATAAGGAGTATTAATTGGCTTGCAAGGTTTGAAGAGGAAAAAGGATAGCAGTACAGAACACAGAGGTAATAAATAATCCTCCTATGCAGCTTTTGTCACCAAAACAAATCAGAAAACAGTTAAAGATACTATTGAATATTATAAATACTGGGAAATGTGGTCTTACAGTCGTCATTTAATCCTTGATGTGTCAGTATCCTCAAAGTTCCTCCAATATCATTACATATTTCTAGGGTGCAGTGACTAAGTCTCTGACCTCTCTCCATCTTATCATGTGCTTGAACTTAGTAAGCTGTTGAGCTGCACATACAAATACATGCATTTCTCTGTGTAATCACTGTTGTGATGCTCAAACCCAACCAGAGTAATACAATAAGCTTGTCTTTTTAGCTTGTGTTGCTGCTTATATGTTGTATAGAAATGGGCAAACAAACCTCTAATAAGTCAGTATATGTTAGGTACATTAACCTGCTTTATCATTTTGCTTAGCTACTAGAAGACATTAAGAATTAAAAAAAAGTACATGTTTAATAACTATGGTTCCTCATACATTTAATTTCTATGGTTTCTCACATTTAACCTAACACTAATTTTTGCATATAGCTAATTTGTTCTGATTATTGGACATGGACCTGAATAATTCATGAGCCAGGCACAAGCTCCACCTCTGAAAGACCCTAACATGCTATTTGCAAGAAATCAGAAGGGTATGTAAGGAAAGGAACCACATTTAAAGCCCCAAATTAATCATTTGGAATTTTAGTTTACCAGCAACTATCATGCTGGTGACTTACAAAGTCACTCATCCATGTAGAACTCAAAGGCAGAACAGTGCACCTGATATATAATGAGGCATTCTGACCTGTGAAAAAGAAAATAATATTTTTTTTTTTTCCAAAAAAATGCAGCAAAGCCCAGGGAGAGTGGATGCAAGGGGAACGTTCACAAGTTTCAGTGAAAAGTGATAGTACTCACCTTGCTAGTATTAGTTTTGTCCCTTGTTTCAGTATGGCATTTCAGTTAATTTCTGGATGCATCCAAGACAGTGAGATAACTAACAGAATACAAATCATAAAAGATCAAAGGAAAGCCGAGAGAAATAGTACAGTAATACTTCTTAGTCACCAGTTGTGGAGGCAAACTATAAATGATGCAAGGTAGGAGAGAAAATCATGTTCCTTTTTTTTCAGCAGCAGTGTAGTCAAAGTCGAAACAACCTACCTGCTGTTTGTATTTTTCTTCTAATCAGCAAGAGAACCCTGCAGCAGCTGTACAAAACTGCCAGATGCTGCACACGTGCTTTTTCTTTCCCCTAATTAATTTTGTTGACTAGCCTCTGATTTGACTGTTCTCAGGAATTCTGAGATCATTAGACCAATCACCTGTGCAATCATGTCTATCTCCATTTCATCTTCTCCCTTATCTTCTCCTCCTGAGTCCAAATTTCTTGCTTTTATTACATTTTCCTACTGCTTTAATCGTACAGCTTTGTTATTCCATTGTATCACATTGTACTGAATAATTCAGTAAAGTCTATAGATGCTCCCACAAATACAAGCATGGTAGCTTTCTGAAGTGAAGTCAAAAACATTCCAATTAAAAGTAGTTTATTTCAAGTAATTTTTTTCCTAAATACTTTTACCCAGTTCTGCCTTTTAATTATGTGCATGATGCAAAATGCCCTTTCCTTGACTTATGAGTCTTTATGTGCCATTACAATGATGCAAGTAAGATGGTTTATTGCTTGGTGCCTTTTTTTCCCACTTATTTTATTATGAATGCAATACTTTCAAGGCTTTGCTTTTAAAAATTGTCTGTCTTTCCATATATATTTAAAGTAACTGAATGCCTTTCTAGTATATCTGAAATACTGAAGAGTATTGATTACATCCCCATTTTATCATTTCTTTAAGTGCTCTGCCACTTATTATGGCAATTTAACTGTAGATTAACTCAATTACTAAATGCATTGCTTTTGGAACTTTATGAAACCTTTTTTATTTTTTAAAATAATATTAAATTCCCTGTAATTTTTTTCTCAGTTGTAATGATACAGGACACACAAATAACTTGAAAACACTAAATAGATCAATAATATTATGGATATGGTTTATTGTATGTTTAATGTCATTATTATGAAACCAATTCCTCCCAGAAAAGCCAAAGTAGGTAATGATTTCACATAAAAACCTGGTCATGAGCATTCATTAAAGCAATCCCTACTCAGAGATACAATGGATGCTTTTAATACAAAGGACAAATGACATAAAAAAAAAAAATGATAATTTCCATAGAGAAGTAAAAATGTTAATTGTTCTTTTAGAAGACCTACATAATGAGGTATGTACTCCATAGGTACCTTCTACAATAAAAGAGAAAAAAAACAAACCATAGTAAATTCTGTATTAAGCACTTAAAATAAATAGCAATAAGCACACCAACAAATATATTTTAAAACTTTACACACGTTCAACCTTTTCAAGGAAATAGAAGCAGAATTTCTGTATTTCAAAGAATAAAAAGGGAACAAAAACCCAGAAGTGGGATTTACTCTTATGATTGTTAAATGAAGAGTTATTAAAATAAATTCTTAGTTGAATGCTTATATTCAAATATATGAGATGTCTGACAGAATTACTGTATTTGACATTAAACAAATGGTGAATTAGGGCCTGAATGTTCAAAAATACAGTATATGATTTTGAACCGTTACAGAAAAAGTATTCTCTACTAAATAATGTGCTAAATATTTCCTAGAGGCTTAACCTTTGTAAATGTTAACTGAGGTAATATTGGAAATAAACCCCAAATATTGGATTGCCTTTTATACAGAATCCGTAGACTGTTTTCCAAAAAGTGTATGCCCTGCAAGTTAGTTAAATATCAGAAGTTTGAATTTAGAATCCCAAGACTCTGAATAAGACAGAAAAAAATGTCATTTTACCCCCAGTATTCCAAGTTATGTTGTATTTATCAAAAGTACACCTACTTTTAATATTTTTTTTTCCCTATTAGATGCATCTTGTCAATGCTTGTGGACTTCAGGTATTGCATGCTATGCTAGGACGTAGAAGGAGAGCTACTATATTTTCATATGCAGAGGCACACACAAAAATATCAGTCATATGATTTCTTTTTCATCCAACGCTGATTTCATCAGGCCTCTGACATGTTTGTTCATCTCTATGTATGTGGTAGATGATATTTTGTATAAATATTGTATTGCTTTGTCCTCAATCACAGATGTTTTTCTGTTCCAGTTCTAGAACAGAACTCTACTGCATATGGAACTTCATGCAAACTATTATTAAAACATTATGATCCCTGTGGAGACCAAGGATTCGATTCACCTATCAAAATCATACAAAGGAACAACCAAAATATCTGGGGAGGCTTAGCAGATATGGCACAGAATGAAAGGAAGTCTATGCTCTCTAGGAGCAGCATTTGAAGGTCTGATAGAATTTCCTGCAGTGTATCAAAGGTTCATGGCAATCAAACTGTGATGCAAAAAGAGCTGTGTGGACAGCATAGTACTGTCAGGTCAGACAGAGGTCCTGGTGAAGACAGCTACAGCCTCCAATGAAGGTAGGGAAGCCAGGCTCAGTTCAGTCTCCTCTAGAGTGATGCGTGTTCTACAGTCTCAGCGTGAGGTGTAGCAGAGCAGAGAAAGCACTGGAAAGATCACACAGGAGCAGTCCAAGGTTGAGCTAAGACCAAGTCAGCCATTAAGTGATGTATAAAATTCTGGATCTATTCATTCCTTTCCCCCCTTTTTTAATATTAGAAGGTGATTTACACAAAGTTTATACCATGTTGATTTTGTTGCTGTTGTTAATGGAGCCATAATACGAGATCCAATATTGTCCCACCAGGATTGTGTCAAAGCCATGTTAATAGGTAGAGACATGACTCTCGGTTTTGGGGGGATATTTTAGGAGAGATAGATGCAAGTAATTCACTTCCAGGAACAAAAATTCCTGGTGTTTCTGTTTGTTTGTTTGTTTGTTTGTTTGTTTCTCCCCATGCCTTTCATTTGCATGTTATTTGATGAGATTCGAGGTAGAAAAGGTGGTGACTTTTTATCACCACATGGATGATTCATATTTATACACTATCTTTTAAATTGCTACATTCTTAAAGTGGTCAGTCTTCTTGCTTCTAGTAATCAATGGAGCCATGGAGGATGGAAACAGGAGAGCTCATTGAATCATAGAAGCAGTGACAGAACACTCTAGATGAGGCAAACAGATTGAAACTTAAAAACTCCTAAGCTTGGGTTATGTAGAAAAGTGACATTCCTGCTCCTCAGAAACCACCAAAAACATACAGAATAGCATTCCAAGACTTCATCAACTTGGATTCCACTCTGCCTCAAACACTTCTATCCAAAAAAACATATTGCCCCCAGTATGAACTAACACTTTCTCAAAGACATGTACTTGCAGAATTAATCCAAATGATGTCTGCAAATAGTATACTTTGTCTGGATAATCAAGCCCAACTGTAAGAATCTCATTATTCTATTTTTCTGTAAGATGAGCATTACATATTAAATCAACTACAGAGTAATACTCTCATTTCAAAAGTTCAGTTCCCATGTTAACTCTTCAAAGTTTCAAAATATTTTATTACTAATGTGGTAAATTCAATAAACAACTTCTAGAAAAGAAATATTCTTTAAGTTCTGAATAATTATGTGGGGTGTATTGTAGAAGTTTTATGGATGCTGAACAGTTTATACTCTTATTTTCTGTTAGGTCTAATACTTCACAGAATTCTATATTTTTTTCAGTATTAACTGAACTGTTACAGACATAGACTGGTGGATGACTGAAATTATTTACACACTTTCTGGACTTACTTCCTTAATATCTCAGACTCTGTATTAGTTTGTAGGGAGAAAACAGAACCCTTCAGAATGTGTTCATTTAAAGAAAAATTGTATGGTATATAATCCCCACCCAAGAAGAGAGAGCAATATGAAAGTTTTTTAATTAAAGTCTAGACTGTAACTATATGAAATTCTGGTGATAGAAACGATCCTTTGTTCAAAGAAACTGTGGTTTTCAGACAAGAATGATAAATAGTCCTTTTTTTGTTTGTTTTAATGGTATAAATTGATCAATGGGATACAAATTCTTTCTTTTTCTAGCTTTATCACTGAAAATATAATTTCTAAAAATGTTCAGAACTGTTTTCTGTACATGACAAAGAAAAATAGTTCATTTGCTTTAAACAGAAGCCCTAATGTTTGGAGTCTATGCAATCAATCTGGTTTCAAGGGAAACACAGCCCCGTAAAAAAGTAGCATATAAATGAAAGGGACATTTTCTCTTTGTTTTCAAATGCCATCTCTTTCCTTTGTTAGGTATGATGTGCATCTGAGTATATTTTCCTCACTATTTTCTCACTTAATGACAAAAGTAGAAGTTGAAAAACCAGCAAAGTACTTAAGGCTAATTTGTAATAAGTATACCCCTTTTTCAAGGTACCTTTTGTTGATTAATTGTTAGAATCAGAGAATCAAAGGATCACAGAGGTTGGAAAAGACCTTTAAGATCATCAGGTCCAGCAGTTCCTACAGTTTTCTGCCCTTGCTATACAAGGAACGGCGAACACGGGCAGTGTCTTTATGAAACACTGCGAACAAAGACAGGATAGTGTTAAGTACACAACTCCTAACATCCACTCCTTCTCTTCTTGCCATGTTCACTCTTCCAATGCCCCTCTGGGTCTTAAGGTCAATGCAATCATTTGGTGTGTATGCACAGAGTCAGAGTCATCAGCATGTCTCTGTTAGAAGGAAGAACAATATTGATGTCAGCTATTTCTTTTTCTACCTCCTAGGATTCACTTTGGTTTGTTTTTATAGATTTGATAACATTTAAACCTTGCTGTTGGTCTGTAAGCTACATCCAAATGTGCACTATGATGTAGTGCATTTTACATAATTTAGAGCCTTGTTCTTCTCTCATGGATAAAACTAATTGCTCAGATTCTGGTCTGTGTTTCTTTAACCTGACACGCATGTGTTTTGTACAGTCATGAGGTCTTCATTGTCTACCTTGTCCCTGTCTCCTACTGTCCCATGCGTATGTACCTTCCTCCACGTCCTGTGTCCACAGTTCCTGGGTCTTCCACTATCAGACCAGAACTGTATTTCTCTGCACGTCATTAATACCTCACTTATAAGCGGCTTGCTATAAAAAGACAAAATGCTTACTGCTACTTTTTTTACAAAATCTGTAAGCCAGACATATTGAAATAGCAAAGGTAGACTAACTCAGACACGGACATTATGAAAGAAAAAAAAAAATAATTTTTTTAGAAAAAGAAAGAAATTAGAAAAAACCTAATGCTACACAGCTAATGTAAGCAAAAGCAAAACCACATGCATTCACAACCGGTTCAAACAAGACAACTCTGACAAGACTCTGAGGACCTGCATGTTCAGAGGCCTGTTCCTAGCAATGGCAATACCGTAATACTGGGCTAGAAGGCTAGAAGCCTCCCAATTTACCTCTGCTTAGCAGCTAACACATCTAGTGACCCTCTATGGGCTTCTGATTAGGGAATTTTCCAGCTTCCATTTCCTGCACTACCAAGTAATAATAAATAGTTTTATTTTTGAAGTAATTGAAATAGAATGTGCAGCTCAACAGTCCTTTATCGGAGATGCAGTTGTATAGGGTATAGTGAGTTATTCCAGCAAAATAGCATACAAAGATTTCTGCTTAGCTGCAGGGAATTAAGAATCTTCTTACCACTCTCATCCCAGGCAGTCTCCTTTTTTATTTGTTTTTAGTGATGACAGCTGGTTCAAGTTCCTTCCCTAGAGGTAAAAAGAATTACTTCATCCATGTCCTCTATAAGATCTTTAAGCAGCCAGGCAACGGATAAATTAAGAACCCATTACTTCTTTCTTGCTACTACCAGCTTTGACTAAGAGGGCTAGAGTATGTGATTTTGCACAACAGTGAAAAATATACATGTAAATATTATTGCTGCTATACTACTTTAAATATATATGAATACCTGAGCTTTTAATGTCATTGTGCTTTGACTGCAATTTTTTTGACCTAAAACAGGGATCTGCAAAGTAGCAGTTAAGCAAATATCTTCTAGTCTTTTCCTTTAAAATATTAGAGCCATGCTTGTTTCTGAATACATAATTATTCATTATAAAATAAGATATAGAGCCTGCATTTTGATAAGAACAAAAGAAACTTTTATTTTTAAGTAATATGTTCTTGATTCATACAGCTAAACTAGGAAAATTACTAGACTCAGTCATCACACAGTAGGAGGAGGTAGGAGGTTGCCTAATGCTTGACAGTAGTACTAAGTGTTGAATATTCATATAACTCCACTTTTTTCTCATACCTTAGATGCTGTAGACAGAAGTGTTCTTCCAGAAGACCTCAAAATTCTCTCATGAGAGTAGAAACAGATTTCCTTGTTAAACCGTTTTTTCTTCTGTTTCTTGGGCTTTTGGGATTTTTGGGGTTTTTTTTGGTGGTTTTTTTTTTTTTTTTTTGGTTTGTTTGTTTTTGGTTTTTTTCCCCAAAGGAAAAGATTTCTGACCCACAAGTAGATAATTAAATTTAGGTGTCTTAATTTTAGAAAGACTCTCCGCCTGGCCAAAGTGAAAAGCAAGGAGAGATGGGTTCAATCAACCTGAAATAAAATTCCTGCGGCATTCAATCTATCCTTGGGTAGCCCTCCTTGCCTTCAACTCTATACAAGGATCATTCCATTCTAATAAAGGAGAAGTGGTATGGTAGGTTATGTCAACTATTGTAAAGACAGCATATTTGTTTTCCAGCTACAGGTGTGATCCATCTTTAATAACAGCGCTTTGAAGCCAACAACAAAAATGCTTTAGAATTATATATATTGCATAACATATGCAGCCTATATGTAATTATAGGCCTTTTCTCAGAGTGACTACTAGAATTAGATAGTTGTGATCAAATTATGAAAAACTGATGCAATAAAGAAACTATTAGTTTACTAAGAAAGCTACAGGAAAATATTTAGCCACAGAAATAAAACCTTCTGTTTCTCCTAAAGATATGGTTAATGGTAAAGCAACAATGTAGATAAAAAGAAAATATCATAAAAAACCCTGAAATACAGGTCTTAGACTAAGAGGTCCATTACATTTTTTTTGAAGGAACAATACCAGTTCTATGGAAGAAGGCCTATTAGAGAAACATAATAGGGACACTAAATGCCAAGAAGTACCAAGAACCAGACTGCAGGCATGAAATGTAATCACATTTTATGCAACTTATAGACAAAGCAGCGGTAAGTTGTTTGAAAATCACAACAAAATTACACCTGATGCAGGTCTCATCTGGTAAAAGAGATTATTGGTTATGACTTGGTTATAAACGTGTTCAAGTACTAGTTAAAAAAGTCTGAAGGAAAACTAAACCCACAAGATTTGTAGTTTCTGTCTTGTAGCTTTACCTGTTCTCACAAGTGACAACATAATCAGAATGCATGTTATGTTTAGAAATGGATCATAAAAGTGTGATATTATGTTAATAATTTAGAAACACTAAGTAATTGTGTTGTACTTTATGGGGTTTTTTTTGTCATGTACCACTCTGCTGGGAGCCTGTAAGTTTATAAGCTTAAAAATATAAAGACAGAGGTATGGTATCTGTCTCATTAAAAAAAAAAAAAAAACAAACAAAGAAACAAACAACAAACAAAACAAACATTGAAAAAGTGAAAAGGGACTTAATAGAAGAAAAGAACACATACATCATGTTGGTTTATTATTTTTTTTAATTTAGTGATTACATTAAAAAATTTTGTTTTCCCAAGCTCTCTACTTCTAAGTTATATATTGATGACTTACTGCAAAAGCTGCATAAAAGTGGGCCCTCAGAGATGACCGAAGTTAGGAATATATTATCAGCCTGCTCTAGTAAAATGCCTCAGTAGCAAATGCAGAGGTATTTTGGGCAGGATTACAGGCAAGCAACCAGCTAAGGCTGGCATCATCTGTAGAACAGAGACAGTGCATTGATGGTAATGTCATTGTCCTGGTTTTGTCAGGGAGAGTTCATATTCTTAGGTACAGTGCTGTGTTTTTTGGATTTAGTATGAGAAAACCATTGATAACACCATGATGTTCTGGGTGTTTCTAGTCAAGGACTTCTCAGTGTTACATGTTCTGCTAAAGAGGAGCAGCACAAAAAGCTGGGAGAAACATAACCAGGACAGGTGACTAGAACTGGCAAAAGGGATATTCCATTCCACAGGCCTTCATGCCCCGTATACAAACTTGGAGAGTTTCATGGAAGGGGCTATTCAGAGTTATGTCTTTTGTCTTCCCAAGTAACTACTACTCATGATGAAGCCTGGCCTTCCTGAAGATGGCTGAACACCTTCCTGCCCATGGGAAGTAGTGAATGAATTGCTTGTTTTGATTCGTTTGTGTGCATGGTTTTTGCTTTACTATTAAACTCTCTTTATCTTAGCCTATGAGTTCTCCCGTTTTTACACTTTCAATTCTCTCCCACATCCCACAAGAGCAAGTAGCTGCGTGGTGTGCAGTTGCCAGCTGGGGTTAAACAACAACTTATAGGAGATGGAAATTAATTTATAAGCAGGCGTAAATTGCACTGAGAAAGTTATCGAAAAGGAGAAACCTCAATAAAATCTTAGATTTTGCAGAATAGAATGTTAGCTCAGCTAAAGAACACAATAATGACAATTCTTCTTTTAATTGATATGATTCTAAGGAGATGAAAAAATGCATTGCAAGTTTGGCAGTAGTATCTCAAAGCTGAAGAACTGAGAACTAAATCTAATTCCATGCTATGTCTTTACTGATAAATACATAGGCCTGGAACATTTTGCTGTTTTTAGGGCCAAACAGCAAGCACAGCTCCCCTTAGCTCAGGGGACAGGCTTTTTTCTGTACCCTGATCTGTATGATTCTGCTTAAGGTTTCCTATTAACAACACTCCCTTGCATATGCTATTCCTTGAACTGTGCCCTGAATTGTCTGATTGTTAATAATATCATTTGAAGAAAAAAAAAAAAAAGGAAAAAGAAATCCTATATTCACTGAAGTTAGTTTTGCCACCAAGTGCATTAGCACTTCAACTTGCTTTCCTGTAAATGAATAATTTCTGTAATGAGAGATATGGACAGTAGAAGCCAAGGAGTTTATTTTCACAATAAAATGGAGAAGCTGTTTTCAACAAAGCTCTCAGTGTCTGGTTTTTTGTTTTTTTTTTGTATTATTAGTGCATTATGTGCTGTCTCTACAGCTGTAAGCACAGAAGATATGCAGGAAACTGTACATTTTCTAAAAATTTTATAGAGACCAAAGAGAGAGAATCAGCTTTATGGTTTAAGGTTTTATGATGCAATATATGAAATAAGTAATTACCTATGAGAATCATGACTCTTCTAGCATAAATCATTTCAAGAAAACTGTGTCTTTCAGAAAAAAAAAAAAAAAAGGAAAAGATTGTCTGCTTGAAGAACTGAAACACAGATGGATAATCTGATTCCTTTATAACTGCAATTCTTTAGTGAATAGAGACTGAAGTGACATTTCTCTGAGTGACATTCTGAGCACAGATTCTACTAAAATCAAGGTTTCAAGGTTTAACAGCATGACTATTTTAAGTAAAGGTAATTAGAAATGAAATTCTAAAAGCATAATTAAACCCTGGGAATAGTTGCAAATATAAATCATCAAAGCAATTTATTGATGCTCCTTCATAAATAAGAGTTGAAGACAGTCATGAACTATTTTTCCTTGCAGTAATCTCAGGACATAAGCTATTACCTATTCAGTGTCGTTTATCTAGCTAGGCACTGAATTATTCCTCAGTTAAAAAGGCACAGGACTAATCTTATCCTTTAATCGTCTCACTGATATACCAGATCCTGTTACATTATATCCAATGTGACATCACATGGCAGGTAGTATGCAGCTTCAACCAGCAATGTCTTTTATGGTGGTTGGCAGCTTATAAATCTAGTAGTATTCTGTCCTTGTTGATATAGATGTTACTCCTTGCAATATGGTCTTTTCAAAGAAATACTCAGCCCCTTAGACATCCACAGTTTTCTATAAATCTGGTTTGATTAGGTGATGAAGGCAGAATTCAGATAATGTATCTTGTCTGCTGAATACTGCAGTTTCCTTTTTAATAAAATTCTGCTGATAGGAATAAAACAGCTTTTTAGTCAGGATGAAGTAATTAGAAATTGGGCTGCTTGGACCATGATCTTCATTTTGCCTAAAAGAAATGTGCTTCCCAGGACAAGACAGACTAAAGATTACAGCCTGTAGTTCTATGTTCACTTTGTCGGGCCATAAAATGAGAATCACCGTGAAAGAAAAATCAACTTTATTTTAATTAATATTTTTGAAAACTGATTTTTAAATAGTTGAAGGAAAATAAGAATGTTTGTTTCATCCTTAGGTAATCAGGAAAGGCTATGGACTACATTGGACTGAAAATGAACATCTATGCAAAGGGCAAAGCAGGGCTACATTTCTGGAATCACTATTAAAGAGGCACTTATTCCAATTTTCTCAGTTGTAAGTGAATAGGGATAATGAAAACCAGTTTAAGTCTATGTTTCCTTTCTTACAAGAGTGTAATTGCATTTCCTGCCTTTGTACTGAGATTTTTTGACCTGCACTATTTTCATACATTGGTTCACAGAATTAGGCAGTGTCTTTCATAAGAAACCACAGAGCTATCTTGAGTTTCGAAGCCAGGCTTTAGGAAACCTTCAGGGCAGCATCTTAAAAATAAATTTAGAAAATTCGTTCTGATGAAAGTCACTTAAGCACACTGGGAACTTGATTCTTTATCAATTATGCCTAAGCATTTTAATAACATTTCACACTGCTTTTGATTGCACACATAAGATGAAAGATGAGCTGGCTGTTGAGAAGAGGTAAATAAACTGGAAATATAAATCAGTCAGGTAATTAAAATGCTGACTTACAGAAGCACTCTACACTAAGAGGTTCTTTAGCCATGACACTTAACATTTGTGAAAAGGTCAGTTTTCTTCTTTCTGAAGCACTTAAAGTGTTTTTATTTTGATAATGATTGTACATGGCAGCCATAATATTCTTGGTTTCCCATACTTTTCTGTCTTTAATTGGCATAGAAAACACTTGGGGATTTATTCACCTTCTTGAACAGCGTCTAGCACCATTGGTGCATGATAAAACTCCAAGGATGAGAGTTAAAACATGGGACTTTAGGAAAGCCTGTTCTTTCCAGACTAGCAGCTGGATGATTAGTAGAATTTGATATGGCACATGAAGTAGCACTGGACCCCAAAATGCTACAGACAAATACTTAGTTTAAACCAATACCAATATACTTCAGAAATAACTCAAAAGATGAATTATTAATACCAATTGTACCTTGCCAACTTTTTTTGGGCACACCTGAAGAGCTAAACTCAAAACTTTTAAAATAAAAATTATCAATTTTTTCCTCAAACAATTTCCTTAATGTGGATGAAAATATTGTTTTCTTGAAATTTGATTACATTTTCAAATTATCCTTCATTCTTATGCTTGCTGCATTTTTTCTGAGAGATTTTATTAATATTTTCTCCATAGTTGTGCATGCTCAATTTTATTAATATTCTCTGGCGTCTACGTATTCCCTAACTCTTCACGTGACATTTTCTTATCCTGGAATGTTTACATTTGAGATCTCAAATTCAGCTTTTGTATTGTGTAGAAATCAGTCTTGAAGAAATTATTGATGCTATGGTTGTAAGTCCATTTAAATTATTATCACTCTTTCTTATAAGCTCCTCAAAAATCTATAGCTTTTGTTTGAAAAAAATTTTCCTTTTTTTTTTTTTCTTTTTACATCTATCATAATTATTGTCTATTGCAATATTTTATACCAACACGAGGATCCTTTTTATTCCATTCTTATCAGATTGTTGTCTTCTGGTGAAAACTTTCCTTTAGCTTTCTTTTCCCAAGTAAATAGGTTGTTCTCATTTTATTCTTGTTCTTCTATTACTTGCTTTTATTCTACGTAAACAGAGAGTAGATCACTGGTATGCCTCTGCCTGCCTGTTGGTTCTTAGTTCACAATTTCCTCTTATGAATATCTACATCAGGACAGTATTCCTGGGAGGGCTTTTGTTGGTCTCAAATACTCTTAGTTAAACTGTATAGCGCATGGATATTCAAGGATACATACCTCTCTGCAGAGCCTTTTCTGGTGTGAAGTGTTGCTGGATTTTCTCTTAATTGGCTAACATATCCGGATGATAAAATGCCTTTCTAGGGAAACTCTTGAGTCATTCACGCAATTGTGAAGCTAATACCTCTCATTAGGAGCAGTGTCCCGAGAAGAGGGAAGACATAGACTAAGTACTTCATCTCTGACTGTAATTTGCTAGCACAGATATTTAGGACTTATTTTTGGTATCATCTTAGATAACCAAATTCTCTGGCATAACAACTTCTACCCACTTAAGAAATGGGATAACTGCAGGGCTTTTAATTGGTGAGTGCATGAAAAAGCACCATAAATCACATATTTTCCCTCAAACACTCTTTATGTAGTCTCTGTGTTATTTGCTAGAAGACTCTGTTGAGAGCACTTTCCATGGTTAGTTTTGTTGACTTATAGAACTTTGTTCCACTATTCTCAGTTACAGACCTGCTAAATATTTTGACCAGTAAATCTGAATCATTGGTGGACTAAGTACACGAATTAAAGCTAACTTGAGAAAATTAGGAGAACACATCTATCATGTCAACATTTTCCTTCTGTTTCTCATGGCCTGACTTCAGTAATATCTTCCTAATAGTCTTCATGAACAAGATCTCTTACTTCTTCCTAACTGTGTTTTCTTTCATTTCCAAGTTGCATTAAGTAATTTTGCCTAACATTAGTGCTGATTAGAATGTTTTAGTCATTTGAGATTTTAAAAATACACAAAGGAGAGAAATACTAACAACTCACATTATCATGTTTGTTTTCCTTTGAACTGAACTGATGAGGTGTTAATACAGGCTTAATGTCATTCTCTGCAAGTTTAATTGTGAGTGTGACTTCTTTCTTCAGTACAAAGTACAAAAAAAGATCAAGGAAAGTATTAACAAATTCTGTATTTTAGATCCACTCTTAAAATATCATAGAAGTATTTTAATGTTTATAATATATACCATCTAGTAGCTAAACATACCTAAATTTCGGGAAACTAGGATAAAAAGGTTGTCTGTTAATACAGTGGTAATTCAGCCCATTCCTATAATAACCATGAAACAGGGATGGCTCTTCCATTTCTGCCACATGCTAACTCTTGTAATTATAGAGGTTTGGAAGACATTTAATCCATTCCTCAAATTACTCTCGTTGTAGGTTCCTATTTCACATGGCCCAGTTTCCATTTAGAATTTCAGTGGTCTAATCAGGCATACCTCTTTGTCACAGTCATATTTGAATTGAGTGAAGTTCTACTGCATAATTTGTGTGATTTTTCTTTTATCCTTAAAAAGAAAAAGAAAAAATCATAAGTCACTTGCTGAAAACTCTTTTTGTTTTTTTTTTTTTTGTTCTTTGGTACATCTCTATATTTGATAACCCTGAACCTGCATTTTTCTTTCATTTGGGTTTTAGTTTTACTTTTTCTTTCTGATACAGGGAAATAAAAAGCAAGACTGGATAAAACTTCTGCATTTCAAAGTCATGGTTGGGACAGACACATGACAAGATATCCAAAAAAGTAAAGCATCGATCCCGTTTATTTTTAGCACAACTACTTTATATATATCACTCCTAAGTGTACGTGCATTAACATTATTGGCGCTCATTACATACAATCACTCATTGGCTGCAGTGGTAACCTTCTGTCTCTGTACTGATTCATCCATCTCATTATTCCTTATCTTGTAGTTTTCTGAGTTCTCACAGCACTTGTAAGTTGTCTACAATTCTCTAGCTCAGGGCTGTAACTTCTATGGGTACACAGTTATCTCATGAAGGTCAATTTCTTCTTGCTCTGCCAAGAAGTTTGCAGATTCGCTGTAGTCCCCCACACTTTAATTCTGAGTTGAATTAAGAAGCTGACTGCTTTGGAGTTCTTACCTTTTTTCCCTAAACTTTTTAAATGCTCCAAAGATAACAGTTGTTTTGCCCAGTTTGACAGTCTGCATTTTAATAAATTGCACATAAATTAAGATGGACATTGTTTAAAATGTGGGTTTCATCTGTGCGAGTTATGGATCTACTCAGCTCCTAACTGCCATTTCAGGATGGCATAATCTCAAGCACATCTGACAAAGTATCTGTCTTGGGCAGACTGACATCTAGTGAAAGTTGCTCCTGGTCATGGCATGATGGCTTGGAACTAGACCATCTTTAAGATCTCCTCCAACTCAAACCATTCAGCACCTAAGCTCCATGTAGCCGCTTATTCATGCGTCCAACAATGGGATTAGTGAAGACCTGGAAGGCTAAAAGTGAGAAAACTCTCATGCTGAGATAGTTATGAAAGCTGTGTATGCAAGAAAAGCTAAACAAGGAATTCATTCACTCCTTCCTATTGGCAGGCAGGAGTTCGGCCATTCCCAGGAAAGCAGAGCTCCATCATGCACAATGGTTACGTGGGAAGACAAACACCATCACAACAAATGTACCCCTTCTTCCTTCTTCCCCCAGCTTTATATACTGAGTGTGATGTCATATGATGTGGAATATCCCTGCAGTCAGTTGGGGTCATGTGTCCAGCTGTGTCTCCTCCCAGCCTCCCATAGGCCCCCAAATCTCCTTGCCAGTGTGGCAGTATAAAAAGCAGAGAAACCTTGGCTCTGTATAAGAACTGCTCACCAATAACAAAAAACTCTATGTTATCAACACTATTCCCAGAACAAATCCAAGACTCGGGCTCCACCCTAGCCACTGTGAAGAAAAAGAGCTGTACCCCAGGCAAAACTGAAATGAATTGTTGAACTTCTCTGAAGAACATCCCCTTTTTATAGCAAAAGGATACCTCCACCCCCATACTGAAATCTGTGCCACCACAGACTTCCTCAGGAACAGCAAAAAGTTGCAGTGAAAAGATCATTCTGCATAGCCAAACAGGCTTTAGGACTTCTCTCTTTTGACAGCAGAAGCATTACTTTAAATTCATCAACACTCCAGCAAGGTCAAGTATTTATACACCTGATGCCTTAAATGCCTTTATTTCATGTCATAGGTCACTTCATTTATAGTGAACTTCCTAAAAATTCTGAGGAAAACTTTATATAATGTATATTATATATACTTCTTTTATTATGCTGAAATTCATATGCTTACTTTAAGAATCCTTGGCTTTATGTATGCCATCAGATTAGCATTCAATGTCTTATACTAAGTCAAATGGTGAACATTTTTTATTTTTATTTTTAAGTCATTTTACACAAAACAAAATAAATGTTCCTAAAATTTTTTGAACATTAAAACATTCCTATGCTAGAGAATGGAAAATAAAGAGCACCTAATAGTGAGCAGTCTTCTCCACGGACAAACCCTTGTCATGGGGGAGAAGCTTGCATGCCCTTATGAGGTTGCCAGCTATGCTGGCAGTGGTATATGCCACCAGTAGGGTCTCCCATGCTAGTCAGGTTGCAACTAAAGGGTCAAAGTGTGTCCATGGGCAGGATGGGCTCACCAGCTTCCTGGCAACCATCCTAGGAGGAGGACAACTCTAACTCCAAACCCGGGCAGATGGAGCTTGCTTAGCCCTGTAAGGCCATCCATCTAAGAGAAGGATAACCCCACTAAACCTACATCCTGAGGACTTTGCTGCCACCGTCCAAGTTCGCTAGGCCCTGGCAGATGAACCTTAGGACTAAAGGGTGGGGCCAGTTTCACACATGCTCTGCCTCACCTAAAAAATCCACTGTGCAGGCTCGAAGGATTCACCCACATTTGCAAAGCCCTGCAGTGATAGGTGAGGGATGAAATGGCAGGTGAGAAGGTGCACTGGAAGCCACAGACTCAACCCTGCATGCAGGCGGTTCAGGACATTGGTCGCTCAAGACTGACCGGAGATGACAGTCG